>CAWUFW010013640.1:0-463061 GCA_963921515.1 Calotriton arnoldi | reverse complement strand
TACGTATTGCTCCCCCAGCAAGACCCCTACACTGCCCGTACACCACTGCACTGCCCTAAACCCTGAAACACCACCCCCAGCACGACCCCCTACACTGCCCGAACACCACTGCACTGCCCTAAACCATGAAACACCAGCCCCAGCACGACCCCTACACTGCCCGAACACCACTGCACTGCCCTAAACCCTGAAACACCACCCCCAGCACGACCCCCTACACTGCCCGAACACCACTGCACTGCCCTAAACCCTGAAACACCAGCCCCAGCACAACCCCGTACACTGCCCGAACACCACTGCACTGCCCTAAACCCTAAAACACCAGCCCCAGCACGACCGCCTACACTGCCCGAAAACCACTGCACTGCCCTAAACCCTGAAACACCACCCCCAGCAAGACCCCTACACTGCCCGAACACCACTGCACTAAAGCCTGAAACACCACCCCCAGCAAGACCACCTACACTGTCCGAACACCACTGCACTGCCCTAAACCCTGAAACACCACCCCCTGCACGACCCCCTACACTGCCCAAACACCACTGCACTGCCCTAAACCCTGAAACACCAGCCCCTGCACGACCCCCTACACTGCCCGAACACCACTGCACTGCCCTAAACACTGAAACACCACCCCTCAGCACGACACCCTACACTGCCCGAACACCACTGCACTGCCCTAAACCCTGAAACACCACCCCCAGCACGACCCCATACACTGCCCGAACACCACTGCACTGCCCTAAACCCTGAAACACCACCCCCTGCACGACCTCCTACACTGCCGGAACACCACTGCACTGCCCTAAACCCTGAAACACCACCCCCAGCACGACCCCCTACACTGCCCGAACACCACTGCACTGCCCTAAACCCTGAAACATCAACCCCAGCAAGACCCCTACACTGCCTGAACACCACTACCCTAAACCCTGAAACACCACCCCTACACTGCACCGAACACCACTGCACTGCCCTAAACCCTGAAACACCACCTCCAGCAAAACCCCCTACACTGCCTGAACACCATTGCTCTGCCCTAAATCCTGAAACACTAGCCCCAGCATGACCCCCTACACTGCCCGAACACCACTGCACTGCCCTAAACCCTGAAACACCACCCCCAGCACGACCCCCTACACTGCCCGAACACCACTGCACTGCCCTAAACCCTGAAACACCAGCCCCAGCAAGACCCCCTACACTGCCCGAACACCACTGCACTGCCCTAAACCCTGAAACACTACCCCCAGCAAGACCTCCTACACTGCCCGAACACCAC
Source organism: Calotriton arnoldi (assembly GCA_963921515.1). Lineage (NCBI taxonomy): Eukaryota > Metazoa > Chordata > Amphibia > Caudata > Salamandridae > Calotriton > Calotriton arnoldi. The sequence continues at coordinate 461,779 of CAWUFW010013640.1, read as the reverse complement.
TGCACTGCCCTAAACCCTGAAACATCACCCCCAGCAAGACCCCCTACACTGCCCAAACACCACTGCCCTAAACCCTGAAACACCACCCCCAGCACGACCTCCTACACTGCCCGAACACCACTGCACTGCCCTAAACCCTGAAACACTACCCCCAGCAAGACCTCCTACACTGCCCGAACACCACTGCACTGCCCTAAACCCTGAAACATCACCCCCAGCAAGACCCCCTACACTGCCCGAACACCACTGCCCTAAACCCTGAAACACCACCCCCAGCACGACCCCCTACACTGCCCGAACACCACTGCACTGCCCTAAACCCTGAAACACCACCCCCTGCACGACCCCTACACTGCCCGAACACTACTGCACTGCCCTAAACCCTGAAACACGATCCCCAGCACGACCCCCTACACTGCACAAACACCACTGCACTGCCCTAAACCCTGAAACACTACCCCCAGCAAGACCCCCTACACTGCCCGAACACCACTGCACTGCCCTAAACCCTGATACACCACCCCCAGCAAGACCCCCTACACTGCCCGAACACCACTGCCCTAAACCCTGAAACACCACCCCCAGCAAGACCCCCTACACTGCCCGAACACCACTGTACTGCCCTAAACCCTGAAACACCAGCCCCAGCACGACCCCTACACTGCCTGAACACCACTGCACTGCCCTAAACCCTGAAACACCACCCCCTGCACGACCCCCTACACTGCCCGAACACCACTGCACTGCCCTAAACCCTGAAACACCACCCCCAGCACGACCCCCTACACTGCCCGAACACCACTGCACTGCCCTAAACCCTGAAACACCACCCCCTGCACGATCGCCTACACTGCCCGAACACTACTGCACTGCCCTAAACCCTGAAACACCACCCCCAGCACGACCCCCTACACTGCACGAACACCACTGCACTGCCCTAAACCCGAAACACTACCCCCAGCAAGACCCCTACACTGCCCGAACACCACTGCCCTAAACCCTGAAACACCACCCCCAGCAAGACCCCCTACACTGCCCGTACACCACTGCACTGCCCTAAACCCTGAAACACCACCCCAAGCACGACCCCCTACACTGCCCGAACACCACTGCACTGCCCTAAACCATGAAACACCAGCCCCAGCACAACCCCATACACTGCCCGAACACCACTGCACTGCCCTAAACCCTGAAACACCAGCCCCAGCACGACCGCCTACACTGCCCGAAAACCACTGCACTGCCCTAAACCCTGAAACACCACCCCCAGCAAGACCCCTACACTGCCCGAACACCACTGCACTAAAGCCTGAAACACCACCCCCAGCAAGACCACCTACACTGGCCGAACACCACTGCACTGCCCTAAACCCTGAAACACCACCCCTGCACGACCCCTACACTGCCCAAACACCACTGCACTGCCCTAAACCCTGAAACACCAGCCCCTGCACGACCCCCTACACTGCCCGAACACCACTGCACTGCCCTAAACCCTGAAACACCACCCCTCAGCACGACATTCTACACTGCCCGAACACCACTGCACTGCCCTAAACCCTGAAACACCACCCTCAGCACGACCCCTCACACTGCCCGAACACCACTGCACTGCCCTAAACCCTGAAACACCACCCCCTGCACGACCTCCTACACTGCCGGAACACCACTGCACTGCCCTAAACCCTGAAACACAACCCCCAGCACGACCCCTACACTGCCCGAACACCACTGCACTGCCCTAAACCCTGAAACAGCAACCCCAGCAAGACCCCCTACACTGCCTGAACACCACTACCCTAAACCCTGAAACACCACCCCTACACTGCACGAACACCACTGCACTGCCCTAAACCCTGAAACACCACCTCCAGCAAAACCCCCTACACTGCCTGAACACCATTGCTCTGCCCTAAATCCTGAAACACTAGCCCCAGCATGACCCCCTACACTGCCCGAACACCACTGCACTGCCCTAAACCCTGAAACACCACCCCCAGCACGACCCCCTACACTGCCCGAACACCACTGCACTGCCCTAAACCCTGAAACACCAGCCCCAGCAAGACCCCCTACACTGCCCGAACACCACTGCACTGCCCTAGACTCTGAAATACCAGCCCCAGCAAGACCCCCTACACTGCCCGAACACCACTGCACTGCCCTAAACCCTGAAACACCAGCCCCAGCATGACCCCCTACACTACCCGATCACCACTGCACTGTCCTAAACCCTGAAACACCAGCCCCAGCATGACCCCCTACACTGCCCGAACACCACTGCACTGCCCTAAACCCTGAAACACCAGCCCCAGCACAACCACCTACACTGCCCAAACACCACTGCACTGCCCTAAACCCTGAAACACCAGCCACAGCACGACCCCCTACACTGCCCGAACACCACTGCACTGCCCTAAACCCTGAAACACCAGCCCCAGCACGACCCCCTACACTGCCCGGACACCACTGTACTGCCCTAAACCCTGAAACACCAGCCCCAGCACGACCCCCTACACTGCCCGAACACCACTGCACTGCCCTAAACCCTGAAACACCACCCCTGCATGACCCCCTACACTGCCCGAACACCACTGCACTGCCCTAAACCCTGAAACACCACCCCTGCAGCACCCCCTACACTGCCCGAACACCACTGCACTGCCCTAAACCCTGAAACACCACCCCCTGCACCGCCCCCTATACTGCCCGAACACCACTGCACTGCCCTAAACCCTGAAACACTACCCCCAGCACGACCCCCTTTACTGCTCGAACACCACTGCACTGCCCCAAACCCTGAAACACCACCCCCAGCACGACCCCCTACACTGCCCGAACACCACTGCCCTAAACCCTGAAACACCACCCCCTGCACGACCCCTACACTGCCCGAACACCACTGCACTGCCCTAAACCCTGAAACACCACCCCTACACTGCCCGAACACCACTGCACTGCCCTAAACCCTGAAACAACACCCCCAGCACGACCCCCTACACGGCCCGAACACCACTGCACTGCCCTAAACCCTAAAACACCACCCCCAGCATTACCCCCTACACTGCCCAAACACCACTGTACTGCCCTAAACCCTAGAACACTACCCCCAGCACGACCCCTACACTACCCAAACACCACTGCACTACCCTAAACCCTAAAATACTACCCCCAGCACAACCCCCTATACTACCCGAACACGACTGCACTGCCCTAAACCCTCAAACACTCCCCCAGCACGACCCCCTACACTACCCGAACACCACTGCACTGCCCTAAACCCTAAAACACTCCCCCCAGCATGACCCCCTACACTACCCGAACACCACTGCACTGCCCTAAACCCTAAAACACTCCCCCAGCACGACCCCTACACTACCCAAACACCACTGCACTGCCCTAAACCCTAAAACACTACCCCCGCATAACCCCTACACAACCCAAACACCAATGCACTACCCTAATCCCTAAAACACTACCCCCTGCATGACCCCCTACACTACCCTAAACCCTAAAACACTACCCCCGCATGACTCCCTAGACTACCCAAAGACCACTGCACTACCCTAAACCCTAAAACACGACCTCCTACACTACACAAACACCACTGCACTACCCTAAACCCTAAAACACTACCCCCTACACTACACAAACACCACTGCACTACCCTAAACCCTAAAACACTACCCCCAGCAGTAACCCTACACTACCCAAACACCACTGCACTAACCTAAACCCTAAAACACTACCCCCAGCAGTACCCCCTACACTACCCAAACACCACTGCACTACCGTAAATCACTACCCCCAGCACGACCCCCTACACTACCCAAACACCACGGCACTACCCTAAACCCTAAACACTACCCCCAGCACGACCCCCTACACTACCCAAACACCACTGCACTACCCTAAACCCTTAAACACTCCCCTCAGCACGACTCCCTACACTACCCAAACACCACTGCACTACCCTAAACCCTAAATCTACCCCCAGCATGACCCCCTACACTACACAAACACCACTGCACTACCCTAAACCCTAAAACACTACCCCCAGTACGACCCTCTTCACTACCTAAACACAACTGCACAATTTGTTACAGGCGTTGCAACGCAGGCCTGTGGTGCTTACTGGAAGTACCTAGTAGGCTAGTTGGGCCCCAGGGACCCTCAGGATTCAAAGTGACCTAATCCCCCAACTTAAAACGCACCACGGGGTGCGTTTGCACAGTGGTGAAGGGAGGGGGCGGGGCCTCAGGTGACATGTGCGCAAACACGCCCTGTGGTGCGTTTTAAGTTGGGGAATTAATTCCCTTTGAATCCTGAGGGACCCTGGGGCCAACTAGCCCACCAGGTACCTTCAGTAAGCACAACAGAGTTGCGTTGCAGAGAGGTGAAAAAGGTGCGTGGCCTCGGAACGCCTCTCTGCAACTCAGCTCTGTGGTCCTAACTGTAGGTACCTGGGGGGCTAGTTGGGCCCCAGGGACCCTCAGAATTCAAGGGGACTTAATCCCACAACTTAAAACGCGCCACGGGGTGCGTTTGCACACATGTCACCTCAGGCCCCCCCCTCCCTTCACCACTGTGCAAACGCGCCCTGTAGCGCGTTTTAAGAGGTAGTTTTAATCCCCCTGCCCTATTATGTACTAGGGACTTGCAGAGGAGGTCATGCTAATCACAGGGGTACCCCAACGCATAGTGTTCCCTAGTGTATGTAGGTGTTTTCACTGTATTCTAAGTGTCTTTTAGCATAGCACTGGCTCTGGTTAGTAGAGTTAGTTACCACCAGTACCCATCTGAAAAAGTTGTGGGCACAGGATGATTTTGCAACAAGGCCTCTTTCTGCTCCTCTGTTGGTTCTTTCTGCACATCTTTTGCTTCTTTCTGTGCGTTTTTTCTTCTTTCTTCACATGACCTACCTCTGTAGGCATAGTTAGAAACTAGCATTTAAAAAAACCTTTGAAATTCACTTAAAAAATCATAGGTTTCAGGCACGTTATAGTTAGAAATTAGCATTTAAAAAACCTTTGAAATTCACTGAAAAAACCATAGGTTTCAGACACGTTATAGTTAGAAATTAGCATTTAAAAAACCTTTGAAATTCACTGAAAAAACCATAGGTTTTAGGGACAGTTATAGTTAGTTGGACATTTCACTCGTACAAAACCATAGAAATTCCCCCGTTATAGTTAGTTCAGCTAACTATAACTCGCGCCCCGCAATGCACTGCTGATGACGTCACATATTACATCACTCATGACATGGTCAGAAAAAAGCATTTTTTTTTTTTTTTTAAATCGGCAGGATGCGCTCAGGGTCCGCGGATCCTGCCGATTAGAAAAAAAACCCAGAAGAAACAAGTGCGCAAAACGCACAAAGGGGGCAGGGTAGAAACACCCTGACCCCCTAGGTCTGCTCAGGGGGTCCCACAAGGACCCCCTGGGCAGAAAAAAGCATTTTTTAAAAAATTGGCAGGATGCGCTCAGGGTGCGCGGATCCTGCCGTTAGAAAAAAAACCCAGAAGAAACAAGTGCGCAAAACGCACAAAGGGGGCAGGGTAGAAACACCCTGACCCCTAGGTCTGCTCAGGGGTCCCACAAGGACCCCTGGGCAGAAAAAAGCATTTAAAAAAAATCGGCGGGATGCGCTCAGGATGCGCGGATCCCGCCGAGAAAAAAAAAAAACAAAGTGCGGTCTCCCGCGCTTCATTGTTAATTGGCCCCCGGGTGGGCCATGTCCCGGGGGCATGCAGGGGTTTCTTTTTAATATGTGGGGGGCCTCTAAGGCCCCCCCAAGCCCCGGGGATTGTCACCCCCCGGGGCTTAAAAAAAATAATGGTGCGGGAGGGCTCTTTGCCCTCCCGCTGCCCCGGGGACCGCCACCTCCCCGGGGCTTCTTTTTTTTAATGATTTAACCTGTGTGGGGGGGCTCCAGCCCCCCCACACGCCCCGGGGACCGCCACCTCCCCGGGGCTTAAAAATAATAATGGTGCAAGAGGGCTCTTTGCCCTCCCGCTGCCCCGGGGACCGCCACCTCCCCGGGGCTTCTTTTTTTTAATGATTTAACCTGTGTGGGGGGGCTCCAGCCCCCCCACACGCCCCGGGGACCGCCACCTCCCCGGGGCACTAAGAAATTTAAAATGGGGGTCCGTTTTGGACCCCCGAAGCCCCGGGGACCACCACCTCCCCGGGGCTTTCTAAATGTGGGGAGGGGGGCCGCGCGGCCCCCCTCCTGGAGCCTGTGGTGGCCCTGGGGACCGCCACCCCCCAGGGCCAGCTCCTGCAGTGTCCCGGGGTGCCTACCCCGGGACACTGCTGTTTGTAATGACAGGGACGGGAGCCTCGCGGCTCCCGTCCTGTCATTGCAAACTTGCTTTGGATATGAAGCGAGAGCAGGAAACCTGCTCTCGCTTCCAGTATCCAAAGCAAACTGCTTTTCCACATGGGGAGCAGCATCTTAGCTGCTCCCCATGTGGAAAAGCAATGCCGGCTCCCAAGGGACGCGGGGAACCAGCGGGACTGTGGGGGATTGGGGACCCCCACAGTCCCCAACGAGTGGCCAGGCCCCGGGGATGGGGTCCCCGGGGCCATAAGTGGCCAGGGAGGGGGCCACGCAGCCCCCTCCCCTAAAAATAAATTAAAAAAAAAATATTTAAAGGCCGGCCCCGGGGATGGGGTCCCCGGGGCCTTAAATGGCCTGAGGAGGGGGCCACGCAGCCCCCCCAAATTTTTAATTAAAAAAAAAGAGGGCTTGCCCCGGGGTTGGGGTCCCCGGGGCCAATACAGGCCCAGGGAAGGGGGGCCACGCGGCCCCCTTCCCGTTTTTTTAAAGTTTATTTTTTTTTAAAAACTCCTCAGGCCCCGGGGGATCGGTTCCCAGGGGCAAAAAGTGGCTGAGGGAAGGGGGGCCACACAGCCCCCCTCCCAATCAAAAAAAAAAAAAGACCGGCATCGTGCCGGAGGCCCCGCCCCCTCCCTGCAGCAGTCTGCAAACGCGCCCCCTGGTGCGTTTTGAGAAGGGGAAGTAATTCCCCTGAATACTGGGGGTCCCTGGGGGCAAACTAGCCCACCAGGAACCTCCAGTATGCGCTAGGGGCTGCGTTGCAGAGAGGTGTACAGAGGCCACGCCCTTTTACACCTCTCTGCAACGCAGATCTGTGGTGCTTTTGGAAGTACATGGTGGGCTAGTTGGACTCCAGGGACCCTCAGGATTCAAGGGGACTTAATCCCCCAACTTAAAACGCGCCACGGGGCACGTTTGCACAGTGGTGAAGGGAGGGGCGGGGCTTCAGGTGACATGTGTGCAAACAGGCCCCGTGGCGTGTTTTAAGATGGGGAATTAAATCCCCTTTAATCCTGAGGGTCCCTGGGGGCCAACTAGCCCAACAGGTACGTCCAGAAAGCGCCACAGAGCTGCGTTGCAGAGAGGTGTAAAAAGGGTGTGGCCTCTGTACACGTCTCTGCAACGCAGCCCCCTGGCGCATACTGGAGGTTCCTGGTGGGCTAGTTTGCCCCAGGGACCCTCATGATTCAAGGGGACTTAATCCCCCAACTTAAAATGCGCAACGGGGCGCGTTTGCACAGATGTCACCTCAGGCCCCGCCCCCTCCCTTCACCATTGTGCAAATATTCCTCTAAAATCAGCCGAAATACGTAATCCGATTTACTCACCTGTTATCTGGAGAGACCTCAGTGCTGCATCTTTCAGCCCAGTACTGGTCCTGAAAAGTAATTTTAACCGTACTTACCAGTAACTTGAATTTCCTTCCATAGGCTAACATTGACTTGTTTCACTTGGAAATTCTTCTAAGTGTGGAGTTTTGGAACTTTATAATATTCCTCTAAAATCAGCCGAACTACGAATTCCGATTTACTCACCTGTTATCAGGAGAGAACCCAGTGCTGCATCTTTTAGCCCAGCACTGACCTTGAAAAGTAATTCTAACCGTACTTACCAGTAACTTGAATTTCCTTCCATAGGCTAACATTGACTGGTTTCACTTGGAAATTCTTCTAAGTGTGGAGTTTTGGAACTTTATAATATTCCTCTAAAATCAGCCGAACTACGAATTCCGATTTACTCACCTGTTATCAGGAGAGAACCCAGTGCTGCATCTTTTAGCCCATCACTGACCTTGAAAAGTAATTCTAACCGTACTTACCAGTAACTTGAATTTCCTTCCATAGGCTAACATTGACTGGTTTCACTTGGAAAGTCTTCTAAGTGTGGAGTTTTGGAACTTTATAATATTTCTCTAAAATCAGCCGAACTATGAATTCCGATTTACTCACCTGTTATCAGGAGAGAACCCAGTGCTGCATCTTTTAGCCCAGCACTGACCCTGAAAAAGTAATTCTAACCATACTTACCAGTAACTTGTATTTCCTTCCATAGGAATCCATTGTCTGGTTTTCAGCAGAAAAGTTTCAAAGTGTCGATTTTCACAAACTACAAATATTCCTTAAAAATCGCCTGTATGACTTAAACGCATTCTTTCAACTGTTTACAGGAGATGCACCAGTGCTGGATCCAGGATCCACCACTGAGTAAGAAAAAGTAACGATAACACTACTTACCTGCTAAGTGAATTTCCTCCCATAGGATAACATTGGTGATTCTATGTGAAAAGTTTCTGTGTCAACTTTTAAAATACAATAATATTCCTTAAAAATCACTACTGTAACCAAAACGCTTTTACTCAACTGTTTACAGGAGATGTCCCAGGACTGAATCTAGGATCCAGTCCTGTGGTTAGAAAAGTAATCCATAAAGTAACTAATTGCATTTAACTAGAAATTCACATTGAGCTCAATGTTGTATTGTGTTTGAAATTGTGTTGCCCATTGCAACAACTGTAACTTCTGTACTTAAAAGTCTATTGCCTATTTGCAAAGTATTTAAACTAAAGTAATTCATTCTGAGAAAGTATATTTTGTAATGTAATGTATAATGTAATTACAATGTAATTTAAAAAATAAAATATGTAAAAATAAATAGTTTAAAAAATGTAGTAAATCAGCATCAAAAAAATAAATATAACAATTAATACATTTAAAAATTGTCATTTACAAAACCTTTGAAATTCACTGAAAAAACCATAGGTTTTAGGGGCGTTATAGTTAGAAATTAGCATTTAAAAAACCTTTGAAATTCACTGAAAAAACCATAGGTTTCAGGCACGTTATAGTTAGAAATTAGCATTTAAAAACCTTTGAAATTCACTGAAAAAACCATAGGTTTCAGACACGTTATAGTTAGAAATTAGCATTTAAAAAACCTTTGAAATTCACTGAAAAAACCATAGGTTTTAGGGGCAGTTATAGTTAGTTGGACATTTCACTCGTACAAAACCATAGAAATTCCCCCGTTATAGTTAGTTCAGCTAACTATAACTCGCGCCCCGCAATGCACTGCTGATGACGTCAAATATTACATCACTCATGACATGGTCAGTGACATCACTGATGACATCACTGATGACATCTCAAATGACATCACTGATGACATCATCCATGTGATAATTTCATGCATCTTCTCACACCCTAATATAACTTTTGATACACCCACTGTAAATTACAGACTGCCATTGTCAAAACCATAGACACTCCAACACCAATTACTATATACACACTCACTGATTCTTAGGTCTACACACACACATCTACTCACTCACCCGTACAGTCACTCATACTTACGGTCACTCAGTACAGGACTATCATATGCACTCATACACCTATATAAACCCTCACACACCGCCACTCATCCATAGAGGTACTCACACACCTAGTCAGTCATGCAAAATATTAAGCACACACCCATTTACTCACCTATACAGTTATACACACACCAGCTCTCTTACTCATAAAATACTAGCACATTCTTACGCTCTTATACAATCTCTGATACAAGCACACACTCATCCATACAGTCACTCTCACAATCACACACTCTCGCTTATAGCTATTTATATACTCCAACACACATATATACTGCCTTTCACATATGTAGTTACTCACACATGTACCACTGGGACATACATTCACTCACTAACACACTCTTACACACACTTCCCCACCCATACAGTCTATCACAGATGCACTCTTGAAACCATCCACCCAGTGAATCACCCACTCACACATCTATGCACAGAGTCGCACACACCCCACCCACACAAACACTCAGGCACCCATACAGATACTCAGACAACCAATCAATAACTCATATAGACACTCGTGTAGCTATTCACAAACCCATGCAGCCACTTACACAGCAACAGACAGACGGATACAGACATTCACCCAGTTTAGTCACTAACCCATGCATTCAGTAAGATACGTTTAATCACTCACTTATAGAGTTAGTCACGCACCTACTAAATCATCCATTCAGACACTTATACACCCACTCATTCTTCAATACGCCTTTCCCTATATATATTAAAAATATTTAAACTTTACAGAAACACACAGTCACTGGATGATGTCATCAGTGATCTCATTTGAGATGTCATCAGTGATGTCATCAGTGATGTCACTGACCATGTCATGAGTGATGTAATATGTGACGTCATCAGCAGTGCATTGCGGGGCGCGAGTTATAGTTAGCTGAACTAACTATAACGGGGAATTTCTATGGTTTTATACGAGTGAAATGTCCAACTAACTATAACTGTCCCTAAAACCTATGGTTTTTTCAGTGAATATATATATATATATTCACTGAAAAAACCATAGGTTTCAGGGGCGTTATAGTCAGTTGGACATTTCACTCATACAAAACCATAGAAATTCCCCCGTTATAGTTAGTTCAGCTAACTATAACTCGCGCGCCACGCAATGCACTGCTGATGACGTCACATATTACATCACTCATGACATGGTCAGTGACATCACTCATGACATCACTGATGACATCTCAAATGACATCACTGATGACATCACTGATGACATCATCCTTGTGATAGAGTGGCAGACCTCCTCTCACCCTAATATAACCTTTGATACACACACTCAAAAATACAAACTAACATTTTCAAAACAATGGACATACCAATACCAGTTACAACACACCTATTCAGTAATTCCAAGATCTACACACACATCCACTCATTCACCAACAGTCCCTATACAGTCACTCATACATGTACTCACTCATCATATGTACTTATACACCTATACATCCTGTTACACACCGCCACTCATCCATAGAGTTACTCACACACATAGTCACACATGCAAACAAAGTATCAAACATCCATTTACGTGCATATACAGTTATACACACACTACCACACTTACTTCTACAGAAACGTACACATACTTACTCTCTTAAACAATCACTTATAGAAACACCTACTTATTTGGACAGGAACTCTTCCAATCTCTCACTCTCACATATACTCACTTATATACACCAATACTCACATATACTAGTTTAAAACATATGTAGTTACTCATAAAGACACTATTGAGACAGTCATTCACTCACTAACACACCCATACACATACTCATCCACCTATACAGTCCTGCACACATGCTGTCTTCAACACATACAAACAGTGAGTCACTCATTCATGCATCTATGCACTAAGTAATACCCCCCACCGAACCATACAGACACTCAGACACTCATACTGATACTCAAAAACCAACTAATAACCCATATAGACACTCATGTAGCTACTCACCAACCCATGCAGAAACTTATACACAAAGTGAGAGACTGATACAGATATTTTCATATTTAAACATTACTCACTAACCCATGTATTCACTAAGATACACTTAGTCAGTTATATAATCAATTTAAAAAAAAAATCATCCATTTAGACACTTATATACCCATTTATTCTTCCATCGACCTTGAGATATACATATATAAAACATATTTAATTTTCAGAAAAACACACATTCACTGGATGATGTCATCAATGATGTCATTTGAGATGTCATCAGTGATGTCATGAGTGATGTCACTGACCATGTCATGAGTGATGTAATATGTGACGTCATCAGCAGTGCATTGCGGGCGCGCGAGTTATATTTAGCTGAACTAACTATAAAGGGGAATTTCTATGGTTTTGTACGAGTGAAATGTCCAACTAACTATAACGTCCCTGAAACCTATGGTTTTTTTCAGTGAATTTCTAAGGTTTTTTAAATGCTAATTTCTAACTATAACGTGCCTGAAACCTATGGTTTTTTCAGTGAATTTCTAAGGTTTTTTAAATGCTAATTTCTAACTATAACGTGCCTGAAACCTATGGTTTTTTCAGTGAATATATATATTTTATTATACTATGTATACATGTGAAAATGTCTCGGTCCCCTGTTTGCCTCGGTGGCACGGAAAAAATGGGTGGAACTAACGTCAGCACGCCGACGAGGTCCTCTTATGGCTCCGATGACATCATACGGTGTCGTGAGCGGAGCCGTGCTATTATGACGTCCTCGTTGACGTGGGAGAGCTAGGAAAGAATTTCCGTGGAATACAGGTGCAGGGGATATTCACCTAAGTGTTCAGGCTAGTCCTTTGGGAGCAACTGTTTATGTTGCCACTCCAGAAACCGAAACCAGTGATCCGAGGGCAGAGGCCCTGCAGATGGCACACGAGGTGGGGTGCCCAGTCGTGTGCACCGGCGGGGCAGCGAAGTGACAAGCACCACAACCCACAAAAAAGGTAACGAGGGCACTGAATAACACAGGATCTTCTCTTTGTATCTGACAGGAACAACAAAGTTAAAATGCCCTAGTACCAAAATGTAGAATTAGTGCTACAACGGTCTTCAAGAGGACCTGTGTTGCCGCTTCTGCCTCCCGTACCCTGGAGGTGGCACATGGGTCACGCGGTACGGTCATACTGCGGTGGGACGCACACTCATTGACCTCTCATGGCACTGCTCCACACTTCAGGGAGGACGCTTTCCATTAGCTATGTTTTCTGATGACATGTCGCACCGGCCCCGTCCAACAACAGAACTCCTTTAGATCCAAACAGACTCTTCCACTCTCTCACCGGAAGTGAAACCAGGCCACGCGGACACTTTCACAATACAACAGCCGGGAATGCACTTTTCGGTAAAAAAACACATTCCTTCCTCCTAATTAATCAAATAAACGTCTCACTGAAGGACAGGGGCCAGCTTCGATCGGTAAACAGCCGTTACAACGACTTTTTTACTTTGCAATACCATTACAACGCATGCTTTACCACGCATGCGTTGTACATCACAAAGTCATTACTACACATTTTTTAGAACGCATGGTCATTTACCACGCATGCCTTTACAATGAATTTTGTTGTAAAGGTATGTATGGTAAATGACCATGCGTTCTAAAAAACATGTAGACGATCCATGTCGTTGTAAGGAAACAGAGTCTGTTCCGTTTCCTCACAACGACGTGCACCGCCCCTCAGAGACGACGTGAAGCAGGAACCACAAGGAGAGAGGAACGACGAGGAGTGAGAGGTAAGGGGGATTGGGCATGGGGTGGGGGTTTCTTTTCTAGGGTTTGGGGTAGTGCAGTGGTGTTTGTGTGGTGTAGGGGGTCGTGCTGGGGGTAGTGTTTTAGGGTTTAGGGTAGTGCAGTAGTGTAGGGGGTCGTGCTGGGGTAGTGTTTTAGGGTTTAGGGTAGTGCAGTGGAGTATGGGTAGTGTAGGGGGTCGTGCTGGGGTAGTGTTTTAGGGTTTAGGGTAGGGCAGTGGTGTTTGAGTAATATAGGGGGTCATGCTGGGGGTAGTGTTTTAGGGTTTAGGGTAGTGCAGTGGTGTTTGGGTAGTGTACGGGGTCATGCTGGGGGTAGTGTTTTAGGGTTTAGGGCAGTGCAGTGGTGTTTGGGTAGTGTAGGGGGTTGTGATGGGGTAGATTTAGGGTTTAGGGTAGTGCAGTGGTGTTTGGGTAGTGTAGGGGGTCATGCTGGGGGTAGTGTTTTAGGGTTTAGGGCAGTGGTGTTTGTATAGTGTAGGGGGTTGTGCTGGGGGTAGTGTTTTAGGGTTTATGTTAGTGCAGTGGTGTTTGGGTAGTGTAGGGGGTAGTACTGGGGTAGTGTTTTAGGGTTTAGGGTAGTGCAGTGGTGTTTGTGTAGTGTAGGGGGTAGTGCTGGGGGTAGTGTTTTAGGGTTTAGGGTAGTGCAGTGGTGTTTGGGTAGTGTAGGGGTTCATGCTGGGGGTAGTGTTTTAGGGTTTAGGGTATGGCAGTGGTGTTTGGGTAGTGTAGGGGGTCGTGCTGGGGTCGATTTAGGGTTTAGGGTAGTGCAGTGGTGTTTGTGTTGTGAGGGGGTCATGCTGGGGGTAGTGTTTTAGGGTTTAGAGTAATGCAGTGGTGTTTGTATAGTGTAGGGGGTTTAGGGTAGTGCAGTGGTGTTTGTGTAATGTAGGGGGTCATGCTGGGGGTAGTGTTTTAGTGTTTAGGGTAGTGCAGTGGTGTTTGTGTAGTGTAGGGGGTAGTGTTTTAGGGTTTAGGGTAGTGCAGTGGTGTTTGGGTAGTGTAGGGGGTCATGCTGGGGTTAGTGTTTTAGGGTTTAGGGTAGTGCAGTGGTGTTTGGGTAGTGTAGGGGATCATGCTGGGGGTAGTGTTTTAGGGTTTAGGGTAGCACAGTGGTGTTTGTGTAGTGTGGGAGGTCATGCTGGGGGTAGATTTAGGGTTTAGTGTAGTGCAGTGGTGTTTGGGTAGTGTAGGGAGTCATGCTGAGGGTAGTGTTTTAGGGTTTAGGGTAGTCCAGTGGTGTTTGTGTAGTGTAGGGAGTCATGCTGGGGGTAGTGTTTTAGGGTTTAGGGTAGTGCAGTGGTGTTTGGGTAGTGTAGGGGGTCATGCTGGGGGTAGTGTTTTAGGGTTTAGGGCAGTGCAGTGGTGTTTGTGTAGTGTAGGGGGTCATGCTGGGGGTAGTGTTTTAGGGTTTAGGGTAGTGCAATGGTGTTTGGGTAGTGTAGGGGGTAGTGCTGGGGTAGTGTTTTGGGTTTATGGTAGTGCAGTGGTGTTTGTGTAGTATAGGGGTCGTGCTGGGGGTAGTGTTTTAGGGTTTAGGGTAGTGCAGTGGTGTTTGTGTACTGTAGGGGGTCGTGCTGGGTTCTAGTGTTTTAGGGTTTAGGGTAGTGCAGTGGTGTTTGTGTAGTGTAGGGGGTTGTGTTTTAGGGTTTAGGGTCGTGCAGTGGTGTTTGGGTAGTGTAGGGGGTCATGCTGAGGGTAGTGCAGTTGTGTTTGGGTAGTGAAGGGGGTCGTCCTGGGGGTAGTGTTTTAGGGTTTAGGGTAGTGCAGTTGTGTTTAGGTAGTGAAGGGGTCATGCTGGGGGTAGTGTTTTAGGGTTTAGGGTAGTGCAGTGGTGTTTGTGTAGTGTAGGGGATCATGCTGGGGGTAGATTTAGGGTTTAGGGTAGTGCAGTGGTGTTTGGGTAGTGTAGGGGGTCATGCTGGGGGTAGTGTTTTAGGGTTTAGGTTAGTGCAGTGGTGTTTGTGTAGTGTGGGAGGTCATGCTGGGGGTAGATTTAGGGTTTAGTGTAGTGCAGTGGTGTTTGGGTAGTGTAGGGAGTCGTGCTTGGGGTAGTGTTTTAGGGTTTAGGGTAGTCCAGTGGTGTTTGTGTAGTGTAGGGAGTCGTGCTGGGGGTAGTGTTTTAGGGTTTAGGGTAGTGCAGTGGTGTTTGGGTAGTGTAGGGGGTCGTGCTGGGGGTAGTGTTTTAGGGTTTAGGGTAGTGCAGTGGTGTTTGTGTAGTGTAGGGGGTCATGCTTTGGGTAGTGTTTTAGGGTTTAGGGTAGTGCAATGGTGTTTGGGAAGTGTAGGGGGTAGTGCTGGGGTAGTGTTTTGGGTTTACGGTAGTGCAGTGGTGTTTGTGTAGTGTAGGGGGTCATGCTGGGGGTAGTGTTTTAGGGTTTAGGGTAGTGCAGTGGTGTTTGTGTACTGTAGGGGGTCGTGCTGGGTTCTAGTCTTTTAGGGTTTAGGGTAGTGCAGTGGTGTTTGTGTAGTGCAGGGGGTCGTGTTTTAGGGTCGTGCAGTGGTGTTTGGGTAGTGTAGGGGGTCGTGCTGGGGGTAGTGTTTTTGAGTTTAGGGTAGTGCAGTTGTGTTTGGGTAGTGAAGGGGGTCGTGCTGGGGGTAGTGTTTTAGGGTTTAGGGTAGTGCAGTTGTGTTTAGGTAGTGAAGGCGGTCATGCTGGGGGTAGTGTTTTAGGGTTTAGGGTAGTGCAGTGGTGTTTGTGTAATGTAGGGGGTCATGCTGGGGGTAGATTTAGGGTTTAGGGTAGTGCAGTGGTGTTTGTGTAGTGTAGGGGGTCGTGCTGGGGGTAGTGTTTTAGGGTTTAAGGCAGTGCAGTGGTGTTTGTGTAGTGAAGGGGTCATGCTGGGGGTAGTGGTTTAGGGTAGTGCAGTGGTGTTTGTGTAGTGTAGGGGGTTGTGCTGTGGGTAGATTTAGGGTTTAGGGTAGTGCAGTGGTGTTTGGGTAGTGTAGGGAGTCGTGCTGGTGATAGTGTTTTAGGGTTTAGGGTAGTGCAGTTATGTTTGGGTAGTGTAGGGTGTCGAGCTGGGGGTAGTGTTTTTGGGTTTAGGGTAGTGCAGTGGTGTTTGGGTAGTGGAGGGGGTAGTGTTTTAGGGTTTAGGGTAGTGCGCCCAACCAGCCACAATATCCGTGGACAAAGGGGATCCTGACTCTTTGGAACGCTCCGTCAATTGAATAATTTGGGTCAAGGGCCCTACCACGTCCAAGACCTATCAATTCCTTTCTTGGGATCCCTCATATACTTGGAGAAAAAGGTACATAGTTTCTCATCAATTTCAGGCGTGTGTGCCACCTTCCCCTTCAGTGAGGGCCTGGGGCATTCTCCCCTCATCCTATTCCTGACCTCCCTTTCAAGGGGCTGATGGATTTTCCCCACCACATACTCTGCCACTTTGGCGTCAGGTGTCCACTCCGCTGACCTAGGATGGTTAATTTGGGTAGTCTCGAACATGTCCGAGTGGACCCCGTCCCCAACCGGGGACTGAGAGGAGTGGGACTCTGGACGCCAGGGACGCCCTGAGTCCTTATCCTCATCGGAGGAGAAATCGTCCTCCGATACACCCTCTCCCTCTAAGGGAAACCCGCCGTCGGGGTCTACAATAGTGGTGACAGTGTCGCAATTTTCTCTGGGCCCCTCCTCCTCCCGGCAGGGTGCATGTTTTAGCGTTCGCGCACTCTTGAGGAAGGTCTCCGTAAGTTTATCAAATCCTTCCAAGTGCCCCGCGTTATGCTTAACAGCCCTTTTATTCCCCATCTGGGAGCTACTTGGACCCGCCACCACCAGATCTGGGTCACTAAACACCCCAGGGATGCTTTTCGCCAGCTTATCAACCTGATCCCTAAGAGGAGCCAGCGCCCTAGAAATAGCCAGAGAGAGGGCTTGGTCCACTGCTGGAGGGAGAAGTTGGGGGCCATTCCTCCTCCACTTCCTGGTAGGAGGAGTAAAAATGGTCTTCTGGAGAAGACATGATAGCAGAGGGTGTGAGCACAGAACAAATGCCCTTAAAATCCTTAAGGCAGCCCCTCGCCGGTGCTCCAACAGCTGGGCTTTCCCCGAAGCTGTTATAAGAATAGACTGAGGCGCAATACCAATTACCACCACCAGGTGGCGCTGGTCACTAACGTGGCCGTGTGGGGAAATCACCGCGTAGCGGTGTCAAAATTAGGCAAGGGTTGGTCGGGAATCAAGCGGACACTAAAGGAGTGACCGGATTCCCAAACGCGCATAAAGACCAGCAGGAGCGCTCGACGGAGCTGCCTCGCTCGGACCAGACACGCCAGACAGGATCTCACCGCGCGCAGAGCACACAGCGGGAGAAACTGCGAGGGGGAGAACGCACTCGGGCAAGAGCCTGCTGCGCAGGGAATATGAAACAATACCAAGGCAATAATGCTAATAACGTGCACAAGAAACCGCTATACAAACAGCAACAACGTCAGATTAAGCCAAGAATGTAAGGAATGCACTTAACTGACGAGCAGTGAAGAAAGAGGAAGCGGAAGGGACGTCACGATATTATATACGATGGACTGTGATATGATTGGACTATAGTTGCCTTGGAGACTACGCCCCTAATGGTTCATGGGTTGTGTAGTCTTTTGTTTAATGATTGTTGTGTTACGTTTTCTTTGAACTGTTATGCAAATAAAGTGAGGAAAGATATGCATAATCCTCGCCTCCGTCCTGCCATAGATTTCATTAAACTTTATTTGATCTGATTTAGAAACATAGATCATAAAAGTGTACATAAAAACAGTAAATCCTCTTTCCTAATACAATACAGTGAGAATTAATTAAAACCAGTAGGTAAAAACGGGTGTTACAAAGCCCGGTTCAGAGCAACTTCAGGTTAACAGAATCGTAAAGGTCACTGTTTCGCAAGAACAATCTCATGTACTTCGTGCAAAATACGCAATAAGGGGTCCAAGTAAGATGTAACGCTCCAATACCTGACCAGTTTGCACTATATAAAACTGCATAAAAACTCAAAATAAAAAGTGTTTTGCACACTTCTGTCATTGGGCTATATGTGGGCTACATCTGGGTGATATTTGTGCTACATTTGGGCTCTTTTTTTCTGGTGGCCATCTTGGGAGACTTATTTGTTATGAAGTTTCCTAATTTCGTCATTTACTGCAGTCTCCTCAGTGGGAAATGCTTTCAGTTTTTTACTTTAATTCCATCAAGAAGGCATTCAGATGTGTCACACATTTGCCATAAATTCAGAATGTTAGCACTCTAGTTGTTCATTAGATCACTGTAGTAAAGCTACTGCTCACCAGGGAGTTAACTGGAAGTCTACTGCTGGTATTGAAAGTGATTGTTTCAGTCTGCATGTCAGAATTTTCTAATGAAATAGAAGAGGATTTGAGATCGCACTTAAAACATGCCCTACATTTTCTTTCTGCAGCACTAACCATAATTTCTATGGCAAAATGAACCCCCTCATTTTGTTCCTTTTTAAATTAAATGTTTTAAGTGTTACCAGTTTATTCCAATCAAGATGGCTTCAGGTGTGCCATACTTTTGTCATAAGTAAGGCTGTTAGCACTCTAGTTGTTCTTTAGAACACTCTGGGAAGCTGCAGTAGAACACAAAGGCATCAACTGACAGGCTGCTCCTGTTGAAATATAACAGGAAGATATTTGAGATCTCACTTAAAACATGTCCTAAATTTTCTTTCTACAGCACTAACCATAATTTCTATGGCAAAATGAACCCCCTCCTTTTGTTCCTTTTTAAATTAAATGTTTTAAGTGTTACCAGTTTATTCCAATCAAGATGGCTTCAGGTGTGCCATACTTTTGTCATAAGTAAGACTGTTAGCGCTCTAGTTGTTCTTTAGAACACTCTGGGTAGCTGCAGTAGAACACAAAGGCATCAACTGACAGGCTGCTCCTGTTGAAATATAACAGGAAGATATTTGAGATCTCACTTAAAACATGTCCTAATTTTTCTTTCTCCAGCACTAACCATAATTTCTATGACAAAATGAACCCCCTCATTTTGTTCCTTTTTAAATTAAATGTTTTAAGAGTTACCAGTTTATTCCAATCAAGATGGCTTCAGGTGTGCCAAAATTTTGTCATAAGTAAGACTGTTAGCGCTCTAGTTGTTCTTTAGAACACTCTGGGAAACTGCAGTAGAACACAAAGGCATCAACTGACAGGCTGCTCCTGTTGAAATATAACAGGAAGATATTTGAGATCACACTTGAAACATGTCCTAATTTTTCTTTCTACAGCACTAACCATAATTTCTATGACAAAATGAACCCCATCATTTTGTTCCTTTTTAAATTAAATGTTTTAAGTGTTACCAGTTTATTCCAATCAAGATGGCTTCAGGTGTGCCATACTTTTGTCATAAGTAAGACTGTTAGCGCTCTAGTTGTTCTTTAGAACACTCTGGGAAGCTGCAGTAGAACACAAAGGAATCAACTGACAGTCTCTGCCCTTGTTGGATGTACATGTTTTACTGAGAATGTCAGACTTCATTCTCACATGACTGAGAAAGATAATGTGAATCTACAGAAAATATGCTCTCATTTTAGCTTCTGGAGCACCTTCTAAAACTGTATGGGACAAGCATGTGAAAATAGTTTACTCTCAAACATGATTCATGATATCCCAGCAGAAGGTTTTTCACAGGGTAAAATCACCTTAGAACATACCACAATTCCTGAAATTAGTATGGTACCATCAACAAATGAATTCTAATGTAACTAAAGTCTGTTATCACCCTTTATAGTTCTCCTTTTGGTAACCCTCAAAATCTTCGATTCACTACAATGCATTTCAATGGGGTACTATCATTTATATTGGTCCCAAGATGGCTGCCAGCAATTCCAGGATGACGTGCTGACAGCCAATCAGATCTCACGATGACATGTGTGGTTAGGCTCCGCCCAGATATATATGTGTTTTTACTTTTGATTTTCTCAGGAACTACTGAACGGATTTACACCATTTAACAAAAAGGGTTCTTTCTGAACCAAGAACTACCTCTTTGCCAAATTTGGTGTAATTCCGTTCAGCAGTTCGGGCTGTAGCTTTGCATAAAGTTTCCTATGGGAAATTGATTTTTTGACTCTTATTTCTTGAATTTCTCCGCAACTACTGAACGGATTTACACCATTTAAAAAAAAAGTTGCTTTCTGAACCAAGCGCTACCTTTTTGCCAAATTTGGTGTAATTCCGTTCAGCAGTTCGGGCTGTAGCCGTGTCTAAAATTTCCTATGGGAATTAACATGGAGAAAACACGTTTTGGGACCCCCCTTTTTTCTCGGCCCACACTTGCCGAATCACCCCGAAACATTCAGGATAGGAGCAGACCGGAGCGCCCCACGAGTTTTGAAAATTTCGTGAAGATTCATCAACCGGTGCCAAAGTTATTGGAAATAGAATGTTGCGAATTTCCTATGGAAAATAGGTCCTAACTATAACTATCTACTGGCGACCGCCAGTAGATAATATATATATATATATATCTATAGATATTCACTGAAAAAACCATAGGTTTCAGGGACGTTATAGTTAGTTGGACATTTCTCTCGTACAAAACCATAGAAATTGCCCCGTTATAGTTAGTTCAACTAACTATAACTCGCGCACCCGCAATGCACTTCTGATGATGTCACATAAGATATTACATCATTCATGACATGGTCAGTGACATCACTGATGACATCACTGATGACATCTCAAATGACATCACTGATGACATCATCCAGTGACTGTGTGTTTCTGTAAAGTTTAAATATGTTTTATATATATATGCCAAGGTGTATTGAAGAATGAGTGGGTGTATAAGTGTGTGGATGGAGGATTTTGTAGGTGCGTGACTGATTGTATAAGTGAGTGATTAAATGTGTCTTACTTAATGCAGGGGTTAGTGACTAAACTGTGTGAATGTCTGTATCAGTCTGTCTGTTGTTGTGTAAGCTGCTGCATGAGTTGGTCAGTAGCTACATGAGTGTCTATATGGGCTATTGATTGGTTGCCTGAGTATTTGTATGGGTGCCTGAGTGTGTGTGTGGGTGGGTGGGAGGTGTGTGACTCTGTGCATAAATGTGTGAGTGGTTGATTCACTGGGTGTATGGGTTCAAGAGTGCATGTGCAAACAGCTGTATGGGTGGGTGAGTGTGTGTATAGGTGTGTTGTTGAGAGAATGGATGTCTCAGTGGTACATTTCCAAGTAACTACATATGTAAAAGGCAGTGTATGTGAGAGTTGGAGTATATAAATGACTATACGTGAGAGTCAGTGATTGTGAGAGTGGCTGTATGGATGAGTGTGTACTTGTATCAGTGATTGTATAAGAGAGTAAGTATGTGTTTGTTTCTGTTTGAATAAGTGATGTGGTGTGTGTATAACTGTATAGGTCAGTAAATGGAAGTGTGATTGATTCATTGCATGACTGACTAGCTGTGTGATTAACTCCATGGATGAGTGGTGGTGTGTGAGTGTCTGTATAGGTGTGTGAGTGCTTATGATAGTGTTGTATTGATGAGTGACTGCATGTATGAGTGACTTTATGGGTGAATGAGTGGATGTGTGTGTAGACCTAGGAATCAGTGAGTGCGTATGTAGTAACTGGTATTGGTGTGTCGATGGTTTCGAAAATGGTAGTCTGCATTTTACAGTGGGTGTATCAAAGGTTATATTAGAGTGTGAGGAGGTGCACCAGATATTCACGTGGATGTTGTCATCAGTGATGTCATCAGTGATGTCATTTGAGATGTCATCAGTGATGTCACTGACCATGTCATGAATGATGTAATATGTGACGTCATCAGAAGTGCACTGCGGGTGCGCGAGTTATAGTTAGCTGAACTAACTATAACCGGGGAATTTCACGGGTTTTGTACGAGAGAAATGTCCAACTAACTATAACGTCCCTGAAACCTATGGTTTTTTCAGTGAATTTCTAAGGTTTTTTAAATACTAATTTCTAACTATAACGTGCCTGAAACCTATGGTTTTTTCAGTGAATATATATATATATATTCACTGAAAAAACCATAGGTTTTAGGGACAGTTATAGTTAGTTGGACATTGCACTCGTACAAAACCCGTGAAATTCTCCCGTTATAGTTAGTTCAGGTAACTATAACTTGCGCCCCCGCAATGCACTGCTGATGACGTCACATATTACATCACTCATGACATGGTCAGTGACATCACTGATGACATCACTGATGACATCTCAAATGACATCACAGATGACATCATCCAGTGACTGTGTGTTTCTGTAAAGTTTAAATATGTTTAATATATATAGGGAAAGGCGTATTGAAGAATGAGTGGGTGTATAAGTGTCTGAATGGATGATTTAGTAGGTGCGTGACTAACTCTATAAGTGAGTGATTAAACGTATCTTACTGAATGCATGGTTTAGTGACTAAACTGGGTGAATGTCTGTATCCGTCTGTCTGTTGCTGTGTAAGTGGCTGCATGGGTTTGTGAATAGCTACATGAGTGTCTATATGAGTTATTGATTGGTTGTCTGAGTATCTGTATGTGTGCCTGAGTGTTTGTGTGGGTGGGGTGTGTGCGACTCTGTGCATAGATGTGTGAGTGGGTGATTCACTGGGTGGATGGTTTCAAGAGTGCATCTGTGATAGACTGTATGGGTGGGTAAGTGTGTGTAAGAGTGTGTTAGTGAGTGAATGTATGTCCCAGTGGTACATGTGTGAGTAACTACATATGTGAAAGGCAGTATATATGTGTGTTGGAGTATATAAATAGCTATAAGCGAGAGTGTGTGATTGTGAGAGTGACTGTATGGATGAGTGTGTGCTTGTATCAGAGATTGTATAAGAGCGTAAGAATGTGCTAGTATTTGTATGAGTAAGTGAGCTGGTGTGTGTATAACTGTATAGGTGAGTAAATGGGTGTGTGCTTAATTTTTTGCATGACTGACTAGGTGTGTGAGTACCTCTATGGATGAGTGGCGGTGTGTGAGTGTTTATATAGGTGTATGAGTGCATATAATAGTCCTGTACTGAGTGAATATAAGTATGAGTGATTGTATGGGTGAGTGAGTAGATGTGTGTTTGTAGACCTAAGAATCAGTGAGTGTGTATATAGTAATTGGTGTTGGAGTGTCTATGGTTTTGACAATGGCAGTCTGTAATTTACAGTGGGTGTATCAAAAGTTATATTAGGGTGTGAGAAGATGCATCAAATTATCTTATGGATGATGTCATCAGTGATGTCATCAGTGATGTCATTTGAGATGTCATCAGTGATGTCATCAGTGATGTCACTGACCATGTCATGAGTGATGTAATATGTGACGTCATCAGCAGTGCATTGCGGGGCGCGAGTTATAGTTACCTGAACTAACTATAACAGGGGAATTTCACGGGTTTTGTACGAGTGCAATGTCCAACTAACTATAACTGTCCCTAAAACCTATGGTTTTTTCAGTGAATTTCTAAGATTTTTTAAATGCTAATTTCTAACTATAACGTGCCTGAAACCTATGGTTTTTTCAGTGAATTTCAAAGGTTTTTTAAATGCTAATTCCTAACTATAACGTGTCTGAAACCTATGGTTTTTTCAGTGAATTTCAAAGGTTTTTTAAATGCTAATTCCTAACTATAACGTGTCTGAAACCTATGGTTTTTTCAGTGAATTTCAAAGGTTTTGTAAATGACAATTTTTAAATGTATTAATTGTTATATTTATTTTTTTGATACTGATTTACAACATTTTTTTAAACTATTTATTTTTAGATATTTTATTTTTTAAATTACATTGTAATTACATTATACATTACATTACAAAATATACTTTCTCAGAATGAATTACTTTAGTTTAAATACTTTGCAAATAGGCAATAGACTTTTAAGTACAGTAGTTACAGTTGTTGCAATGGGCAACACAATTTCAAACACAATGCAACATTGAGCTCAATGTGAATTTCTAGTTAAATGCAATTAGTTACTTTATGGATTACTTTTCTAACCACAGGACTGGATCCTAGATTCAGTCCTGGGACATCTCCTGTAAACAGTTGAGTAAAAGCGTTTTGGTTACAGTAGTGATTTTTAAGGAATATTATTGTATTTTAAAAGTTGACACTTAGAAACTTTTTCACATAGAATCACCAATGTTATCCTACGTGAGGAAATTCACTTAGCAGGTAAGTAGTGTTATCGTTACTTTTTCTTACTCAGTGGTGGATCCTGGATCCAGCACTGGTGCATCTCCTGTAAACAGTTGAAAGAATGCGTTTAAGTCACACAGGCGATTTTTAAGGAATATTTGTAGTTTGTGAAAATCGACACTTTGAAACTTTTCTGCTGAAAACCAGACAATGGATTCCTATGGAAGGAAATTCAAGTTACTGGTAAGTACGGTTAGAATTACTTTTCAGGGTCAGTGCTGGCCTAAACATGCAGCACTGGCTTCTCTCCTGATAACAGGTGAGTAAATCGGAATTCATAGTTCGGCTGATTTTAGAGAAATATTATAAAGTTCAAAAACTCCACACTTAGAAGAATTTCCAAGTGAAACCAGTCAATGTTAGCCTATGGAAGGAAATACAAGTTACTGGTAAGTACGGTTAGAATTACTTTTCAGGGTCAGTGCTGGGCTAAAAGATGCAGCACTGGGTTCTCTCCTGATAACAGGTGAGTAAATCGGAATTCGTAGTTCGGCTGATTTTAGAGGAATATTATAAAGTTCCAAAACTCCACACTTAGAAGAATTTCCAAGTGAAACCAGTCAATGTTAGCCTATGGAAGGAAATTCAAGTTACTGGTAAGTACAGTTAGAATTACTTTTCAGGATCGGTACTGGGCGCAAAGATGCAGCACTGAGGTCTCTCCTGATAACAGGTGAGTAAATCGGAATTCGTAGTTCTGCTGATTTTAGAGGAATATTTGTAAGTTTCAAAAATCGACACTTAGAAACTTTTTCAGCAAAAAGCAGGCAATGATATCCTATGGAAGGAACTTCAAGTTACTGGTAAGTACGGTTAAAATTACTTTTCAGGATCAGTACTGGGTTCAAAGATGCAGCACTGAGGTCTTTCCTGATAACAGGTGAGTAAATTGGAATTCGTAGTTCGGCTGATTTTAGAGGAATATTTACACAATGGTGAATAAAGGGGGTGGGGCCTGCGGATACATGTCTGCAAACACGCCCAGTGGCGCGTTTTAAGTTGGAGAATTAATTCCTCCTCAATCCCGAGGGTCCCTAGGGGCCAACTAGCCCACCAGGTACCTCCAGTATGCGCCAGAGAGCTGCATTGCAGAGAGGTGTTCAGAGGCCACGCCCCTTTTACAACACTCTGCAACGCAGCTCCGTGGCGCTTACTGGAGGTACCTGGTGAGCTAGTTGGCCCCAGGGACCCTCAGGATTGAAGAGGATTTAATTCCCCATCTTAAAACACGCCACGGGGCCTGTTTGCACACATGTCACCTGAAGC
Source organism: Calotriton arnoldi (assembly GCA_963921515.1). Taxonomy (NCBI): domain Eukaryota; kingdom Metazoa; phylum Chordata; class Amphibia; order Caudata; family Salamandridae; genus Calotriton; species Calotriton arnoldi. The sequence continues at coordinate 435,853 of CAWUFW010013640.1, read as the reverse complement.
CCCGCCCCTCACTTCACCACTGCGCAAACGCGCCCGTGGCGCGTTTTAAGTTGGGGGATTAAGTCCCCTTGAATCCTGAGGGTCCCTGGAGTCCAAGTACCCCACCATGTACCTCCAAAAAGCGCCACAGAGCTGCGTTGCAGAGAGGTGTAAAAAGGGGCGTGGCCTCTGTACACCTCTCTGCAACGCAGCCCCCTGGCGCATACTGGAGGTTCCTGGTGGGCTAGTTGGCCCCCAGGGACCCCCAGTATTTAAGGGGAATTCGTTCCCCATCTGCAAACGGGCCAGGGGGCGCGTTTGCAGAGTGGTAAAGGAAGGGGGCGGGGCCTGCGGCCCGATCTTCTTTTTTTTCCCCCGAAGGGGGGCTGTGTGGCACCCCTTCCTTTTTCCTATTTTTGGGCCCTGGGGACCCCATCCCCCAGGGCCTTACCCCTTTTTTTTAAAAATTAAACGAGAAGGGGGCCGCGTGGCCCCCCTCCCGTGGCCAAATCTGGCCCCAGGGACCCCATCCTCCGGGGCATGGCCACACTTTTAAATACATTTTTATGGAGGGGGCTGCGTGGCCCCCCTCCTCAGGCCTCCTTTTGCCCCGGGGACCCCATCCCCCGGGGCAGGCCTTTATTTTTAATTTTTTTTAATTTTTTTTAATTATTTTTGGGGAGGGGGCCACGTGGCCCCCCTCCCGGGCCACTACTTGCCCCGGGTACCCCATCCCCCGGGGCTGGCCCTATCCTTTGGGGTCCGTGGGGGGACCCCAACTCCCCCACGGACCCTGCCGGCTCCCCACCTCCTGCGGGAGCCGGCATTGCTTTGCCGGCCAAGAGCTCTCCCGCACCATTATTTTTTAAAGCCCCGGGGAGTGGCGGTCCTCGGGGCTTGGGGGCCTTTGAGGCCCCCAAAATTAAATATAAACCCACCCCCCGCATGCCCCCGGGACTTGGCCCACCCGGGGGCTAACATGCAGCTCCCCATGTGGAAAAGCAATTTGCTTTGGATATTGGAAGCAAGAGCAGGTTTCCTGCTCTCGCTTCCAATATCCAAAGCAGTTTGCTATGACAGGACGGGAGCCGCGAGGCCCCCGCCCTGCCATAGCAAACTACAGTGTCCCGGGGGTAGGCACCCCGGGACACTGCAGGAGCCGGCCCTGGGGGTGGCGGTCCCCAGGGCCATTACAGGCTCCAGGAGGGGGGCCGCGCGGCACCCTCCCTCCATCAACAAAGCCCCGGGAAGGTGGTGGTCCCCGGGGCTCTGGGGGTCCGTAATGGACCCCCATATTGAAATTTTTAGTGCCCCGGGGAGGTGGCGGTCCCTGGGGCATGTGGGGGGGCTCGAGCCCCCCCACACAGGTAATTTTTTTTTTAAATTAAAAAAGAAGCCCCGGGGTGGCGGTCCTCGGGGCTGCGGGAGGGCCAAGAGCTCTCCCGCACCATTATTTTTAAAGCCCCGGGAGTGGCGGTCCCCGGGGCTTGGGGGCCTTTGAGGCCCCCAAAATTAAATATAAACCCACCCCCCGCATGCCCCCGGGACTTGGCCCACCCGGGGCAAAATAGCATCGAGCGCGGGAGACCGCGCTTCGATTTTTTTTTTCGGTGGGATTCGCGCACCCTAAGCGCATCCCGATGATTTTTTTCTTAAAAATGCTTTTTCTGCCCAGGGGTCCTTGTGGGACCCCTGAGCAGACCTAGGGGTCAGGGTGTTTCTACCCTGCCCCCTTTGTGCGTTTTGCACACTTGTTTCTTTTCTTTTTTCTCGGCGGGATCCGCGCACCCTAAGCGCATCCCGCCAATTTAAAAAAAAAATGCTTTTTTCTGCCCAGGGGTTCCTTGGTGGACCCCTGAGCAGACCTAGGGAGTCAGGGTGTTTCTACCCTGCCCCCTTTGCGCTTTGCGCACTTGTTTCTGTCCCTCGGTTCTACCGAGGACTAAATGGCTGCCAACACTTCCTGATTTGGAGTGTTGACAGCCAATTAGCATGCAGCTCGTGATCGGGAGGGTACGCGGACCCTACTCGGCCATAGATATATATGTGACTTTACTTTTGATTTTCTCAGGAACTACTGAACGGATTTACACCATTTAAGCAAAAGGCACGACACTGAACCAAGGGCTACCTCTTTGCCAAATTTGGTGTAATTCCGTTCAGCAGTTCGGGCTGTAGCTGCGACTAAAGGTTCCTATGGAAAAATGAATGGGGAAAACGCGTTTGGGACCCCCTTTTTCTCGGCCCCGCTTGACGAATCACCCCGAGACTTTCAGGATAGGAGCGGACCGGAGCGCCCCAACAAGTTGGAAGCTTTCGCGAAGATTCGTCAACCGGCGCCAACGTTATTTCAAATAGAATGTTGCGGATTTCCTATGGAAAATAGGTCCTAACTATAACTATCTACTGGCGACCGCCAGTAGATAATACATACCTTATATCTTCGCGAAATTTTCCAACTTGTTGGGGCGCTCCGGTCCGCTCCTATCCTGAAAGTCTCGGGGTGATTCGTAAAGCGGGGGCCGAGAAAAAAGGGGGGTCTCAAAACGTGTTTTCCCCATTCATTTTTCCATAGGAACCTTTAGTCGCAGCTACAGCCCGAACTGCTGAACGGAATTACACCAAATTTGGCAAAAAGGTAGCCCTTGATTCAGAGTTGTGCCTTTTGGTTAAATGGTGTAAATCCGTTCAGTAGTTCCTGAGAAATTTGAAAAAGAAAACACATATATATCTGGGCGGAGCCTAACCACACATGTCATCGTGAGATCTGATTGGCTGTCAGCACTTCATCCTGGAATTGCTGGCAGCCATCTTGGGACCAATATAAATGATAGTACCCCATTGAAATGCATTGTAGTGAATCGAAGATTTTGAGGGTTACCAAAAGGAGAACTATAAAGGGTGATAACAGACTTTAGTTACATTAGAATTCATTTGTTGATGGTACCATACTAATTTCAGGAATTGTGGTGTGTTCTAAGGTGATTTTACCCTGTGAAAAACCTTCTGCTGGGATATCATGAATCATGTTTGAGAGAAAACTATTTTCACATGCTTGTCCCATACAGTTTTGGAAGGTGCTCCAGAAGCTAAAATGAGAGCATATTTTCTGTAAATTCACATTATCTTTCTCAGTCATGTGAGAATGAAGTCTGACATTCTCAGTAAAACATGTACATCCAACAAGGGCAGAGACTGTCAGTTGATTCCTTTGTGTTCTACTGCAGCTTCCCAGAGTGTTCTAAAGAACAACTAGAGTGCTAACAGCCTTACTTATGGCAAAAGTATGGCACACCTGAAGCCATCTTGATTGGAATAAACTGGTAACACTTAAAACATTTAATTTAAAAGGAACAAAATGATGGGGTTCATTTTGTCATAGAAATTATGGTTAGTGCTGTAGAAAGAAAAATTAGGACATGTTTCAAGTGTGATCTCAAATATCTTCCTGTTATATTTCAACAGGAGCAGCCTGTCAGTTGATGCCTTTGTGTTCTACTGCAGCTTCCCAGAGTGTTCTAAAGAACAACTAGAGTGCTAACTGTCTTACTTATGACAAAATTATGGCACACCTGAAGCCATCTTGATTGGAATAAACTGGTAACACTTAAAACATTTAATTTAAAAAGGAACAAAATGAGGGGGTTCATTTTGCCATAGAAACTATGGTTAGTGCTGTGGAAAGAAAAATTAGGACATGTTTTAAGTGAGATCTCAAATATCTTCCTGTTATATTTCAACAGGAGCAGCCTGTCAGTTGATGCCTTTGTGTTCTACTGCAGCTTCCCAGAGTGTTCTAAAGAACAACTAGAGTGCTAACAGCAGCCTTACTTATGACAAAATTATGGCACACCTGAAGCCATCTTGATTGGAATAAACTGGTAACTCTTAAAACATTTAATTTAAAAAGGAACAAAATGAGGGGGTTTATTTTGTCATAGAAATTATGGTTAGTGCTGTAGAAAGAAAAATTAGGACATGTTTTAAGTGAGATCTCAAATATCTTCCTGTTATATTTCAACAGGAGCAGCCTGTCAGTTGATGCCTTTGTGTTCTACTGCAGCTTCCCAGAGTGTTCTAAAGAACAACTAGAGCGCTAACAGTCTTACTTATGACAAAAGTATGGCACACCTGAAGCCATCTTGATTGGAATAAACTGGTAACACTTAAAACATTTAATTTAAAAAGGAACAAAATGAGGGGGTTCATTTTGCCATAGAAACTATGGTTAGTGCTGTGGAAAGAAAAATTAGGACATGTTTTAAGTGAGATCTCAAATATCTTCCTGTTATATTTCAACAGGAGCAGCCTGTCAGTTGATGCCTTTGTGTTCTACTGCAGCTTCCCATAATGTTCTAAAGAACAACTAGAGCGCTAATAGTCTTACTTATGACAAAATTATGGCACACCTGAAGCCATCTTAATTGGAATAAACTGGTAACTCTTAAAACATTTAATTTAAAAAGGAACAAAATGAGGGGGTTCATTTTGTCATAGATATTATGGTTAGTGCTGTAGAAAGAAAAATTAGTGCTAAAACACTACCCCCAGCACGACACCCTACACTACCCAAACATAACTGCACTACCCTAAACCCTAAAACACTACCACCAGCACGACTCCCTACACTACCCAAACACCACTGCACTACCCTAAACCCTAAAACACTACCCCAGCATGACTCCCTACACTACCCAAACACCACTGCACTACACTAAACCCTAAATATACCCCCAGCATGACCTCCCACACTACACAAACACCACTGCACTACCCTAAACCCTAAAACACTACCCCCAGCACGACCCCCTACACTACCCAAACACCACTGCACTACACTAAACCCTAAAACACTAACCCCAGCATGACCCCCTACACTACCCAAACACCACTGCACTATCCTATACCCTAAAACACGACCCCTACACTACACAAACACGACTGCACTACCCTAAACCCTAAAACACTACCCACAGCATGACCCCTTCACTACACAAACACCACTGCACTGCCCTAAACCCTAAAACACTATCCCAGCACTACCCCCTACACTACCCAAACACCACTGCACTAACATAAACCCTAAAACACTACCCCCAGCACAACCCCCTACACTACACAAACACCACTGCACTACCCTAAACCCTAAAACACTACCCCCAGCATGACTCCCTACACTACCCAAAAACCACTGCACTACCCTAAATCTACCCCCGCATGACCCCTACACTACCCAAACACCACTGCACTACCCTAAACCATAAAACACTACCCCCAGCATGTCCCCTTCACTACACAAACACCACTGCACTACCCTAAACCCTAAAACACTACCACCAGCATGACCCCCTATACTACTCAAACACCACTGCACTACCCTAAACCCTAAAACACTACCCCAGCATGACCCCCTACACTACCCATACACCACTGCACTGCCCTAAACCCTAAACACTACCACCAGCACAACCCCCTACACTACTGCACTACCCTAAACCCTAAAACACTACCCCCAGCACGACCCCCTACACCACCCAAACACCACTGCACTACCCTAAACCCTAAAACACTACCCCCAGCACGACCCCCTACACCACCCAAACACCACTGCACTACCCTAAACCCTAGAAAAGAAACCCCCACCCCATGCCCAATCCCCCTTACCTCTCACTCCTCATGGTTCCTCTCTCCTCGTGGTTCCTGCTTCACGTCATCTCTGAGGGGCGGTGCACGTCGTTGTGCGGAAACGGAACAGCCTCTGTTTCCTTACAACGACATGGATCGTCTACATGTTTTTTAGAACGCATGGTCATTTACCATACATACCTTTACAACAAAATCCGTTGTAAAGGCATGCGTGGTAAATGACCATGCGTTCTAAAAAAATGCGTAGTAATGACTTCGTGATGTACAACTCATGCGTGGTAATGCATGCGTTGTAATGGTATCGCAAAGTAAAAAAGTCATTGTAACGGCTGTTTACCCATCGAAGCTGGCCCCTGTTCTTCAGTGAGACGTTTATTTGATTAATTAGGAGGAGGAATGTGTTTTTTTTACCAAAAAGTGCATTCCCGGCTGTTGTATTGTGAAAGTGTCCGCGTGGCCTGGTTTCACTTCCGGTGAGAGAGTGGAAGAGTCTGTTTGGATATAAAGGAGTTCTGTTGTTGGACGGGGCCAGCTCGACAAGTCATCAGAAAACATAGCTAATGGAAAGCGTCCTCCCTGAAGTGTGGAGCAGTGCCATGAGAGGTCAACGAGTGTGCGTCCCACCGCAGTATGACCGTACCACGTGACCCATGTGCCGCCTCCAGGGTATGGGAGGCAGAAGCGGCATCGCAGGTCCTCTTGAAGACCATTGTAGCACAAATTCTACATTTTGGTACTAGGGCATTTTAACTTTGTTGTTCCTGCCAGATACAAAGAGAAGATCCTGTGTTATTCAGTGCCCTCGTTACCTTTTTTGTGGGTTGTGGTGCTTGTCACTTCGCTGACCCGCCGGTGCACACGACTGGGCACCCCACCTCGTGTGCCATCTGCAGGGCCTCTGCCCTCGGATCACTGGTTTCGGTTTCTGGAGTGGCAACATAAACAGTTGCTCCCAAAGGACTAGCCTCAACACTTACATAACAAGAAAAACAGTCACCCAGGCCCTCGTCACCAGCAGGCTGGACTACGGAAACGCCCTCTACGCAGGAACGACGGCTAAGCTCCTGAGACGGCTGCAACGCATCCAGAACGCCTCTGCGCGTCTTATCCTCGACATCCCCCGACGCAGCCACATCACACCCCACCTGAGAGACCTGCACTGGCTCCCTGTCAACAAGAGGATAACCTTCAAGCTCCTCACCCACGCACACAAAGCACTCCACAACTCCGGACCAGCCTACCTCAACAGACGACTCAGCTTCTACACCCCCACCCGCCAGCTCCGCTCGACCAGCCTCGCCCTCGCCACAGTCCCCCGCATCCGGAAAACGACCGCCGGCGGCAGATCCTTCTCCCACCTCGCCGCCAAGACCTGGAACACCCTCCCCACCAACCTCCGACAGACCCAAGACCTACTGGCCTTCAGAAGACTCCTCAAGACCTGGCTCTTCGATCAGTAGCTATAACAAACAAGGGAACCCAAATAGAATAGGTCAGGGACCTTGGGAGCTAGATTAGTATAAAGGACAGTGGTCCCTGAGTAAAGAAAAATACATTAAGCAATAAATATAGTCTCAATCAGTACTATATCTTGATGCATGTCCAGCCGGACAGAGGCAAGTTTAATATACACAATAGTTTGAATAAAAATTGAGGAAATGTGAGAAAAATAACAGTGGGATACAAGCCTGTATCCAAAATCTCACAGATCAAAACACACAAACAACATAGAAAAGCTCAGGCAATTTACATGTGTTTCACTGAATATACATGGATAATGAAACAATAATCATAAAAGGTCACCTTTACACATGTTATAAATTAACATTCAGTGTATAAGGTTGACAACTGTGTCGACGACGTTTCGATCCTTTACAGTGAGATATAGGATCATCTTCAGGACTATGAATTAAAGTGCCTGAGAGCATATGCCTGTAAATTATTATATTAACGAAACATTAGAAATAAAGAGAGAAAGGGAGAGAAAGAAATAAGGAATAATAAGTCACGGATAAAGTTTGCATTTAATTTCAATAATGAAACTCAGTGAGATGCCGAGGGATCTATTTTACGCGTGAAAAGACCTAGAGACCAAACACTAACAGTGATGCAGTGCGAAATCACGGTACAACATGCAAAAAGTAGAGCCCGAAAAACAACATTATGCCTTTACGACGACGTGCCTAATGAAGAAGAATAGAATATCAACAGGTGCTATGACCTGGTCAGAGTGTGTATAAGCGTATGTCTCTGGTAGATTTAGAATAAGGTAATAACATGCATGCGGTGCGCATAAAGCTTATGTGCAGTACCTGCAGTTGCACTTAAGGGTGGGAAGCTGGCATGTCCAGACTAGGGAGGAGGGGGACAAAATGGACCTAAGGGACAGAGAATAATATCAATAAGGGATGGGAAGGGAAGGAAACGGTGGGGGAAAGGCAAATGGGCTTGTGACAAGGGTGGCTTACCCGGGTTAGAGCTACGTGCTCCACAATGGGATGGCAAAGCGGACAAGTCCTGCGCAGCAAGGAATCAGTAAATGGAATAGTGAGCCTGGGGGGAAAATGGAATTGTGAGCCTGGGGGAAAAAGGTTAAGATACGGGCGTGGCGGGAAAATAAAGGGGCGAGGGGAGGGAGAGCGCGTGCGCGCTTACCTAATTTGAGAGTCAAGTAGACTCTGTGCCAATTGGATGTTAGGCGATGGGCCTAAAAATTTAAAGAAAAACAATGTTGAATTTGGAAACCAGCAACCAAGTACTGATGTTGAAAAAGCGGAAGCCCAGAATGGACGCTTACCTGGTGCGGTGCTAGTGGAACATGCAGGCAAACGACATGAACGCAAGAGAGGTGAGCGCTCCCCGAGGAATATGACCACCGGTAGTTAGTCACGTGACCGCAAGGGTAGGAGGAGTGGCGCGTGATCCAGCATGAAAAGGGGCCATCTTGAAATAGGCTGGTTGATGGTCAGTCATAGGTATAGTAATAGATGTATAGTATGTAATCACGTGACCTCCCTTGCGGTCACGTGACTAACTACCGGTGGTCATATTCCTCGGGGAGCGCTCACCTCTCTTGCGTTCATGTCGTTTGCCTGCATGTTCCACTAGCACCGCACCAGGTAAGCGTCCATTCTGGGCTTCCGCTTTTTCAACATCAGTACTTGGTTGCTGGTTTCCAAATTCAACATTGTTTTTCTTTAAATTTTTAGGCCCATCGCCTAACATCCAATTGGCACAGAGTCTACTTGACTCTCAAATTAGGTAAGCGCGCACGCGCTCTCCCTCCCCTCGCCCCTTTATTTTCCCGCCACGCCCGTATCTTAACCTTTTTCCCCCCAGGCTCACAATTCCATTTTCCCCCAGGCTCACTATTCCATTTACTGATTCCTTGCTGCGCAGGACTTGTCCGCTTGCCATCCCATTGTGGAGCACGTAGCTCTAACCCGGGTAAGCCACCCTTGTCACAAGCCCATTTGCCTTTCCCCCACCGTTTCCTTCCCTTCCCATCCCTTATTGATATTATTCTCTGTCCCTTAGGTCCATTTTGTCCCCCTCCTCCCTAGTCTGGACATGCCAGCTTCCCACCCTTAAGTGCAACTGCAGGTACTGCACATAAGCTTTATGCGCACCGCATGCATGTTATTACCTTATTCTAAATCTACCAGAGACATACGCTTATACACACTCTGACCAGGTCATAGCACCTGTTGATATTCTATTCTTCTTCATTAGGCACGTCGTCGTAAAGGCATAATGTTGTTTTTCGGGCTCTACTTTTTTGCATGTTGTACCGTGATTTCGCACTGCATCACTGTTAGTGTTTGGTCTCTAGGTCTTTTTCACGCGTAAAATAGATCCCTCGGCATCTCACTGAGTTTCATTATTGAAATTAAATGCAAACTTTATCCGTGACTTATTATTCCTTATTTCTTTCTCTCCCTTTCTCTCTTTATTTCTAATGTTTCGTTAATATAATAATTTACAGGCATATGCTCTCAGGCACTTTAATTCATAGTCCTGAAGATGATCCTATATCTCACTGTAAAGGATCGAAACGTCGTCGACACAGTTGTCAACCTTATACACTGAATGTTAATTTATAACATGTGTAAAGGTGACCTTTTATGATTATTGTTTCATTATCCATGTATATTCAGTGAAACACATGTAAATTGCCTGAGCTTTTCTATGTTGTTTGTGTGTTTTGATCTGTGAGATTTTGGATACAGGCTTGTATCCCACTGTTATTTTTCTCACATTTCCTCAATTTTTATTCAAACTATTGTGTATATTAAACTTGCCTCTGTCCGGCTGGACATGCATCAAGATATAGTACTGATTGAGACTATATTTATTGCTTAATGTATTTTTCTTTACTCAGGGACCACTGTCCTTTATACTCTTCGATCAGTAGCAGCACCACCCCCCTCTTCCCCCAGCACCTTGAGACCCTCGCGGGTATGTAGTGCGCTTTATAAGTGACATGATTGATTGATTGATTGATTGATTAGGTGAATATCCCCTGCACCAGCATTCCACGGAAATTCTTTCCTAGCTCTCCCACGTCAACGAGCACGGCTCCGCTCGCGACACCGTATGACGTCATCGGAGCCACAAGAGGACCTCGTCGGCGTGCTGACGTCAGTTCCATCCATTTTTTCCGTGCCACCGAGGCAAACAGGGGACCGAGACATTTTAACATGTATACATAGTATAATAAATATATATATATTCACTGAAAAAACCATAGGTTTCAGGCACATTATAGTTAGAAATTAGCATTTAAAAAACCTTAGAAATTCACTGAAAAAACCATAGGTTTCAGGCACGTTATAATTAGAAATTAGCATTTAAAAAACCTTAGAAATTCACTGAAAAAACCATAGGTTTCAGGGGCGTTATAGTTAGTTGGACATTTCACTAGTACAAAACCATAGAAATTCCCCTGTTATAGTTAGTTCAGCTAACTATAACTCACGCGCCCGCAATGCACTGCTGATGACGTCACATATTACATCACTCATGACATAGTCAGTGACATCACTCATGACATCACTGATGACATCTCAAATGACATCACTGATTACATCACTGATGACATCATCCAGTGAATGTGTGTTTTTCTGAAAATTAAATATGTTTTATATATGTATATCTCAAGGTCGATGGAAGAATAAATGGGTATATAAGTGTCTAAATGGATGATTTTTTTTGTAAAATTGATTGTATAACTGACTAAGTGTATCTTAGTGAATACATGGGTTAGTGAGTAATGTTTAAATATGAAAATATCTGTATCAGTCTCTCACTTTGTGTATAAGTGGCTGCATGGGTTGGTGAGTAGCTACATGAGTGTCTATATGGGTTATTAGTTGGTTTTTGAGTATCAGTATGAGTGTCTGAGTGTCTGTATGGTTCGGTGGGGGTATTACTTAGTGCATAGATGCATGAATGAGTGACTCACTGTTTGTATGTGTTGAAGACAGCATGTGTGCAGGACTGTATAGGTGGATGAGTATGTGTATGGGTGTGTTAGTGAGTGAATGACTGTCTCAATAGTGTCTTTATGAGTAACTACATATGTTTTAAACTAGTATATGTGAGTATTGGTGTATATAAGTGAGTATATGTGAGAGTGAGAGATTGGAAGAGTTCCTGTACAAATAAGTAGGTGTTTCTATAAGTGATTGTTTAAGAGAGTAAGTATGTGTAAGTTTCTGTAGAAGTAAGTGTGGTAGTGTGTGTGTATAACTGTATATGCAAGTAAATGGATGTTTGATACTTTGTTTGCATGTGTGACTATGTGTGTGAGTAACTCTATGGATGAGTGGCGGTGTGTAACAGGATGTATAGGTGTATGAGTACATATGATGAGTGAGTACATGTATGAGTGACTGTATAGGGACTGTTGGTGAATGAGTGGATGTGTGTGTAGATGATGCATGATTTCCACCAGCAGCAACGTTTCAAAGCCCACTGAGGGTAACAATGACTTGAGTTTGAACAGCGCAGCAAAAACCCACTGGAGGGTATGATGATAAGCCTGGGAACATCCCGTTCCATAATGCAATGCTCATCTGAGCAGCCCAATCAAGGGCAGGATACTATATAAATGCACTGAGAACTGAAAGGCTGTTTGCTCCGCTGTTCGTCATTCCTGTGAGCAAGGGCAATGAAGCCCGAAACGCGTAAGGAGGATAAAGTTGATTAAATTTTGAATGTTCAACGCTGGTGTTTTGCAACTGAATGAACTTTTCGAGTTCGTCTGTTATCGAGTGCATTTCCGAAACTAGAGGGCATCTTTGAAATACATATATATATATATATATATATATATATGTTTGTTATCCAAAGTAAGCCTGATGCTTCAAGGACGCACTCCCAGCCACTTAATTGCAGAAGAAAACCGGAGACTGCATTCCAGGTTAATTTACTTTTATTTCCCAACGCGTTTCAAGGCAACGGCCCCTTCATCATGGGTCACTGTAGGATATGGCTTGGAAATCCCGACGTGCATGCTGCTTTTATATTTTCGCCCCCAGTGGGCCACGCACATCACGTTACATTCTGCATAGCATGCTGGACTTTGTAGTCTTCACCGGTCATTGTTGCCCCCAGTGGGCTCCTTGCCACATCCAATAATTCGTCAGTGTCCTTTACATTATTAATACACCTTTGTAGGTCCCAGGATGATGTTCCGGTTTTAATTTTTCCTGACTGGGCTGCTTGCAGCTGTGAGAAAGTCCCGGTGCTGCGCAGCCTTTCCCACTCTCCAAGCTGTAATGGAAGGTAAAAAATGGTGCAATCCTTCACGGCGAGGCAGCCGTGTAAAAATGTTTGTTATCCAAAGTAAGCCTGATGCTTCAAGGACGCACTCCCAGCCACTTAATTGCAGAAGAAAACCGGAGACTGCATTCCAGGTTAATTTACTTTTATTTCCCAACGCGTTTCAAGGCAACGGCCCCTTCATCATGGGTCACTGTAGGATATGGCTTGGAAATCCCGACGTGCATGCTGCTTTTATATTTTCGCCCCCAGTGGGCCACGCACATCACCAGCAGCAACGTTTCAAAGCCCACTGAGGGTAACAATGACTTGAGTTTGAACAGCGCAGCAAAAACCCACTGGAGGGTATGATGATAAGCCTGGGAACATCCCGTTCCATAATGCAATGCTCATCTGAGCAGCCCAATCAAGGGCAGGATACTATATAAATGCACTGAGAACTGAAAGGCTGTTTGCTCCGCTGTTCGTCATTCCTGTGAGCAAGGGCAATGAAGCCCGAAACGCGTAAGGAGGATAAAGTTGATTAAATTTTGAATGTTCAACGCTGGTGTTTTGCAACTGAATGAACTTTTCGAGTTCGTCTGTTATCGAGTGCATTTCCGAAACTAGAGGGCATCTTTGAAATACATATATATATATATATATATATATATATATATATATATATTCACTGACAAAACAAAAACCAAAGATGTCATTTGAGATCTCATCAGTGATGTCATAAATGATGTCCTAGAACATGTCATGAGTGATGTCATATGTGAGGTCATAAGCAGTGCATGGCGGGGGCGCAAGTTATAGTTAACACTGCTTACTATAATTGCTGAATTTCTGTGTTTTTTTAGTTCAAAACATTAACATTGCCACTGAGAAATTCACCTAACTATAACGTTACTTTAACCTTTGGTTTTTTCAGTGAATCTCTAAAGTTTTTTAAAAACGAAAACAGATCTGTTTATGACACCTAACTATAATGTTACTTTAACCTTTGGTTTATTCAGTGAATTTGTAGGATTGTTTTTAAAGTAAATTATGTTGTTTTTGAGTGTATGTATGGTAAAATAACTGAATAACATATCCTGTGTGCTGGCATTATTCTGAAAGGGAATTGCTCTGTATTTTTACTTAACAGGAAAGGGTTCACACTTTGCAAAATGTTTCTAAAAAATGATGTTTTAGTATAAAAAAGTAATACAATAATGTTTGTGTTTAGATTGTCTATCACCTATCTCCTCAGTTCTTCTGACTCTCATATTAAGACATTTTCCCAGGAAGTTCATTAATAATGTAATAGCTTACTTTTCATAGCCTTTGTTTTTTTTTTTACTTTAAAGTCATACTTATAATTCAGAAAGAGAGTAATCAGTTTTTTAAATATTGTATACTATTGAGTTTTATTATATAAATCTATTTTTTAATTATTTGAGTACTCAACAGAGTTCTATATTTTGATGCACTCTACTGTTTGGAGTTCTTTTTCATGTGTTCAGTTATTATTAATTGGTTATCTGTAAAAAGAAAGGTATTAAAATATGGTTGTAATATAATTTTTTTTTTTTTAAAGGTGGTGCCTCTTGTGAGACGCTTGTTGGAATTGAACACACAATCCCCTGTGTGGACTCCGAGGGGGATGTACTTCCTGGTTGGCTCTCGTGACCCTCAAATGAGATTATACATTTGGGATTAAGTTAAGAACAGTTTTTTCCTGTAATTCTGAACAAATAAAGACATTAGAGATGTTGGTTAGCTTGGAAAAATGAATTATGCATTGTTCGATTAAATATATAAAACAAAAGAATTTTTGCGATCTTGCAAGATGCTCGCGGGAGTCGAACACACAATCCCCTTTGTGGACTCAGAGCAGGCTGAACTTCCTGTTCAGCTCTCACGATCTACCCGTGAGATCGTGCATTTGCAATTTAGTTAATAACAGTCGTTTCTTGAAATGCTGAACAAATTAAGACATTAGAGATGCTGATTAGCTTGGAAAAATGTATCATGAATTGTTCCATGATATATATAGAGCAATAATATTTTTACCATCTCGCGAGACGCTTGCGGGTATCTCATGAGAAGTGCGGGAGAGGAACCTCACCGTAAAGAAGGATTGTGATTGGTTCATATGAATGTCTTTATTTAGGCAAAGAAGATTGCATCCTTTTTGCTTTATCTCACTATTGGAATTTGGTGAGAGTGTATATGTTTGGCTTGCTCTCCTTTCCTGTTTTGCCTTTCTTCACAAAGATATCTTCATCAGATTCTGATTAGCAACCATGGGCATCTGCACCAACCCAGCCATCTCAACCTCCTCAGGAATGCTTGGTGTGGCAATTCTTTGAAATGAGCCCAGGTAGCAAGAAAGTTTCTGCAAAGTACGTTACCTGTAAACTTTGCAGCAAAGAGTTCAGGTTGGGGAGCAGAAATAAACAATATAGCATGAGTACTAAAGGGATGTGGAGACACCTTAGGTCTATGCATCCACAAAGGCTTGCGGGGGCAGAGTTAGCTCATTCTGTAGAGCTAGACAACTCTACAGGAGCTTCAACAACATTTTCTCCAGGAGATACTGTGTCTGCGCAGGTTCTAAGTGCCCAAGTCAGCATGAAACCTGCTTTTTTTTAAATAAAGAGCTATTTTGCTGCTTTTGCAAGCAGATAATTCTTTAATCACAAACAAGCAGGTCTGCCCAGGAGACGATTGTCCAAGAGCATAAGTGGCCCCCTAGGTAGTTTTTTTTTTTTTTGTACAGGTTTTTGTACGTTTTTCTTCTTGGAGAGCCAGATGTACGACCCTTTCATTTAGCGCCTCGCAATTTGTGACACATTGCGAGTCGCAAATTGTGAGGCACTAAATGAAATGTACAACAGTGTGTATACACTGTTTTGCGATTCCCAATGGGGTCGCAAATTGCAAGGCTCATTAATATTAATGAGCCTCTGGCAATTTGCAAGCCCATTGTGAATGCCAGCCCTCCCAAGGATGGTGGCCTGCTGGGCTCAGCAGACCACCATGTCTGGCACTGCTTTTTAATAAAGGAGCTTTTTTTTTTTTTAATGCAGCCCGTTTTCCTTAAAGGAAAACGGGATGCATTTTAAAAAAATAAAGTGAAACGTTTTTGTTTCATTTTTAAGGGCCCTGCCCTTAAAAAATTATTTCGCATGCATTTGCTACTTGAAGTAGGTGGTAATTCCGAGTGTTTTGCGACCGCAATTGCGGTCGCAAAACATTAGTACATTGTTTTGAGACTCGCTATTTGGAATGGAACGCCCCTTCCAAATAGCGAGTCGCAAAACCTATTTAGCGAGTCGCAAAAAAATTGCGACTCGCTAAATAGGCTATGTACATGGCCCAATATGTTTTTGCATGCGCAAACGGGTTCGCAAACCCGTTTGCGCATGCAAAAACGGGTCGTACATCTGGCCCTTAGTTTTTAAGGCGATGCTGTTGGTATTCATTTCACACTTCAAGCTGCATGTTTTTGTCATACCCTTTTAAAAAAGTTTTAAAATGCAAACATAATTAAAAATGTAAGTAATCCCCCCAAAAAATTCTACTTGTTAAAAATTGTTACTAAAACCGGCTCATTTCAGAGCTACCTTATAGTTTCATGATCTATGTTGTTTGAACTATGTTTCCGTTTTTTGCCCTTTTCCAAAGCTCTCAGGAGACTCTCACAAGAGCTAAGGAGGCAATCTCTAGTGTGCAGTCAGAGGGGGCAGTGCTTCCTGGTTTCCTCTCGCAAGCCTTTCATGAGATCTTACTTATTATAATAGACTTTGCATTTACACTGAATATATCCTGATGTAGTATTTATAATTTATATACAGCAGAATAGTAACACTGTGTTTAGTTTAATGAAATGCAATTCATTATATAATTGTGTAAAAATAAATCACTTAGATTTAGGAAAACACCCCACATGTTTTATCTGAATGAGATGAACATTGGTACATAGCACACATTGATACTCATTCATTTAAGTCCATTTATTATTATTAGAAAAAGTTCAATCACTACCTTTTTATGATCCCTCCAGAGTCTTGCGAGATCATAAACTTATTTTAGAGGAAGAATTTGCACTTTCCTTTATTACAGTACTTATGCTTTATAGTCCCCATTAGTAGGGTGTGGAGAGAAAGTAGACTCTCAAATGAGACCTTTTCACAGTATAACAACAGTGCACAGTAGAGTATAAGGCGACACTGGATTCTCACTCACACCTTTTCACAGCTTAACAACTGTGTATAGTAGACTATGGGGAGAGACTGGCCTCTCCAGTGAGACCTTGCATGAAGGTAATCAGTGTGTAGATCAGGGTGTAAAGAGATACTGACTCTCCACTCACACTTTTCTCCAGAGTCAGCAGTATGCATAATAGGGTGGGGAAGGTACACACCTCACGTGTAAGACCTTACTATTTCATAGTAAGTCTAACAAGTACAGACCTCTCCACTGAGTCCTCTCCCGAAGGGAAATAACCAAATATATGTTATGGTGTGGAAATGGATTTCACTGTTCAGTCACAGCTCTCCCCAGCATGACAGACATGTACATTAGTGTATTGGAAAACATTGTCTTCTCCAATAACATCTATCTCCAGAACAACATGGATGTGCAGCAGTACGGTGTGGGCAAGCAATGGCCTCTGGTCTGGCACCTTTCCCTACAGCAACAGCGATATGCAGTGATGTCTGGGAACAGAGTGAGCTGTCCACTAACACATCTTACCTGGGTGAGAGGTGTCTGTAGTAGGGTTTGAGAAAAATGTATCTCTCTACTCATACCTCTTCCCACGCCTACAGGTATGCATAGTAGACTGTGGGAAGAAGTGCCCTGTTTGCTGACACAACTCTCTTGCATGATAAGTCTTCATAGTACAGTGTGGGGAGAGACTGGCCACTCTCCTGTGGCCTGTGTCTTGGAAGATGTGTGTGCAAATTAGGCCTCTCTGGTCACAGCTCTCCCCAGAATGACAGATGGACAAGGAAGGTGTGGGGCTGAAACTACCTCTATGCTGAGAAGTCTGTCTTGCATAAAAACTATATAGACTATGATGTGTAAACACACCGCCTTGTTAGCTGAGACATCTCCCCAGAGTAATATATGAGCAAAGTAGTCTGAGGGTAGTAGGGTATAGAAATGAAGTATCCTCTCTGCTAAGAACTGTGTCTTGGTTGGTTGGTGTGGATAGTTAAATGTGGGGACACACTCACCTCTCCCTCAGACCTCTCCCAATGGGAACAATGAGGCATAGTAGGGTGTGCTCAGAGACAGTCTTCTCAACTTAAATGTCTCTCTAGAGACACAAGCATATATAGTGACATGTGCAAAAGAACTGCCCTCTCCACTATCCCATCTCCACCAGCTGACAGCAGTGCATTGTAGAATATGAGGATGCACTGGCCTCTGTGACAAAACCTCTAACTTGTATGACAGGTCTGTGTACTACAGTGAGCACAAGGGCTGATCTCTCTAGGAAGACCTCACTGTTGCTTGAGAAGTCACCATAGTTTGGTATTCAAATAATTGGCTTCTTCATGAAAAATTCTCTATAGCATAAAAGATGTGCAAAGTACCATATAGATATATATGCATGCAGGAGCACTTCTGCACTCTCTGAAGATGGAACTGCAAGTTTTAATGAAACTCACAATACTGTAAAAATATTCAAATCTATAATAACAATTAAGCTCACAAATCAATAGTAACTCTAAACCTTTTTATTACAAAAAACAATTTAACAACATTTCAAATCCTCAACAACAATAACTACTACATTAGCATACTATACCAACAATTATAAAACAAACAATACAATCAACGTTACTAATTTATACAGTCTTCATCACAGTACGATGACTAGGCAGGTGCAGCTGCACCAATTCAGCCCCCTCAGTCTGGCCAAGAGTCTTTGGTATGGCAGTTTTTTGTTTTGAGGCCAGTTAGCAAAAGAATCTCAGCAAAGTTTTAGGTTCACAATGGCTAGCTCAGGCACAATTAGCTTGTGCTGCAGAACTGCTGCTCTTCATGTGCCGCCACATCTTTTCAACCTAGATACACTGTGCATGCTCAGGTACTCACTGCTAAACAAGACAATAATCCTGCTTCTCAGCACATTTTTGCTGCTTATGTAAGCAGATAATTATTTCCTCAGAGACAAGTAGACCTATACATCATAAGCTTGTGCAAGATCACAAATGTCTCCTTATGCAATACAAACATTATCACTTCTCCAATAGTTTTTTCCTCACTTTCCACAGGGTAATTATTTCCTGTTTTTTTCAAAAGTGAACAACACTGCTTTTCTCCTCCATATGTTTTCAGTCATAAATCATAAAATGAATTTACAATATGAATTAACCATCTACTCATCACAGTACTTACCTTTCACATACTCCCTCTAAACAAAAGGCCACAATATGAATTCCTACTAATAGAGTGCATTGAGAACTCCTCTACTCCTTTTTACTATTCACGATCCCGCAAGCGTCCCGCAAGATCATAAAAATTACTTATAAACAATATACATTTTCTATCTTCACAGTAGTTATCCCTTAGACACCTACTCTCTAAATCTAGGGGTCCAGCATGTCTTTCTGCTGCCCCCTTATATAGCTTATTTACTTCATTTCCACAACATCTCCAATTTTTCACAGTAAACAGTAATGGCGCCCATTTAATTTCTAAAATTCCAACAGCCAGCCAATCAGAGCACTCGCAAGACTCGCAGAAGCCTCTTATTCCCGTGAGAGTGTGAAGGCTCATGGGGAAAACGGGCCTCTAGACCAATCACAGGGCTCCATTTTTGATTTCGCTCACTCGCAGGATACCCGCAGGACTCTTGCGAGCCCAACTGCCAAAATATACAATTATTTTTTGCCCATAGTTTCTCAAAAACTACTGAATGGATTTACACCAAATCACAAAAAGCACAATTTGAATACCAAGATCTAGCTTCCTGTCAAATTTGGTGTAATTCCGCTAAGCAGTTTTTGCTGTAGCCCTGTCTAAAGAAGTCTATGAAAAATGCATGGGGATTTTGTGTTTTGGGACCCCACTTTTTTCTCGGCCTCTGCTTGACGGATCACTGCAAAACTCTCCATGCACAAACTAGTTGAAAAGTAGCATCTTTTTTGGAAAGTTTCGTGAAGATTCAGCAAACAGTGTCAAAGTTATTAACAACACAAAAACGCTTTTCTTGTGAAACAGCTGACATAACTATAACTACTTTACTAAAACTTGAATGAACTGGTGAATCAGATGGGAAATTTTTGTGTACTTAGAGACCACAAAGAATTCACTTCAATTAGAGGTAGAAATGGATAGCAGCTTATTGCCCTGGGTTGACCATTGGTAATCTTGCCCCTTCCTTTGCGACCCTGGTTTAAATTATGTGAAGAGAAAGTGTAGGAAAATTAATTCTAACCCTCCCTGAAAATTCCAGGTTTTTTGCCTTTCTGATTTTTGGTATTTGGACTTCTGTTCCATGGTGAGCCTCCTAAGAGGAGTCCCACTTGCTGTAAGTTCTATTTAAATTGGATTGTGAACTGCAACCTGTAGCTTCTACCTTTTAAAATAAGGTCATATGCCTGTGAACAGCTAGGGTAAGGGTCTCTGGGTAGGTTATGAGACATGAATGGAGAGTACATGTACACTATACGGGGACCATTAACAAACTGTTTTATGTGGTATGTTAGTAGTACTATAGTAGAACTACTAACATACTACAAAATGCTACTCACATACCTGCATGTGGAGGGCTCTGCCTCCGCCCCGCACATCTTTTATGTGTGTGGATCGAAGCACATCCGCACACATAAGTATATGTTTTAGGAGTAAATGTGGGAGGACAGGGTGGCGTGGTTGGAAAATGGGGAATACATACTACTAAAGGAGAGGGGATGGGAGGGAGTAAGAAGGGGATTAGGAAAGTTAGGGAGGGGTTTAGGGAGAGACAAGATCCCACCCACAAATGAGTAAGGTTATTGCTATTCACCAATTGCACTTCTATAGTTACTACAGCTAAAAAGTCACAGAACCAGATCATAAATGTTCTTCAGCTAAGAGCTGGAGCATATCTGCTACCATACATGGTCACATACTAGTACTGCAGCACCCTCCCATAGAAAATAAAGGTATGGACTTAAAATATAACTCCACAGGAGCAAATGTTCAGCCCTGACTGAGGGTATCTCCGTATACGTTTTAGGAGTAAATGTGGGGGAACAGGTGGGAGTGGCTAGAAAATGGGAAACGCTTAATACTAAAGAGGAGGGCTTGAAGGGGAGTAAGGAGGACTTTAGGAAGGTTAGGGAGGTTACAGTTATAAAAGGACCAGAACCAGGTCATAACTGTTCTTCAGCTGAGATATGAAGTAAGTTTGGCACCATACATGGCCACTCACTGGTACTGCAACACCATCACATAGAAAACAATGGAGGTATGGACTTAGAATACAACACCATTGGAGCTAATGTGAAAATTAATTCAATTATTGAAACCATTAAAAAAAAATATATGTTATTTAATTTTAAAGAAAAATGTCTGTAAATGAAACATAATTATTATTTTATCTTAAAATATTGTATTAACCTCTTGCAATTTAAAAAATAATGTAATATTAATTTTTATTAAAAATAATTAAATTACTTTTAATTAAGTTTCTACATTATTTTGGAAGTGTTGAGAGACCCAATGTAGAGGGGGAGTCACAGGCAGGATTGTATGTTGAAATATCAGCAACAGAAAAATTGTACTACCAATATATAGTGGCAAAAAGATTGAGGATCAAAATATCATAAAGGTAAGTGTATATAGGTAAGCATGGGTTTAGTTTACTTAACAATGGCAAGTAAAGTAAACTTATGCTTACTTATATACACTTACAGTCACAATAATTTGGTTCTCGATTTTTTTGTCCACAATACTCTGGTAGCACAATGTTCTGAAGTCGGTATTAAGGTGTAATACCACCAGGTACCAATGAAGATAGTGCCCTATTCATCTCACTGAGGAGACAGCTCACAGGTTGAGTGATATCAGCTGGCTCCTGCCTGACACACAGGGAAAAAGTGCCAGAGCAGCTAAGGAGCTAGTTCGACTAAAACCATTGTGACTGTAGGGAAATTGGGCATGATTGTCCCACCGAAAGGACAGGGTAACCTATGGCAAAGAAATAGACCTACTGAGGGGGCACATCAAGTGTAAAATGGAAAGCACAATTAGACATGGCCCACACAATTGCATTAAACTAACACAACAGAAGAGCAAAGGAGCACCCCATTGTGCCTTGTAAGACTTTTTAAAATGTGCATATTTGTTTCATGAAGCTCTCTGAGGGACAGGGAGAACTCACGAGTGGAATGTTGTGTGTCAGGGCCACCAAGAGGAATAGTCATCCCTCATAAATTTTCCCACGAACAGGCAAAAAAGGTGTCACCTTCGACACCGTCTCCCATCACATCTTGATCAATAGACTCTACCACATTGGTATCCAGGGAGACACCCTCAAATGGATCGCCTCATACCTCTTGGGAAGGACACAGGAAATCCATCTCCCACCATTTATCTCAGAACCCAAGAAGATCATCTGCGGCATCCCCCAAGGATCGTTCCTCAGCCCTACCCTCTTCAACACATACATGACACCCCTGTCTGATACCATCAGATCGCACAGACTCAACATCATCTCCTTTGCTGATGACACCCAGCTCATCCTCTTGCTGTCAGAAGACCCCTCCACCACCAAAGCCAACTTCCACATATGTATGATGAACGTTGCTGACTGGATGAAAGACATCTGTCTCAAGCTCAACCTGGACAAGACGAAAGTGCATATTTTTGTGAACAATAACGCACCATGGAACAACGCATGGTGGCCTGCTGAATTTGGCCCACCTCCCGCCCAGATAGACCACGCCTGCAACCTTGGCATCATCTTGGACAGCAAGCTATCTATGAAGAAACAGGTAAACACAGTCTCACCCGCCTCCTTCCACACCCTACGCATGCGCTGTAAGACTTTCAGGTGGCTCCCAGTCAAAAGCAGAAGGACTGTCACGCAGGCCCTCGTCACCAGCAGGTTGGACTACGGGAACACACTCTAAATAGGAATCACCGCACACCTCCTGGAGAGACTACAGACAATACAACTCCACAGCAAAACTCATCTTCGTCTTCCCCAGATGGTCCCACATCACACCCCAACTCAAGAAGCTACACTGGCTCCCAATCCAGAAGAGATGCCAGTTCAAGATGTTGACCCACACATACAAAGCCCTACACAAGAAATGACCAGCATACATCAACAAACGCATGACCATCCACCTACTGACCAGACACCTATGATCCACCTTCCTCGCCGACACTCCCCAGATCCGACAAAGCAACAGCTCATACCTGATGGCTAAAGCTTGAAATGACCTTCCCCTGCACCTCAGGACCACCTCATCGCTTCCAAATTCAGAAAAGAACTTAAGACCTGGTTGTTCGAATAAACAGATCACCACGAAGCAGGTAGCAAACTACAGTGCCTTGAGACCCTCACATGTGATTTGCCGTGGTCTATAAAGCCCTGATTGATAAATCTCCGAGAAGAGAGAATTAGTGAGTCCAGGAGATCAGTGGAACTGTTCGGAATGCTCCTAGCAAATGTATTCTCATGTGAAAATGTATGCTTTAGTGACGTGTTTTTTCGTAAAGTAGGCCATTGGATGGCAAATATGGTTATGGGAAAGCCAATAAGCTTTTTATGTTATGTGTTGCCAAAGGCAGTAGGTCTCCATTAATAATTGTACGCCGACCTGGAAAAGTCTGTATACCTAATTATTCATTGGTTATCTGCAAGTTACTATTTAGGAAAGATTTTTAAAGCATTGCTCCCACTATGATTGCGGTTACTGTTTAGTATGCTGTTTGCCAACTGTATATGACATATGTATTTGTGATTCAATGCATAGTATTTCTCTTTCTGTCCATTTAAGTTTGTTTCCTTTTTTAAAGTAAATGCATAGACTGGGCAATGATTTATTGAGTTTTATTATGTGTGCGGTACAGATTTATGAGGTTCCAACCAATCTCACCTCCCTAAGGGAGCCTTGGACTGCACTGCCATTGGCACATAGAGAGTCAAGTGCTGAAAGGGTGCTATTAGTTTTCACCTTAGGGTGGGGGTAACAAAAGTATGGTGCACCAGTAGTAAACAATCTGTTATTACATTTGAGGCGCATTTCCGTACATACCCTTGAACATATCCTCACAGAAAATAGGGAGGGTCCTAAGAGTGAGGTTTAGTTTCTTTGGTTTCCACTTCTTGCCCTTACCCTAGCCTATTAACAGCAAATAGGAAGTAGTTAAGGGATGAAGGTTGGGGAAAGGGTTCAACTATGTGATGATGAAATCTGGGTCAAAGTGTGAGTAATGTCACTTTTGCTACTCCTTCCAATTTGGTGATAGGATGCTATGGTAAGATGGACTTTATTTAAAAAAAATTACTCTTGTCCTAGCCTTTTGTACTGAAAGGGTCAACAACCATAATACAGCAAAATTATGACATACCTGTGCCAGTCAATACCTTGAATGAGTCATTCACTTAATCAGAATACCTTATGATGCATTTAAGCAGAACTAAGGGAGTGGATGATAGAAAGGAGAAAGAAAACACTGAAAGATTTTGTATACTGGGGGGTTTTATGTAACCTTCAGTTTTGCTTTAAGAAGATGTCTTTGAAGCAAATTGAGAGATTTTGCTTTTTTGTTGAAAATGCATTGAAATGAATATCACATACATTTTAAAACATGATTGAAAAGTAATTTTAATGAAATATTACTGTACAAGTTAAACATAATTAAGACATGACCCCTTGAGAATGTTATTTTAAAATTAAAATAAGCAAATGGCTTACAGTCTACGGCTGAAAAAGTAAATGTGTAAACTATGAAATTAAATATAGATTTAAAGTTAAGATTGCTAAAGTTAGGAAGGATGTTGCTAGAAGTAAAACATACATACTCTTACTATGACAGTGAGGCAAAGAGGTAGTGGAAGGCATTCACACTTGAGTAGAGAGACACACTCACTTGAGCACACTGACATGGGAGTAGGGAAAGCGAAAGATAATCTGAAACAAGATGCTCACACGGGGGTGAGAGAAGTTTTTCTAATATGCCAAATGTGAAACATTTCTGACAGACTGGGAGTGGTGTTAGTCCTCTGAGGATTTTGTTGCTCCTCAACTGGATCTTGCCAACAAAATTACTATGCAAACTATAAAGCACATTAGGCTTTACAGTAAAAAAAAGACAAATATTAAAATGGATCTCTTTTTTTTTTTTTTACATTTACAATTAAGCTTTGTCACACAAAGCCTTGCATTATTGAGAATAAAACTGTTTTATACTGCACCTCGATTTACTCCCCAGAAAATTAAAAACCTCCCACCCTCCCACCCTCCCACCTCCCCACCTTCAATATACCATTGGATTTACAAGTAAACAGACAAAAACCAACAGCCCCACTTTTGATCGCATTGCCATGCCGTCAAATTCATACAATTCAATTCCTGCTAAAAAAGTAATAAAAAGATATTCATTATTGCAATATCAACAATTAGCATTAAATCTTAATGTGCCTTATGTCAAACGAAACATCAGCCACAACTGACTTACATCCAGTTCGGTAGTGGACCCCACCTCCTTCATCCTTTCTTTTTAATGTGTATCCCTTTCCTTTGAAAAATTGCTTTCTCTAAGTTACAAACAGCCAGTACCCTGGCTAACCACTGCTGGAACACTGGTGGATTACTATCTAGCCAGGCTGAGGCAATACATAGCCGTAAAACCGTCATAGCAATAAAAAGCAGCTCTTTGCCTCTTGCTCTTCTCTCGTGTTCAGACACTCCCAGGAGAATCAATGCATGGGGATAGCTGTACCTGGATCTTCAGTTTGTTTAATAAAAATTCAGTTATCTGGAGCTTAATATTAGATAGGGATGGGCAGGTAGCAAAGATATGCACTATCAGCGCCCCTCAGTTGGCATCTGGGGCAGCGAGTTCCTTTCCCATCCCCCCATTTAATAATCTTACTAGGGGTAAAGTATAAATTGAAGCATGTTTTGTAACATTGAACATGTAGATTGGATGATATAAATGACGTCTGAGCTAGAGTAAATGATTCCCGGAAGCAGGCATCTGATATGGCCAGCTGTTCTTGCCATCTCTGTGAGTGTATGTCTATATCATCCCTCATGTATTTGTTGAGGAAGGAGTAAACAAACCCTAATGACGGTTTATGCTCGGCCATCAACGCATCCACCAGATTACACTGCTGAAATCCAATTACTCCTCCAGTCTTACAGAGAAGAAAATCCCTTACTTGTAGGAATTTAAAAAAATCTTTATGATTAAAGCCATCGTGTTCTCCAATTTCTTGAAATGACTTTATCCCCCTGGTGGAGAACAACAGGCCTACCTTATTTAAGCCAGTATTAATCCACCCTAACATATGTTGATCTGAAAAAATGCCTGGCAGAATTGGATTATCCTTCAGAGGAGTATAGAAGCTAAGCCGACCTATACCCATCAATCAATCAATCAATCAATCAGGACATTTGTAGAGCGCGCTACTCACCCGTGAGGGTCTCAAGGCGCTAAGGGGGTGGGGGGAGCAGCTACTGGTCGAACAGCCAGATCTTGAGGAGTCTTCTGAAGGTCAGCAGGTCTTGGTTCTGCCGTAGGTGGGCGGGGAGGGTGTTCCATGTCTTGGCGGCGAGGTGGAAGAATGATCTGCCGCCGGTGGTCGTTCGACGGATGCGTGGGACAGTGGCGAGGGCGAGGTCGGCGTAGCGAAGCTGGCGGTTCGGGGTGTAGAAAGATAGTCGTTCGTTAAGGTATGCTGGTCCGGCGGTGTGGAGTGCTTTGTGGGCGTGGGTGAGGAGCTTGAAGGTGATCCTCTTGTTGACCGGGAGCCAGTGCAGATCTCTCAGGTGGGTGGTAATGTGACTGTGGAGAGGGAGTCCGAGGATGAGGCGTGCGGAGGCGTTTTGTATGCGTTGGAGTCTCTTCTGGAGTGTAGCCGTGGTTCCTGCATAGAGGGCGTTGCCGTAATCCAACCTGCTGCTGACGAGTGCTTGGGTGACCGTCCTTCTGGTTTCGGTGGGGATCCATCTGTAGATCTTTTGGAGCATGCGGAGGGTGTTGAAGCAGGAGGAGGATACAGCATTAACTTGCCGGATCATAGAGAGCGTGGAGTCCAGGATGAAACCCAGGTTGCGTGCGTGGTTGGTGGGTGTCGGGGCAGCTCCCAGTGTGGCCGGCCACCAGGAGTCGTCCCATGCGGTGGGGGTGGATCCGAGGATGAGGACCTCTGTCTTGTCCGAGTTCAGCTTCAGCCGGCTAGTCTTCATCCAGTTTGCGACGGCCTTCATTCCCTCGTGGAGGTTGGATTTGGCGGTGGCCGGGTCCTTGGTGAGGGAGAGGATCAGCTGGGTATCGTCGGCGTAGGAGACGATGCTGAGGTGGTGTGCTCGGACGATGTTGGCGAGCGGTGCCATGTAGATGTTAAAAAGGGTCGGGCTGAGGGATGATCCTTGGGGTATGCCGCAGGTGATCGTGGTGGCTTCGGAACGGAAAGGGGAGAGGCGGACTCTCTGGGTTCTGCCGGTTAGGAAGGAGGTGATCCAGTCCAGGGTTTTGTCTCGGATCCCTGCGTCGCAGAGGCGTGTGCGCAGGGTGTGGTGGCAGACGGTATCGAAGGCGGCCGAGAGGTCCAGGAGGATGAGGGCTGCGGTTTCGCCGTTGTCCAGTATGGTTCTGATGTCATCAGTGGCTGCGATAAGGGCGGTTTCGGTGCTGTGGTTGCTGCGGAATCCGGATTGGAAGTGGTCCAGGACGTTGTTCTCCTCCAGGAAGCGGGTCAGTTGTTTGTTGGCCATCTTTTCAATGACTTTCGCTGGGAAAGGGAGCTGGGAGATGGGTCGGAAGTTCTTGAGGTCCTTTGGGTCTGCCTTGGGTTTCTTGAGTAGGGCGTTGATCTCTGCGTGTTTCCAGCTTTCCGGGAAGGTGGTGGTCTCGAAGGATCTGTTGATGATTTTTCGGAGTTGGGGTGCGATGATGGAGCTTGCCTTGTTGAAGATGTGGTGGGGGCAGGGGCCGGAGGGTGAGCCGGAGTGGATGGTGTTCATGATTTTGATGGTGTCTTCGTCGTTGACGTGGTTCCAGGAGAGCAGGAGGTCGGTGTGTTTGGTGGGTGTTGGATCGGGGGTGTATGTGTCTGTTGTTGGCGTCTGGGTGTCGAAGCTGCTGTGGATGTCTGCGATCTTGCGGTGGAAGAAGGTAGCCAGGGAGTCGCAGAGTTCTTGCGACGGTGGGATGTCGTTGAAGCTGGAGCTGGGGGAGGCGAGTTCTTTCACGATGTTGAAGAGCTCTTTGCTGTTGTGACCGTTGTTGTCGATGCGTTCCTTGAAGGAGGTTCTTTTGGCGGATCGGATGAGTTGGTGGTGTTTGCGTCTGGCGTTCGTGAGGGCGGCGTGGTTGTCTGATGTCTGGTCGTTGCGCCACTGCTTCTCGAGTCTTCGACAGGTGTGCTTGGAGTTCTGGAGGTCGGCGTTGAACCAGATGGCTCTCGTGTTGGTGCACTTGTTGGAGGGTTTCCTGATTGGGGCGAGGGTGTTGGGGCAGTCGTCGATCCATTGTCTGAAGTTGTGGGCTGCTGCGTCGGTCTCGGGGGGCTCGGGTGGAAGGTTTCGGGCGAGAGTGGAGATGAGCTGGTCTTCGGGTGACTTTTTTCCAGCTGCGGTGTGGGATCCGTTGTGGTTAGTTGTGTGCGGTGTGTTTCTCGAAGGAAAAATGGATGCAGTGGTGGTCGGTCCAGTGGAGTTTGGTGGTGTGGCTGAAGGTGACGTGGTCGCTGGCAGAGAAGATGGGCCGAGCGTGTGTCCAGCGGAGTGGGTGGGTGTCATGACGAGCTGTTTGAGTCCAAGGTTGGCGAGGTTGTCAATCAGGGTTGTGGTGTTACTGTCGTTGGCCTTCTCGAGGTGGAAGTTCAGGTCCCCGAGGAGGATGTAGTCTGTGGAGGCGAGGGCGTGTGTGCTGATGAGGTCGGCGATGGATTCGCTGAATTGTGCATGGAGGCCTGGGGGTCGGTAGACGAGGGTTCCTCTGAGGGTGGTGTTGTGACTGACGTGGATCTGTAAGTGTAGGTGTTCGGCCATGCTGAGGGAGTCCTCGGTGTTGGTTGAGACTCTGATGGTGTTCTTGTGGATGATGGCGATTCCTCCTCCTGGTTTGTTGTTGTTGCGGTCCCTGCGGGTGATCTTGTAGCCTTCCGGGATGGCTATGGCTATGTCAGGCGCTGAGGAGGTGTTCATCCAGGTCTCCGTCAGGAAGGCGACGTCTGGGCCAGAGGAGTCGAGTAGGTCCCAGAGTTCCACGGCGTATTTGCGGACTGAGCGGGTGTTGAGTAGTATGCAGCTGAGTTTGTTGTGCTCGGCGGTGGTGTGATGGGCAGGGCGTGCAGGAGTGCGCTGGCTGGTGTATTTGCAGTATCGGCAGGTGAAGGGACCGTGGTTGAGCTTCGGGGTGGCCTGGAAGCAGGTGGAGGGTCAGCCGGCGTTGAGTGCATGGAGGGTGTAGGAGTCGTAGCGGCGTCAGGGGTTCGTGGCGCTTGCGGGGGCCAGGGGGTCTGGCGCTGGGCGCGGTCCAGGCGCGGACGGGCGCAGACGGGCTTGTCTTAGGCGCGCCTTCGGCGCCCCAGCGGCGCGCCCTCTGTGCGCGGTCGCCATTATGTAGGGGAGAGGGGCGGGAGTGGGGCTGGGTCAGGGGGCGGGGCGCGTGGGAGCAGGACCGGCAGAAAAGCGGGAAGCGCTAAGGCACTAACAACAGTCAAGCAGAGAAGACGAACAGTAATGCCCCAGAGTGGAAACACGCAATATCACACAATTTAAATCCCAAAAACAACACAAGACCTGAGGCAGAGTCGGGCGCGAGGCTCATACTCTGCTCGAGACGGACTGCGGGCGAGCAATCAGCTGGTGGAGCTGCCGGGGAGAGTGCTGCCTGGACCGGAGGTGAAGGCTTTACACGCGCTCCCCCGCAGCGGTCGCCATTATGTAGGGGAGGGGGGCGGGAGTAGAGGTGGAGGCGGGAGTGGGGCTGGGTCAGGGGGCGGGGCGCGTGGGAGCAGGACCGGCAGAAAAGCGGGAAGCGGGAAGCGCTAAGGCGCTAACAACAGTAAAGCAGAGAAGCCGAACAGTAATGCCCCAGAGTGGAAACTCGAAATATCACACAATTTAAATCCCAAAAACAACACAAGACCTGAGGCAGAGTCGGGCGCGAGGCTCGAACTCTGCTCGAGACGGATTGCGGGCGAGCAATCAGCTGGTGGAGCTGCCGGGGAGAGTGCTGCCTGGACCGGAGGGCAAGGCTTTACACGCGCTCCCCCGCAGCGGTCGCCATTATGTAGGGGAGGGGGGCGGGAGTAGAGGTGGAGGCGGGAGTGGGGCTGGGTCAGGGGGCGGGGCGCGTGGGAGCAGGACCGGCGGAAAAGCGGGAAGCGGCAAGCGCTAAGACGCTAACAACAGTAAAGCAGAGAAGCCGAACAGTAATGCCCCAGAGTGGAAACACGCAATATCACACAATTTAAATCCCAAAAACAACACAAGACCTGAGACCGAGTCGGGCGCGAGGCTCGAACTCTGCTCGAGACGGACTGCGGGCGAGCAATCAGCTGGTAGAGCTGCCGGGGAGAGTGCTGCCTGGACCGGAGGTCAAGGCTTTACACGCGCTCCCCTGCAGCGGTCGCCATTATGTAGGGGAGGGGGGCGGGAGTAGAGGTGGAGGCGGGTGTGGGGCTGGGCCAGGGGGTGGGGCGCGTGGGAGCAGGACCGGCGGAAAAGCGGGAAGCGCTAAGGCGCTAACAACAGTAAAGCAGAGAAGCCGAACAGTAATGCCCCAGAGTAGAAACACGCAATATCACACAATTTAAATCCCAAAAACAACACAAGACCTGAGGCAGAGTCGGGCGCGAGGCTCGAACTCTGCTCGAGACGGACTGCGGGCGAGCAATCAGCTGGTGGAGCTGCCGGGAAGAGTGCTGCCTGGACCGGAGGTCAAGGCTTTACACGCGCTCCCCCGCAGCGGTCGCCATTATGTAGGGGAGGGGGCGGGAGTAGAGGTGGAGGCAGGAGTGGGGCTGGGTCTGGGGGCGGGCGTGTGGGAGCAGGACTGGCGGAAAAGCGGGAAGCGCTAAGGCGCTAACAACAGTAAAGCAGAGAAGCCTAACAGTAATGCCCCAGAGTGGAAACACGCAATATTTACCCATCATCTTGCGGACTATAGACCAGATCTCAAATGCATTCCACAGGGTCTTAAATCGTACATGCTTGAAGTAACTCGCTTCAATTTGTCTCCACAAATTCCCCCACGCCCCTTCCCCAATCAATAATTCATAAGGAGAAGGAAAATAAACAACATCTGAAGACCACGAAGTTTTTTCCTGTAATAGAGGGCCAAGGTTCTGAAGCACAGTAGCCCAGTAGTACAACTTTAGATTGGGGAGCCCACACCGTCCCCGATCTTTGGGGAGCGTCAAGAATTTCATTGCGTGCCTGGGTTTGGAATAGGACCACACAAATCGGGAAATTACATAGTTTAATTTTTTAAACCATATATTGCTTATTCCTAGTGGGATAGCCTTAAAAAAATAAAGAATCTTAGGAAAAAAAGTCATTTTAATAACATTACATCGCCCTGCCAGGGATAAATGCAGATTATTTAGCCTCAACAGTTCTTTTTTAGCTTTTTCAATTAGAGGTTCAAAATTGTCCCTAATAATATCATCCACCTAAGGCGTGATAACAACTCCCAAATAGGTCGCATTTATAGCCACCCGTGGGTCCTGCCAGGATATCTTGCTATTAAGTAGAATTACAGTTTTATCCTTGTTTAAACAATAGCCCGAGATATGCCCAAATTCCCCTGCTTCTTTCTCAATTTCCACCATTGCCATGACGGGCTCGGTCGTTGTTACCGCAATGTCGTCCACATATGCAAGTGTTTTAGTATCCCACCCGTTATAAATCATCGGACAGATCTTTTCATTGGCTTCTAGCTTACGAATAAACGGGTCAATATAGAGGGAGAACAACAATGGGGAGCAGGGGCAGCCCTGCCTCGTCCCTCTTGAAATTGGAAATGATTCTGAAAGATCCCCGGCAACAAACACCGTGGCCTCCGGTTTGTAATACAGTGCCATAAGTGCTTGTCTAAATTTGCGCCCTATATTTATTTGCTCGAGCACTTTCCAAAGGTAGCACCAGGAGACCCTATCAAAAGTCTTCTCGGCATCTAACAAAATTAAGGCCATAGGGTCTCCTGATACCTGGGCAGCATCGACCAGCGTTATTACCCGTCTAATATGATCTGTAGTGCTCTTCCCGGGAACAAATCCATGTTGCCTCCCGCTTACCACTTTCCTAATAACAGGAGACAGCCGAGAAGCTAAACTTTTAGAGTATACTTTAGTATCCCCGTTCATAAGCGTGATCGGCCTATATGCTCCGAGTTCCCTGCCAGATTTTTTTTTTTTAGGAAAAACTACTATTTGCGCTTGAGACCAAGATGGAGGGGGTTTATTACCTTCAAAAATATGTTTAACTAGTCTCACGAAACAATCCTTGAGCTTCAAAGCAAATGTTCTATAAAATTCGGTTGGAATGCCATCTTCACCAGCAGCTTTCCCGGTCGCCATAGATGAAATAGCAGTAAGAATCTCTTCCCATGGAGGAATCCCTTCTAATCCTGCCTGGTCGTCTTCATCAAATTTCAAGATTTTACTTAAATTTATATAGTTATTAATATCTTCCTGATCCCCCGTACTAGTTTCGAAATACAATTTCTGATAAAAAAATGTAAATGCAGCTCTTATCCTTTCTGGATCAGAAACAATACCCAGGTCAGGGTCCCTAATTTCCCTAACTTCGTTCTGACCGTTCTTTTGCTTTGTCCTTATGGCTAGCGCATGCCCCACTTGTTCTCCATATTCATATGCTTGCTCACTGTAGGCTAATTATTTTGCAGCTGTTTTCTTTATGGCAATATCATTGATGGTTGCTTTAACCCTCATAACTCCTATCTGCTCTTCCTGGCAGTCGCCCCCCTGTTGTGTAGCTGTTATTAATTTTCCTTCTTCCTGAGCTAATAAGGTATATAGCTCTCGCATCTTTTGCTTCTCCTGCCTTACCCTAGTCAGCGAGAACTGGAGGGTTTCCCCCACGAATCCCAGCCTTTAACGTATTCCAGACTATTTCTAGGGAAGCACTACCAATATTCTCACGAAGGAACATTACAATAAAGGTTTTCATATGGGCCACATAATCTTCATTTATCAACAATGCCCACTCAAATCTCCATTGCCTGCCACTTCTACGGGGCACCCCAACCTTAATCATCAACACCAGAGGGTTGTGTTCTGATATGACCTGTGGGAAAAGTTTGATGTCGCAGTCTTGTATTATAGCATGTGAGACAAAAAAATAATCGAGACAAGCATGTGATTGATGGGGTGAGGAATAAAACGTGTAGCCATGTTCAGTTTGCTTCCTACACTGCCACACGTCCATCAGGGCATAGTCTTTAT
Source organism: Calotriton arnoldi (assembly GCA_963921515.1). Classification (NCBI taxonomy): domain Eukaryota; kingdom Metazoa; phylum Chordata; class Amphibia; order Caudata; family Salamandridae; genus Calotriton; species Calotriton arnoldi. The sequence continues at coordinate 402,810 of CAWUFW010013640.1, read as the reverse complement.
ATAGATTTTTAAGAGACCGAAATACCCTAGGTTTCCTACCTTGGTATTTATAGTATTCCTCACATGACCAATTATTGGCTAAATTAATGTTTAAATCTCCACAAAAAATAATGGGTGTTGGCCAAGACACAAGCTTGTTATTCAGCCAATCATACAACCCGGCGTCATCTAGAATTGGCCCATATAAAGAACATAATGTGAAAGTGCATACCTTAGACCGATATTCCATCATGGCCCATCTCCCCCAACTATTGGTATGAATTCACAAGAAAAACTGAGCCAGCTCCCTTCTAGCCAACACGGCCACCCCAAAAATCCACATATTTTGACGTGTGCCCGCAATTAATTTAAAACCTAATGTGTCCAATAGAGACAGCTGCGTTCCCTCTATATGGGTCTCTTGAAGACAGACAATGTCTGTCTCTTGTGCTTGCAGCTCCAAAGTTACCCTGGCCCTCTTTTTCCTATCATTGAGACCACAAATGTTTACCGTGGCAATTCTTAATTTAGACATTAGCCCAGTCTCCTACTTCCCCTCTTACCCATCTTACCCATCTCGCATGACCCCTTACCATTACCTAAAAAAAGGGACTTTCCCTATCCAAAACGGCGCGATCTCTTCCTGTATTTCCTTTGTGTCCATTCCCCCCGTGCAGCACCTTCCCACCAGAACCCCCCACCTGACCGCCCCTCCCCCCACCAATAAGCAATCAGGCCAACAGCCTGAATGATGGCGCCTATGCAAGAGTGCCTCCCCAATCGCTCCTAACCTGTGCCCCCCCATAGATGACGAAGGACAGAAAATTAGAAATAAACACAACCAAACAGAAGAAGGTTCCCCCAAAGCTTAAGAGTCCCCTCTAACCCCATTCAGTGAAAACTAAATCATCCTTATAGCCCCAAGAATAATCAAAGAGTGTTAATCCCTAATTAATTACAAGTCATGTTTACTCTACATTTCCTCCGCCTATTTCTTTCAAATACTCCTGCGCTCTAATTTCCGAAGTGAAACTTCGTGTTTGTCCTTTATAAGTCACTTTTAAACGAGCGGGATTTAGGAGAAAAACTTCTGCTCCATGCTGTTGGAATGGGTTGAACAGCTGTCACATCCGCCACGCCTCTTCACTGTAGCATGGGCAAGATCTGGTCTTACGAAAAACGAGATATCTCCGAACACCTTCCTTGCATTGGGGCGGGCTTGTTCATATATTTCTTACCGCAGGAGGAAATTTCCAATACATACCAAGATCACCCTAGGTCTTTCAGTATCATTAGATCGTGACTTCTTTATCATTAGGGGGAACCTGTGGGCACGCTGGATCTCGGTACTCCAATCCCACTGACTTTTTTCAGGCAAGGCACCCTTGAAGAGAGATATAATATAGGCGCGTACATCAGAGCCTTCCACCCCCTCGGGAACCCCCAGGACTCTCAAGTTGTTACGCCTCTGCCTATTCTCGTATTCTTCAATTTTCCATAAGACATCAGCCATCGTCGCTGCCTGTGAAGCTTCATGCATTTTTAGAGCCTTGACATCGGATTCCAGATGCTCCGTGCATTCCTCCACCATGGAGAATCTTCCAGCGATATCAGAACAAGTTTTATTGATCTTTTTCACAGTCCCATGTAGCTTCTTGGTGGCAAGTCTTGCCCGATGGCTCGAGCTCCTGGCTTCATCTTGAACTTGTCTTATGGTATGAAGGATTGTCGCCAGAGACCCTTTTACCGAGGGGGATTGTGGTTGTAGATCATCTGTACCCATAGCACCCTCTTTGCCCGGTCTTTCTGGTTCCCCTCCTGAAAACGCCTGCCGTGAAGCAGAGTAGTCCCATTGAAGATTTCTCAGGGAGCCGTCCTCACTACTTCCTTAAGAGCCTTCTCCACTTGCTCGCCCTTTCTTATCTCTCTGCTTCTTTCCCCGAGATCCTCTCCCCGACCGCCTCCATTGGGTTGCATAGGCAGTCTCTTCTGGGGCCTCACTGGCAGAAGACTCTTAAACAGGACCACCGTTTAAGGAGGATGACGATTCTCCAATGTTCGAGAGTTCTGACTCATCTGTCAGTGAATAGAACTTATCTCCACCATCAGGAGATTTAGCTGCGGATGGGACTGACTTATCTGCCGTCTTCCCAAGATCCAACACTGGATCCACGGCATCCCAGGAGCTATTTTCATTAGGGACCTTGAGGCAGCCTGTATTCGCAGGTTGAGTCAGGCATCGTGCTTCCTTATGTTTCCCCCTTGCTTGCGTCTGCCTCCTTCCTTCTCGAGCCTGGCCTCCATTATCATTCCCTTTTTCAAAGCCCTCTCCTCTAGTAGCCTCTAGGGTCACTATCATAGGTATTGCCTCTGTCGGCCCCCCTACACCAATAGCAGGATTTAAGGTCTCACTCTGCCCAATGCTGTTGTTTGCAATCCCCAATGTCAGAATAGCCTCTTGGGGGGTATCCACTTTTCTCACCACTCCTTCTTCTGTTTTGCCAGCTAGAACTCCCCCTTGCCCCTTACTTGCTTTTTGGTTCATTGCCTTGCCGCTACCGGAAAACAGAGTAGTGATTAGGGACTGTCCATGTGCCCCATGTGTCCCATTCTTCCCTGGCCGGGTCTTAGTACCACTCTCCAGGCTGTTACCTTTGGTCACCCCCTTATCTACAGCCCCTTCTTTGATTGGATTTCTTCCCATCCCCCTCTCACCCCGTTACCAGTGTCCTGGGAAGAGGAGGAGGAAGGAGGCCCCCCCCCCGGCACTCCTGTGCTCGGGCCGGTTTTTTGTGATCCGCGGCTGGGCATCTTGATGTTCTGGAGCGCGTCGCTGATTCCACTGCTACAGTGTAGCAAGAAACACCAAAACCGTAACAGCAGCGTCGGAAGCCGCACAACGTCAAAGAGACTGCCAGTCAGCGTCCGCGATCCTCGCTTCGTTGACAGCGCGTCTCTCGATACAGATCGCAGGTAAAATCCGGATGTCATACTCCAGTAGGACGATTCTTTCCCTTCGTTCACTAGCTTCTGGGGAGCATTGCGGGCGGAGCGGTCTGGTCCGCTTCCTACTCAGGCGCCATCTTGCTTCACCAACAATATTAAAATGGATCTCAACTCGTGGGTCTGTATTTCATCAGGAAATTATTCAGGAATTATTTCTCAGCTTTTAATCAGTTCTTGTTCATGGAGGCTCTTCAAAGATGAACTGATAATGTGTCAAATCAACGTCTTCCTCATCTGATTGTTCAGTTTGCTGGGCATCAACTAAATATGACCATTCAGGATCTGCATACTTTCTGTTAGGCACTCTTAGTCTCTTTGGTCCTTTCACCTTTGGTTGTTCATCATCACTGTCACTTTGCTCTTCTACGTTTCTTTATTCTGTCTTCAGTATTTGATTCCATTTTCCTGTATCTTTTGGCCAGCTTTCTTCATGATACAATCTTCCACTTGAAGTGCTTACAATTAACTCTGATTCACAGTGCTTACCTTCATCTTTGACCGCTGCTGGTAACCTAATTTCATTTGCCACAGGTTGAGGACTGTTTTTGATTTGATCATCTTCGCCCTTACCAGAAACCCAAGGCTCACCATGATTCACCAGGGGTTCGGGATCCTACAGAGCTTTAATGTTGATCTCTGTCTCTTTTTTGGATGTGAAACTCTTGAGTATACTCACCTTGATCTTGCCCCTGTAGCTCTAGGGCTTGATCAGACTGTACCTACTGACACTTATCTTGCAGAGACTCAACTCATCCTTCTTCTCCTTCAGGATCCACACATCAGGCTGGGGTCTTACTTGGTGAATCAGTGGCTGTTGTCACCACTTCTTCATCAGTTTGTCTCACCTGCTTCATGTGTGACTCGTGAATTTACTGTGGCAATCTGGTAGACTTCACAGATATGTTAGTGACAAGGATCACTGGGTGCCGGCCTTTCCAGAAATACTCCAGACAGTCTTACAAACATGCTTTTTCACCAAAACCCAGACTCCTGGGTTGAGGTTGTGGCACTGCTCCTGCCCCACTGGTGGTGCCGCCAAGTCAACCTGATGAGAGATAGAAAGCACCACATCAGCAATACTCAAGAACAATATCAGCTGCAGGGGCAGAAGGAATTTTCATGTTTGTCTCTATCAGCATTTCATGGGGTTAGAGTCCTGTTCTTATATTTGGTATTCTTCAGATGCTCATCTCAACAACTGGGGGTACATCGGGCCATTTGAGGGAGATACAGGTACAAACCTTTTCAATCCTTGACTCCAATATACTATTAAATTGTTCAACAACTCCTAATGCTTCTGGTGTGTAATTACAATGGAATTCCTGTTGATTCTTAGGGCTATACAGAGTAGCTCCATCATATTATTCTTAAAGTGTGGCCTGTACAACTCCCTTAACAAAAATGTGCCTACAGTAAAGCTATCAGTTCTCCTAGTTGGGTATGCCTTGAACCACCTGGTAAAAAAATACGCAGTACTATTAAAATATACATAGGTCTGTTACACACAGGCATTTCTATGAAATCTAACTGCATTCAATTAAGTGGGCTATTAGGCTTTCCTGTGTGACTCTAGGTCACAACTGTGTTTTTGCCAGCATTTAACTGCTGACAGGTAAGGTGCACAGTCAAAATATCGACTTTTAAATATCGACCTACATTAATATCGAGTTTTAAATATCGTAGGGGCAGAATATCGACATCAAGAATATCGGTGACTAGAATATCGACCTGAAGGTAAGAAATATTGTTTTTGTTAATATCGAAGTTATTAATATCGATAGTAAAAATATCGATGTTAATAATATCGATGTTTATGTTAGTGTTATGTATTTTAGTATGTATTTTATATGTATGTGTTCCACATGTTTTGTTATGTTTTGTATTATTTTTTTAAATATATGTATTAATTGTTTAGAAGTTAGTAATTTTTTTTAAAGTACATTTTGCGTTTTAGTACTGTAGCGGGTTGTGGGTTTATAGGGGAATAGGGTGGGAAGTAATTTAATTATAGTAAATTAATTCATAATTTTTAGAAATTATTAATTATTTTTAATTACATTTAGCATTTTAGTTCTGTAGTGGGTTGTGGGTTTATAGGGGAATAGGGTGGGAAGTAATTTAATTGTAATTAAGGGGCCCATTACGATGGCGGGCGGAAGCACTACCGCCGTGCTGGCGGATGCAAAAACCACCAGTTACCGCCCGCATGCCGCAGCCCACACGCCCGCCAAATTACGATGCGAAAAGCAGGCCAAACACCGCCGGCAAGCCAGCAACACCGTCCGCCATCAAAGTGCGCCCGCACACGTAGCGGCGCAGCACAACTGACACACACCGTCCGACGAAACACGTCCCGCCCGGCGCATAAATTACGATGCCGCAAACAAACGGCTCCCACGGCAAAGAGACACCGCACGTGAAAGAGAGGCGGAAACACGGACGCAGAGCACGGACAACGAAGAAGCGGCACCCCGGGCATGAATCCAGCACTGCAGGCCCTTCCCATGCTTCTGCTGATGCACCACCAAGGACGCAACGTACCGCGGAGACGCAGGTAGGCACACACACAACAAGTGCACGCAAACAGCGCACACAGTGCAAGGGCGGAAAAAGCGGACAACCCCCCACCAGCGCGTGCACACTACACATCCACCATTGCATCCACATATGACACACAGGCCAAATCCTAACATCGCAGAACACATGTGTACACACCACCTGGGACTAGGAACCAACCACCCCGTCACGGCCCCAAAGCGCCGATGATGCCGCCACACATGCGCACAACGCAGAGGCCAACCGCAGCGCCATGCATGCGTCGCACACAGGGACAGGGACACAACCAAGCAGCACACACATCAGCCCCACCCCGAACGCACATGACACGTGACAGGCCGGCCACAGACATGTCCCCAACGCCCAATTCACGGACAACACCCAACGCCACACAACCGACGCACACATGTCAGTGAAGTCACGCAACAGCAGGACACACCCCAGTGTAACAAACATGGCGAAGCACACAGCGGCGGCAACACCAACTAGGAGAAGCAGGGCCCCTTCGGGAAGAGGAACGCCAGTACCACACTGAAAAACCCATACCACCCTGCCCATATGAACAAGACACATGAAACGGAACACCAAAGAGCCCGGTGACCGACAACAGGTGGCCCAAGAATTACATCCACACACAAGGCCCAACGCAGAGCGGAAAGGCAGGCTGCCGCCCACACAAGGGAGAGCAGACAGCACTGAATGACCTTCCATTCCAACACCGAAACCACAGCCCTACGACAGAAGCCGGTGAATACAGCCATTGTCCAAGAATAGACCAACACAGGCTTGCCGAGGAGACCGACCACAGGGCAGATAGCGCATATCACAGAAGCACACAACGGACGGGGAAGAAAGAAGAAAACACTCCCCCATGTCGGCCACATGCAAGTTAATTGGAAGGAGTCACACAGCACTGACCTTGAACTGTCTGAGAAGCATGTGGGAAGAGGGCCCGTGTCCTCCAAACAAGCCAACAGAACACAAGTCCTGTCTCCCCACGACTACACAGAGCTCACAGCAACCCCGGAGTGTGCACATTGCAGACTGCACACACAGCCGGAGCACGCCACCACAACGCACCGCTGCGAAATGGCAACCGCAACACACCTACCCAACTACGCCGAAGAGCTCAAGCTGTACCAAACCAGCACGATACATACATTGGGATGCGATCTCCTGTCCCTGCTGAACGTAAGTTACCGACTGACTTACCGCATCACATTGTTCAGCTGCGTCATGCCCGTCTTCTACTGTCGGAGGTGTCCCTACCAGCATCCCGTCGAGATATGCCTCTCCAACCCGGCATGTCTGAAGGCGGACCTGCTACCACTACTCCTCCCTCTGGACGCACACGACAGGGCCTGCTCTGCCTATGGGGGCTTGGCGTATGTGGCCAACATCGCACGCGCACTGAAATGGAACCACTGTGCCTCCACACGACGGATCATCGAGAACAGCTACATCGAATGTCACCCAGCATGCCCCATCATGGTCCTCCAAGGGACAACCTACGAACAACACCTTGACAGCCACCATCCGCTTCATTGGCTGGCAAACATGTACACCACCAATGACATGGAAGCCCTGCTGGACGGCATCGCATACCTGACAACCTGTAAATACGTCGGACCACAACGCAGGTTCCCCGACTGACCTATGAAGTCCAACCCCGCACCCATGCTCAGCTTCCGCACGGACTGGACAGTCACCACCACAACAGCCATACCAAACGACCGGCAACTGTAACCACACCATCAACGACATCGCCATGACATCGGATATGACCGGGACATGCACACTGTTCCCCATCACATCCAGGAACACCGCATGCATCGTGGGAGGCAGTGGCATGGGCTCTGTGCATCGCACCCACATGGACGGAACTGCACGAACAACCAGGACACGACATGGATCCAGCGCACATGGACACACACACCGCTCAGTGGACATGAATAGGTCGCCTGGAGTCTGTGGGTGCTGCACCCCTCCCACCCCCGCCCCGGGAATCCCATACCAGGACCTTTGCATGGACGACAAGTGCATACAACAACAACACGACCCCAGTGACTGTGACATGTCCAGTAACCACCACAGTGCAACAACAAGTGGCACGCCGCTGCATGCACGCAAGCACATGCCCTGATGTCATCTCACATGCACGCGTGCATGAGGAACAACCGCAGCAAACCTGTCACATGGAACTGAGATGGACTGTGCCCATGATGCCGAGCGGTCTGGTAGGCTACATGTATACCGTCTGTGTCAAAGTCCGCAGCTCCGCAGCTATACGTAAATGTACATTAGCACAGCCTTGGCCAAGCAGATGTAACCCCACACCCTATCCCATTTGTAATCATGCTCAGTATATCCTCAATATGTATTCCGCTGCCAGTAGTGTCCACTATACTGCATCACAGAGGACAGAAGACTCAATATAATGTTTGAAACCAGAACTGTCTCCGCTGACTCATTTCACAAGTACGAATGAGAGAGGATGAGAGTATGTGAAGTACACGGCAGTCGTGACATGACCATGTAGTCCACTGGTATTGGATGTCAACGCAAATGAGTAGCACTACTGTGGAAGACACACATGTGTCGTGTGAAGTCGTATGGACGCAGTGCTCAGGTGGGTGGGTGCGACGGGTAGATGCGCACATGCCAAGTTGGAGCACGCCGTGTTGGGAGGGCTCATGAACAGTACACCACCGCTTCCCTGGGCATTGTGAGAGGACACCTGTCGGGGGAGTGAACACGTGTGTGCACAGCAGCCGGGCACACGTACAAAGCGGTACCAGGCGCACCTCAGCCCACCCTCTGTGGACGAGCTGGATCCTGTTGTGCGCCCGCCATGCCCCTTGACAAGGCACACACAGCCCCAGTCGACCAGGTGTAACCCCAACATAGTCAATCCGCACAGGCGATACAGTGCACGGGATGGCAGTGGAGCATGGTGTGTGAGAGGTCTCCTCGCGCTCCTCCTGGTCATATCACGCAGGCAATAGAACCTCAACGTCCAGCATGGCAAAAAGTCAAATGGAAGTGTAGGGGGACGCACCACAGCACGAGCAGCACTGACGTCACGGGAGGTGGCTCGCACCATCCCATCCATTGCCCATCATACCAACCACGACACATGCCATTGCGACTAAGTGCAAGCGCGTGCGCCACCACCCCTGAGCCCTCCCCAGAGAGGCCAAAGAGTGAATGTGTGGGCCATCAGCCACAGACGGACGTGGCATGGCCGCAAGGGCAGCCACAGCCACTGGGTGTCGCAGGTGGCGGATCCGGAAGGCGAAGACTGTGATGCATAGTCCATGCAGGCCGGGTCTCCATTTGGGGCACCACGCAGGTGGACGGCGTCCCGCCACACATCATACCCTGAGACAGCCCACTCGTGCAACTGGACCCACACATACACTCCTTGCCCTCTCTGGTGCAAGCTTGGGGCTGCCTGTGCAAGCGCTAGCCTCGCAGGTGAGCATGCATATTGGGGGGCGAGGGGAGGACATGAGGGCTGGGGCGAAGATGACTGTATCACTGTCAGTTAGTACAAGGGATGACCCAGATGTGGAAAGGAAGAGACGTGTCCCGTGTGTACTGCAACTAGTCGCCAATCCAACTACCCCCCATGTCCGGAATGTAAGCCCGCACCTAGGCCCGCCCATCCGCCACATCGAACATACCACCAGCACGACAACCTTCCCATTCGAAACACTGACTGGGGGTGGCGACCAGTGAACAATCATGTGTAGCCTACCCACGCGTACATGTGGGCCCTCCATGATCCATGTCACCTGCGGCAAAGACATGACATGCGCAATGAGGGAAGTGAGGAGAGCTGTCCGCCCCACGCGCAGAAGGTGCATCAGCTCCACAGACCCAGCAGCGAGTCCAGCAGGGGTCACATGTGCAGGGGCAGCTGTGCCTGGTGTGAAGGCACATGCATATAGACAGCACATCGACCAATGTGTAGTCTGCCCACATCCACAGTCCATCATCATGCGGACATAGGAATTGAACACAGGGCAACACATCTTAGCTGGTGCACCCACCGTGACCAACAATGCGCAATCATCGACGTACCCGCCCTGTGCATGGCCCCCCACCCAACGGAGGCACATCCAGTGCCACCATCCCACACACACAAGCCTTCCACGGAACATGCTGTGTCCAATGGTCAGTACAGAGTCAGCGCCCATCTGGTGGATCCTGAACAGGAGACACATGCACACACATGCCAGCTCCCACTATGTACGACTGCCACCTGGCACGTGCAATGTAACCTCTCACCTGTGACGTGTGACTGCAAGCACACAGCCGTCTTGGCATGGGGCTGTCAATGTGGACACCAGTCAATGTTTCGGGAGCTGTGATCCATACAGTGCTGTACATAGGGTGCAGTGCTGACACCTACTACTGTCTCATATCCCCTCGTGCCACAGGTCCCACTTGTATTGGCCGCTCAGCCCGTGCCCACATCGTTGTCGTCGTGTGCCATACTCATCCAGCCTCGGAAGCAGTACCATGCACAGCAGACACTCATGTTGCCGTGGCGTTGCCGCTTGACGAATATGCAGTCAGTCCCCATCAGCACGCCCCGCAAGTCATTGGGGCCTAGATCCCCATGTGCATGCACATGGCAGTGGTATGTCTCACTTGCCATTGCCATTGTTGGGAGACCTGTGTAAGTGTATTGTGGCCGTGCCGTCCCAGCTTGACAGCTGGGCTGTGGCTCATGTGCTTGCTCAGTCATGTCAGTGATGTGTATGCGAAATTGCTATGTGCCGTGTTGCTTTGACATGTGTCCTCTGCCATTTAACCCAGGCGGAGACCGAACATTGACCGCCCATACCAATTGCTGGCGGACATGGACGATACAGAGGTAATCAGGAAGTTTCGGCTGGACAGGCCAACTCTGCATCGACTGTGTGCCATGTTAGAGCCCCATCTCCGTCCCCGCAGGGTGTATCCGACTGCTGTCACCCCCACGGCTAAGGTGATGGCCGCCATGCATTTCTTCGCCACTGGGTCATTCCAGCACACAGTGGGCAGTGGAGGAGGGATGTCCCAGCCCATGTTCAGCAAGGTGCTGAGGGATGTACTGGCAGCCATGATGCTGTACCGGAACAGGTACATCAGATTCCCCAGGGCTCGTGAATTGGCGGCAGTGAAGGGTGCATTCTATGCCCTTGGCAGAATCCCACACGTCGTGGGAGCCATTGACTGCACTCATGTTGGCCTTGTTCCACCACAGGCCACTGAGCACCTGTACCGCAACAGGAAGCACACGCACTCCCTGAATGTGCAAGTGGTGTGCCTTGCGGACATGGTGATCACCCACGTGTGTGCAAAGTTTCCAGGCTCGGCCCATGACGCACACATAATGCGCAACAGCATCTTGCCACGACTGATGGCCAATCTGCAACAGGATCGTGGCTGTATTGTCGGTGAGTATGTGGAGTGGTGTAGCGTGCTGGTTGTGCGATGCTGTCCCCTGTCCAGTTGGAATAGCAACGGTTCTCTGTGTCCCTCACACCCAGGTGACTCTGCGTATCCGAATGGGGCATGGCTGCTCAGTCCATTGAGGAATCCTCGCACCCCAGCAGACGATCGATACAATGAGGCACATGGGAGGACCAGACGTGTGGTCGAGCGTACCTTTGGCCTCCTCAAGTCCAGGTTCAGGTGCCTGGACCGCACCGAGGGTGCACTGGCGTACTCCCCACAGAAGGTGTGCCAGATAGTGGTGGCGTGCTGCATGCTGCACAATCTGGCCATTCGGAAGCAGATCCCCCTCATTGTGGATGACGGAGATCAACCAGGGCCCCAGCCCGCAGACCAGGACAGCTCGAGTGAGGTGGACAGCGGAGAGGAGGAAGCTGGGAATGTGCGCCAGCAGCTCATCGCCCGCTACTTCACTTGACGGTGAGTGTCCATGTACGACGGATGATGTGTCTGTATCTATGCAGGTGTGTGTGCTGTGTCAGGGTGGCCGTATGTTCACTGCGTGCAGTGTGTCAACGCTCCATGGCCAGGGTAGTATGCCACTGTTGGTGGCTGTGGCATTGTGCCCTATTGCTCTGTGCGATGTGTGTACATTGCTTGTAGTTGTTGACATGTACTGTGTGATGGGTGTGTGACACACTCATTGAATGTGCTCCTGTTCTGTCTCCCACCCCTAGGTCCCTACAGGCCCTCCGGATTCCATTTCCATGCCACGCATCAGGTGCCTTTCCGCCCAAGGTGGCCGTTGTATTCCGTACAATAAAGACACAGGGCACAAACAGCAGTTAGTGAAAAAGGTGCATTTATTACAAACTGTGACATGTGATTGTGTGTAAGGTGATGACAAAAGTGGTGCGTGCAGTGACAATGAGCTGTCGGTCATGGCTGCGTGATGATCAGGGTGTACCCACTGGTTCTATGTCCATAGTCCAACACACACATGCCATCCAGATGGCTGTGTGGAGTGGGATCGTAGAGCAAGTCAATGCAGTGGCTGGTCAAGGAAGGCTGGCGGAAGGCTGGCTGGCTGCCTCACTTGCGACTGGAGCGTGCGAAGTCCTCCCGGGAGATCTGTTTCCTCTTCGGACGGCCCCTTCCACGTTTGGGAGGGGGTGTGTGGTGGCGACCTGCTGGTGGTGGGTGAGGTGTGCTCACTGGCTGTGGACGCAGGGGAAGTGGACACTGCTGCCCGAGCCTGCGCCCTAGCAGGTGGTGGCGGAGGTGGTGTTGCTGGCCTTGCCTGTGACCCCACCGCCACCACCAGCTGGCCCATGAGGTCCACGAGTTGGTCCATACGGGACACGAATTGGCCCATATGGGCGTCCATGGACCTCAGCACCCCCAGCACCTCCCGCGTGTCAGTAGCAGACCTGGCCCATTGTCCTTGGGCCTCTTCATAGGCCCCAAGGACTCTGTCCATTTGAGGCAGGGCATGGCTCCCAGGGGAGGCTGGCGTTTCCCTGACCCTGCTCCTCCTACCAGTCCTGCTGCCACCGGCCTGCCCACTAGCCACATTGCTCACCACGGTCCTCGCTGTGGCTCCCAGGGTGGATCCAGTCGGCCGGGCCACCACCTGCGCTGGGGCTGGTGCCAGCGAAGACGTGGTGGTGGTGGAGGCGGTGGTGGTCGGTGCGGCGATGGTGGCGGTTGCGGCAGTGGTAGTGGCCGCAATGACCGTGGGTGTGGCCGCAACGACAGTGGCAGCAGGGGACTGGGACTGTTCAGCATCCCTGGATGATGGGTTGGTGGGTAGGAGGGGTCCTGGGGAGCGGCTGGGCCCTGCCACGCCAGATGGGCCAGCTTGGTGGTCCGTGTCCGAAGAGGTGGACAGATCCTCCAGATCCGTGTGTCCTCGTTGGGGGCTTGTAGGCTGGCTGTGCTGGCTGCTGTCTCCATCCCCAGCGTCCAGCAGTTCGTCACCTGTGGAGAGAATGAGATTTGTTATTGTGTTGCACCTGGCGAAGTATGTATTAGTCGTCTGACATTGGCAGTTCGTGCAATCTCGTACATGGGTTTCCCGGAGGCGAGTGTGTGGCTGTGGCATCTGTAGGTGTGTGTGCTAGGCAATGGGACTGTGTGCTGTGCACATGTGGCATGGGACGGATTGGCCATGCCGATGGGTGTGTTGCTTTGCCCCTACTCATTGTGACTCTGGTGTATGCGGGCTCCTGGCCCGTCCTGGGTCTGGTTTGTACTTTGCTTTTGGAGTTCAAATGGAACGCTTAGGAACGCATATGGCAACATGGGGGCCATGCCCCAGATTCACATTTGGGATGGAATATGCTTTTGGGGTTCAAATGGAACGCTTAGGAACGCATATGGCAACATGGGGGCCATGCCCCAGATTCGCATTTGGGATGGAATATGCTTTTGGGGTTCAAATGGAACGCTTAGGAACGCATATGGCAACATGGGGGCCATGCCCCAGATTCGCATTTGGGATGGAATATGCTTTTGGGGTTCAAATGGAACGCTTAGGAACGCATATGGCAACATGGGGGCCATGCCCCAGATTCGCATTTGGGAGGGTATATGCTTTTGGGGTACATGCTGTGAGCCATGGGTGCCGAACGTGACATGTGTTGTGGCAGCATGACAGTGCATGGTCTGAGGTGTGTGCATGCCTGACATGCCCTGCATATTTGCTGTCTGTTGTGGTTACTGGACATGGCATTGGACGCATCGTTATGAGTGAGTGATAGTTGTGTGCCAGCCAACGTATTGCAGTTGTCCCATCTCCTTGGTGTGCGTGCTGCCCTGTGCCATGTGCATCACTGCAGTGCTCAGGGGGTGTGGCCCATGTTGTGTGTTGTTGCTCACAGTGTGTCGTGCGCTTAATTGACTTCTGGCACATGGTTGGTCATGGGCATGTGTCTTAGCGTGACTGCTGTATGTGTGGCAGCTGTGCGGATGACATGCCTTTCATGAGACTGGGGCTGACGGATGGGATGGATGGTATGTTGTATGTGCATGGTGTGTCTGTGTGTTTGATGGGTTCAGTGGTGTTCGTGTGCATTTCTGTTGTTCCGCTCTGTTGCGTCTAGTGTTGTTTGTCTTACATAGGCGTAGTTGTGGGGTGTGTGGTTGACAGGCAGTAGGGGCTACATGGACAGGACTTCAATGGTGTTTCGGTTGTGTGTGATGAGTTGCACAGTGGCTGCCGTGTGGGACTATATTCAGTGTGGCTTGTGCATGCAGACGTGGCTCCTTGGGTGTTGCTATGTCTGTGATGGGTCATGTGGGGTGTGAGTCTGCTGTTCATGTCCGTGTGCACATTGTTCACTTGTTCGTGACGGTGGGCGGTGCTGCGTGTTCGTGTGCTACGTGACATGTCCCATGTGTTGGTGGTGTTATGGTCCTCATGCCTCCAGTAATCCAGCCCTGTCCAGTTTCCCACCTGCAAGTTGTTCGTGCGTGCACTGTACTGGATGCCACATGGCTCTTAGCGGGGGGTGCTCCATGTTGCAGGTCTGTGGGGTGGGGGGTGTAGTGGGTCGTGGGGGTGGCTGTACACCCACTGACACCGATTGCTGTGGACCGTGATGTCTGCCTTTCGGCTGTCATTGTGCACTGCGGTGGCTGACACGTGGGTGTGGGGTGTGGGGGATGCTCCTCCTTGCTGTGCTGTGGGACTGGGGCCTGGTGTGTGTTGTACTTGGGCTGTCCACCGTCCCACCCACTGCACTTTGTGTTCCTGCCACTTACCTGTTACTTGTCAGTTGGTGCAGCTGTGCCTGACACATGGGTGTGGGGAGTGCTCCACCTTGCTGGTCTGTGGGAGTGGGGGCCTGGTGGGTGTTGTACTTCAGCTGTCCCCCTCCGACCCACTGCACTTTGTGTTCCTGCCACTTACCTGTTACTTGTCAGTTGGTGCAGCTGTGCCTGATACATGGGTGTGGGGAGTGCTCCACCTTGCTGGTCTGTGGGAGTGGGGGCCAGGTGGGTGTTGTACTTCAGCTGTCCCCCTCCGACCCACTGCACTTTGTGTTCCTGCCACTTACCTGTTACTTGTCAGTTGGTGCAGCTGTGCCTGACACATGGGTGTGGGGAGTGCTCCACCTTGCTGGTCTGTGGGAGTGGGGGCCTGGTGGGTGTTGTACTTCAGCTGTCCCCCTCCGACCCACTGCACTTTGTGTTCCTGCCACTTACCTGTTACTTGTCAGTTGGTGCAGCTGTGGCGGACACATGGGTGTGGCGGGTGCTCGTTGTGGCGCTTCTGGCATATTTGTGGACCTGTTGGTGGTTACGTGGCTGGCTTAGTGTACACATGTCCCCACGCATCTTACAGTTGTTCTGTTTGGGCTGTGTGTGGTGGTGTCTGTTGCATGTGTGTGTCGTGTATTGTGTGCTGGACATGGGGGTGTTTGTCCCTGGGAGCTGTGGCATGGTGGTAGTGCATGTGAGTACATAGCGGTGTGCTGGTATACATTAGTTTGTACTTACCAGCCTCCACTCCCCCTGCTAATCCGGCGAGGATCTCCGGATGGATTACGACTCGCACCTTCTCCTCCCACGCTTTGAAGGTCTTAAAGAGCGCGGGATTCCCTCCGCCAGTGACGGCAGCCAGCTCTCTGTTTTTGCCCTCCTTCTTCTTGACCAGGCTCTTTACGTCATTCCAACGTTTGTTTATCTCGGTTCTGTTCCTGGGCAGGGTCCCGACTGCATTGACCTGGTCTACGATCCGGGTCCACATTCTGTTTCTGGTGGCTAGTGGTGTGTGCTGGACCATGTTCCCATAGATTTGTGGGTACACCTTGATGATCTCGTCGACCATGACCGTCAGCTCCATGGGCGTGAACTTGGGCATCCTTTGTGGTGCCATGGTGTTTGTGGTGCTGGTGCAGTGTGTGTTGTGTAATGTGCAGGGGGTTTGTGGTGCCGGTGTTTGGTGGTGGTGGTGGTGGTGGTGGTTGTGATGTGTGCGTTTCTGTGGTGTGCTGCTGTCCTTGCTGTGTCACTGTGTCCTCTCCTCTCCTCTCTGGTTTGCAATGTAGCAAGGGGTTGTGGTCTGTGGGAGTGCTGCTTTTGTACTCACCTATGTGGGTGTGTCCTCATGGTCTGTTGTTTTCAGGTGTGTTGTGTCTGGGGTTCTGGCCTTTGTATTTTTTGTTTGTCCGGGGGGTGTTTTCGGGATGTGTACTGTGCTTGTGTATTTGTACGTGCCTTGCTGTGTGGACTTGTTGGCCATGTTGTGTGCTATTGGTTTTGTGTGCGGATGGTTTCTGTGCAGGTACGTGGGCGCCATGGCTTCTGCCGTGTCGATTCTCATCGGCGTTGTTTGCGCTGGCGGGCGGTATTTTTGTTGTTTTTCCGCGCTCATGGCGGTGCGATCGTAATTTCACGTGCGGTGTGTCGGCCGTGAGGGCGGGCGGTTTTGTGTTGTCGTGCGTGTTTCCGTCCGTGGCGGGCGGTTTGACTCCGACTCGGACGATGGCGGGCGGTATTTTGTATGATTTTTCCGCCGATGGCGGTTTTCAGTTTGTGTACTCATAATGGCGTGGTCGGTGTTCAGGCGGTGTGTGCGGGCGGATTTTTGCCGCTTCCATGCCTGGCGGATTTTTTTACGCCGGGTATCGTAATGTGCCCCTAAGTAATTATTAATTTTTATTTATTGTTATTGATATTTAATTAATTATTAATTGGTAATTAATTTTTATTAATTGATTGATAATTATATTAATTGTATACATTTTTTATTGGAGCGGGTTGTGGGTTTATAGGGGAATAGGGTGGGACGTAAATTAATTATAATAAAGTAATTAATAATTTTTATTTTTGGGTATTGATAATTAATTTATTGTTTATTCATTATTAATTGGTAATTAATTTTTATTAATTAATTAATTGATAAATATATTAATTGTGTTAATTTTGTTTAGGAGCGGGTTGTGTGTTTATAGGGGAATAGGGTGGGAAGTAATTTATTATAATTAAGTAATTATTTATAAATATTTATTGGTATTGATAATTAATTTATTGTTAATTAATTATTAATTGGTAATGAATTTTTATTAATTGATTAATTGATAATTATATTAATTGTGTTAAATTTTATGTGGAGTGGGTTTTGTGTTTATTGGGGGATAGGGTGGGAAGTAATTTAATGTTATTAATGTAATTATAAATTTTTATTTATTGGTATTTATAATTAATTTATTGTTAATTTATTAACAAATCATTATTTAATTAAAACAATTATTTAATTGATAAGTATGTTATTTTTAACCCCTACGCTAGCCAACACTTTCCCTACTGTTGCACTCTCTGGAGTGGGAATAGTAATTTTTACCCCTACGCTATCCAACACTTTCCCTACTGTTGCACTCTCTGGAGTTGGAATAGTAATTTTTACCCCTACGCTATCCAACACTTTCCATACTGTTGCACTCTCTGGAGTGGGAATAGTAATTTTTACCCCTACGCTATCCAACACTTTCCCTACTGTTGCACTCTCTGGAGTTGGAATAGTAATTTTGACCTCTACGCTATCCAACACTTTCACTACTGTTGCACTCTCTGGAGTGGGACTAGTAATTTTTACTCCTACGCTATCCAACACTTTCCCTACTGTTGCACTCTTTGGAGTTGGAATAGTAATTTTTACCCCTACTCTATCCAACACTTTCTCTACTGTTGACCTTTCTGGGGTTAGAATAGCAATTATAACCCCTACGCTATCCAACACTTTCCCTACTGTTGCACTCTCTGTGGTGGGAATAGTAATTTTTACCTCTACGCTATCCAACACTTTCCCTACTGTTACACTCAATGGAGTGGGAATAGTAATTTTTACCCCTACGCTATGCAACACTTTCCCTACTGTTGCACTTACTGGAGTGGGAATAGTAATTTTAACCCTTTCGCTATCCAACACTTTCCCTACTGTTGCACTCTCTGTAGTGGGAATAGTAATTTTTACCCCTACGCTATCCAACACTTTCCCTACTGTTGCACTCACTGGAGTGGGTATAGTAATTTTTAGCCTTACGCTATCCAACACTTTCCCTACTGTTGCACTCACTGGAGTGGGATTAGTAATTTTAATCCTTTCGCTATCCAACACTTTCCCTACTGTTGCACTCTCTGGAGTGGGAATAGTAATTTTTACCCCTACGCTATCCAACACTTTCCCTACTGTTGCACTCTCTGGAGTGGGAATAGCAATTTTAACCCTACGCTAACCAACACTTTCCCTACTGTTGCACTCTCTGGAGTTGGAATAGTAATTTTTACCCCTACGCTATCCAATACTTTCCCCTACTGTTACACTCTTTGGAGTGGGAATAGTCATTTTTACCCCTACGCTATCCAACACTTTCCCTACTGTTGCACTCTTTGGAGTGGGAATAGTAATTTTTTTCCCTCCGCTATCCAATATATTTCTGTATTGTTTTACTTAATGTTGTGTATAATTTATTTTACAAAAATTAAAAATATTGCAATTTTTTCATTTGTTAAATATATTTTTACATTTTTAATAAAATTATTTTTGTATGTGTATGTCTGTATTTATAATTTATAAAATATTTTTAACCAGTTATAAGTTATTAAAATAATTATTTATGAATATTATTAAGTATATATATAATATTTTATATGTATATGTTTAATTTATTTTAACATTATATGTATCAGTGTTTATTTTTAAACATTTTAAAATAATTTTAACTATGTTTCTTTTAATTATATGTATTATTTACTTTATTTTACATTATTTTTTTAACATTTAAAAAAAACGATATTTTTTACAACGATATTTTTGACATCGATATTTTTGTACTTACCATGATGTAGATAGGATTTCGATATTCTTGACTTCGATATTTTTGTCACGATATTTTTGTATCTCGATATTTGTGAGGTCGATATTTTGTCAGTGATTCGACAGGTAATGTATCACTGACACAAATATTCAGCCATGGACTGAAAAAGCGGATTTGCCTAATATTTTTAAAATATGAAATCATCCCAACCGTTCTAACATAAGTTGGGCCATGGTAGTGTCAGACCCTTGTAGACAATGTGCAATCTGGTAACACAGGCCTGCCATCATTTGAAACCCTGTTGTCACTTGCATCTTTGGTACATACTGCTCTTACCCACTGTTCTTTCTCATTCTCTGGTGCTTCATGTTGGTGTTCTCTGGGCTCATTCAATGTCTGAACTGTTGTCAAAAACATACTGGTGACATGGTCACTGTTATTTTTACATTGTTCATCTACATTGATTGAGTTGAACTCAAGAGCATAATATTTTGCAACCTGATCAGCATATTGCTTGCCCGATGTGACCATGTCATTGCCACTCATGTATACAGTGCATTTCACAACAGAAATCTCTCTAGTTAACTTCAGTGCTTTTAGAAGATTCAGAATGCATATTCCATTATGTATTGGGGAACCAGAGGATGTCATAAAATCCCTTTGTGACTTTAACTGCCCAACCACACTGACCCATACTGACTGTCAGTGTAGATCATAACATTGGCCACAGAACATGCTCTTGCTAAGGAGATCAATTTGGCTACTTGTGCTGAGATTATATTGCTCAAATTATGCTTCCACAATACCAGATGTGGTGCAAACTGCATATGCTGCTATCAATATTCCAAAAGTGTCTCTCAAACAAAAGCCATCTACAAATAATGTCAAATGGACCATTCTGAGTAGTACATCCAAAAGGTCTGGACTTGGTTTGTTGCATAACTCTTTGACATTCACACAATCATGGAATTGTCTTTCTCATCAGCATGACCTGGAACTGGCAAACGAATTTCTGAATTCAGAACATTGCATCTTCCTATGGAATTGCTTTCAGCTGCCTGAATTATTTGCAAGTTCTTTGTCAAAAGGCTATTTGTCATATGCTGAGTTTAAGTACAAGTCAGCAAAATCTTAACAGTAAGGAACCATCACAAAAGGAATGTGACCCATGACAATTCAGTTATTCTGTTGGATCCCTGTACAGACTGCTGTGATGATTTCAGGCTACAAGGAAGTGCCACAGTCACTGGATCCAATGTGGCTGAAAAGTAGGCCTCTGGCCACTTTAATTTCTCCATGGGTCTGTGCCAGCACAGACAATGTGCACCCATCACATTAATGATAGATGAGGAAAAACTCCTTCTCTTAGGGGCCCATTACGATGGCGGGCGGAAGCACTACCGCCGTGCTGGCGGATGCAAAAACCACCAGTTACCGCCGGCACGCAGCAGTCCACACGCCCGCCCAATTACGATGCGAAAAGCAGGCCAAACACCGCCGGCAAGCCAGCAACACCGTCCGCCATCAAAGTGCGCCCGCACACGTAGCGGCGCAGCACAACTGACACACACCGTCCGACGAAACACGTCCCGCCCGGCGCATAAATTACGATGCCGCAAACAAACGGCTCCCACGGCAAAGAGACACCGCACGTGAAAGAGAGGCGGAAACACGGACGCAGAGCACGGACAACGAAGAAGCGGCACCCCGGGCATGAATCCAGCACTGCAGGCCCTTCCCATGCTTCTGCTGATGCACCACCAAGGACGCAACGTACCGCGGAGACGCAGGTAGGCACACACACAACAAGTGCACGCTAACAGCGCACACAGTGCAAGGGCGGAAAAAGCGGACAACCCCCCACCAGCGCGTGCACACTACACATCCACCATTGCATCCACATATGACACACAGGCCAAATCCAAACATCGCGGAACACATGTGTACACACCACCTGGGACTAGGAACCAACCACCCCGTCACGGCCCCAAAGCGCCGATGACGCCGCCACACATGCGCACAACGCAGAGGCCAACCGCAGCGCCATGCATGCGTCGCACACAGACACAGGGACACAACCAAGCAGCACACACACCAGCCCCACCCCGAACGCACATGACACGTGACAGGCCGGCCACAGACATGTCCCCAACGCCCAATTCACGGACAACACCCAACGCCACACAACCGACGCACACATGTCAGTGAAGTCACGCAACAGCAGGACACACCCCAGTGTAACAAACATGGCGAAGCACACAGCGGCGGCAACACCAACTAGGAGAAGCAGGGCCCCTTCGGGAAGAGGAACGCCAGTACCACACTGAAAAACCCATACCACCCTGCACATATGAACAAGACACATGAAACGGAACACCAAAGAGCCCGGTGACCGACAACAGGTGGCCCAAGAATTACATCCACACACAAGGCCCAACGCAGAGCGGAAAGGCAGCCTGCCGCCCACACAAGGGAGAGCAGACAGCACTGAATGACCTTCCATTCCAACTCCGAAACCACAGCCCTACGACAGAAGCCGGTGAATACAGCCATTGTCCAAGAATAGACCAACACAGGCATGCCGAGGAGACCGACCACACAGCAGATAGCGCATATCACAGAAGCACACAACGGACGGGGAAGAAAGAAGAAAACACTCCCCCATGTCGGCCACATGCAAGTTAATTGGAAGGAGTCACACAGCACTGACCTTGAACTGTCTGAGAAGCATGTGGGAAGAGGGCCTGTGTCCTCCAAACAAGCCAACAGAACACAAGTCCTGTCTCCCTACGACTACACAGAGCTCACAGCAACCTCGGAGCGTGCACATTGCAGACTGCACACACAGCCGGAGCACGCCACCACAACGCACCGCTGCGAAATGGCAACCGCAACACACCTACCCAACTACGCCGAAGAGCTCAAGCTGTACCAAACCAGCACGATACATACATTGGGATGCGATCTCCTGTCCCTGCTGAACGTAAGTTACCGACTGACTTACCGCATCACATTGTTCAGCTGCGTCATGCCCGTCTTCTACTGTCGGAGGTGTCCCTACCAGCATCCCGTCGAGATATGCCTCTCCAACCCGGCATGTCTGAAGGCGGACCTGCTACCACTACTCCTCCCTCTGGACGCACACGACAGGGCCTGCTCTGCCTATGGGGGCATGGCGTATGTGGCCAACATCGCACGCGCACTGAAATGGAACCACTGTGCCTCCACACGACGGATCATCGAGAACAGCTACATCGAATGTCACCCAGCATGCCCCATCATGGTCCTCCAAGGGACAACCTACGAACAACACCTTGACAGCCACCATCCGCTTCATTGGCTGGCAAACATGTACACCACCAATGACATGGAAGCCCTGCTGGGCGGCATCGCATACCTGACAACCTGTAAATACGTCGGACCACAACGCAGGTTCCCGAGTGACCTATGAAGTCCAACCCCGCACCCATGCTCAGCTTCCGCACGGACTGGCCAGTCACCACCACAACAGCCATACCAAACGACCGGCAACTGTAACCACACCATCAACGACATCGCCATGACATCGGATATGACCGGGACATGCACACTGTTCCCCATCACATCCAGGAACACCGCATGCATCGTGGGAGGCAGTGGCATGGGCTCTGTGCATCGCACCCACATGGACGGAACTGCACGAACAACCAGGACACGACATGGATCCAGCGCACATGGACACACACACCGCTCAGTGGACATGAATAGGTCGCCTGGAGTCTGTGGGTGCTGCACCCCTCCACCCCCGCCCCGGGAATCCCATACCAGGACCTTTGCATGGACGACAAGTGCATACAACAACAACACGACCCCAGTGACTGTGACATGTCCAGTAACCACCACAGTGCAACAACAAGTGGCACGCCGCTGCATGCACGCAAGCACATGCCCTGATGTCATCTCACATGCACGCGTGCATGAGGAACAACCGCAGCAAACCTGTCACATGGAACTGAGATGGACTGTGCCCATGATGCCGAGCGGTCTGGTAGGCTACATGTATACCGTCTGTGTCAAAGTCCGCAGCTCCGCAGCTATACGTAAATGTACATTAGCACAGCCTTGGCCAAGCAGATGTAACCCCACACCCTATCCCATTTGTAATCATGCTCAGTATATCCTCAATATGTATTCCGCTGCCAGTAGTGTCCACTATACTGCATCACAGAGGACAGAAGACTCAATATAATGTTTGAAACCAGAACTGTCTCCGCTGACTCATTTCACAAGTACGAATGAGAGAGGATGAGAGTATGTGAAGTACACGGCAGTCGTGACATGACCATGTAGTCCACTGGTATTGGATGTCAACGCAAATGAGTAGCACTACTGTGGAAGACACACATGTGTCGTGTGAAGTCGTATGGACGCAGTGCTCAGGTGGGTGGGTGCGACGGGTAGATGCGCACATGCCAAGTTGGAGCACGCCGTGTTGGGAGGGCTCATGAACAGTACACCACCGCTTCCCTGGGCATTGTGAGAGGACACCTGTCGGGGGAGTGAACACGTGTGTGCACAGCAGCCGGGCACATGTACAAAGCGGTACCAGGCGCACCTCAGCCCACCCTCTGTGGACGAGCTGGATCCTGTTGTGCGCCCGCCATGCCCCTTGACAAGGCACACACAGCCCCAGTCGACCAGGTGTAACCCCAACATAGTCAATCCGCACAGGCGATACAGGGCACGGGATGGCAGTGGAGCATGGTGTGTGAGAGGTCTCCTCGCGCTCCTCCTGGTCATATCACGCAGGCAATAGAACCTCAACGTCCAGCATGGCAAAAAGTCAAATGGAAGTGTAGGGGGACGCACCACAGCACGAGCAGCACTGACGTCACGGGAGGTGGCTCGCACCATCCCATCCATTGCCCATCATACCAACCACGCCACATGCCATTGCGACTAAGTGCAAGCGCGTGCGCCACCACCCCTGAGCCCTCCCCAGAGAGGCCAAAGAGTGAATGTGTGGGCCATCAGCCACAGACGGACGCGGCATGGCCGCAAGGGCAGCCACAGCCACTGGGTGTCGCAGGTGGCGGATCCGGAAGGCGAAGACTGTGATGCATAGTCCATGCAGGCCGGGTCTCCATTTGGGGCACCACGCAGGTGGACGGTGTCCCGCCACACATCATACCCTGAGACAGCCCACTCGTGCAACTGGACCCACACATACACTCCTTGCCCTCTCTGGTGCGAGCTTGGGGCTGCCTGTGCAAGCGCTAGCCTCGCAGGTGAGCATGCATATTGGGGGGCGAGGGGAGGACATGAGGGCTGGGGCGAAGATGACTGTATCACTGTCAGTTAGTACAAGGGATGACCCAGATGTGGAAAGGAAGAGACGTGTCCCATGTGTACTGCAACTAGTCGCCAATCCAACTACCCCCATGTCCGGAATGTAAGCCCGCACCTAGGCCCGCCCATCCGCCACATCGAACATACCACCAGCACGACAACCTTCCCATTCGAAACACTGACTGGGGGTGGCGACCAGTGAACAATCATGTGTAGCCTACCCACGCGTACATGTGGGCCCTCCATGATCCATGTCACCTGCGGCAAAGACATGACATGCGCAATGAGGGAAGTGAGGAGAGCTGTCCGCCCCACGCGCAGAAGGTGCATCAGCTCCACAGACCCAGCAGCGAGTCCAGCAGGGGTCACATGTGCAGGGGCAGCTGTGCCTGGTGTGAAGGCACATGCATATAGACAGCACATCGACCAATGTGTAGTCTGCCCACATCCACAGTCCATCATCATGCGGACATAGGAATTGAACACAGGGCAACACATCTTAGCTGGTGCACCCACCGTGACCAACAATGCGCAATCATCGACGTACCCGCCCTGTGCATGGCCCCCACCCAACGGAGGCACATCCAGTGCCACCATCCCACACACACAAGCCTTCCACGGAACATGCTGTGTCCAATGGTCAGTACAGAGTCAGCGCCCATCTGGTGGATCCTGAACAGGAGACACATGCACACACATGCCAGCTCCCACTATGTACGACTGCCACCTGGCACGTGCAATGTAACCTCTCACCTGTGACGTGTGACTGCAAGCACACAGCCGTCTTGGCATGGGGCTGTCAATGTGGACACCAGTCAATGTTTCGGGAGCTGTGATCCGTACAGTGCTGTACATAGGGTGCAGTGCTGACACCTACTACTGTCTCATATCCCCTCGTGCCACAGGTCCCACTTGTATTGGCCGCTCAGCCCGTGCCCACATCGTCGTCGTCGTGTGCCATACTCATCCAGCCTCGGAAGCAGTACCATGCTCAGCAGACACTCATGTTGCCGTGGCGTTGCCGCTTGACGAATATGCAGTCAGTCCCCATCAGCACGCCCCGCAAGTCATTGGGGCCTAGATCCCCATGTGCATGCACATGGCAGTGGTATGTCTCACTTGCCATTGCCATTGTTGGGAGACCTGTGTAAGTGTATTGTGGCCGTGCCGTCCCAGCTTGACAGCTGGGCTGTGGCTCATGTGCTTGCTCAGTCATGTCAGTGATGTGTATGCGAAATTGCTATGTGCCGTGTTGCTTTGACATGTGTCCTCTGTCATTTAACCCAGGCGGAGACCGAACATTGACCGCCCATACCAATTGCTGGCGGACATGGACGATACAGAGGTAATCAGGAAGTTTCGGCTGGACAGGCCAACTCTGCATCGACTGTGTGCCATGTTAGAGCCCCATCTCCGTCCCCGCAGGGTGTATCCGACTGCTGTCACCCCCACGGCTAAGGTGATGGCCGCCATGCATTTCTTCGCCACTGGGTCATTCCAGCACACAGTGGGCAGTGGAGGAGGGATGTCCCAGCCCATGTTCAGCAAGGTGCTGAGGGATGTACTGGCAGCCATGATGCTGTACCGGAACAGGTACATCAGATTCCCCAGGGCTCGTGAATTGGCGGCAGTGAAGGGTGCATTCTATGCCCTTGGCAGAATCCCACACGTCGTGGGAGCCATTGACTGCACTCATGTTGGCCTTGTTCCACCACAGGCCACTGAGCACCTGTACCGCAACAGGAAGCACACGCACTCCCTGAATGTGCAAGTGGTGTGCCTTGCGGACATGGTGATCACCCACGTGTGTGCAAAGTTTCCAGGCTCGGCCCATGACGCACACATAATGCGCAACAGCATCTTGCCACTACTGATGGCCAATCTGCAACAGGATCGTGGCTGTATTGTCGGTGAGTATGTGGAGTGGTGTAGCGTGCTGGTTGTGCGATGCTGTCCCCTGTCCAGTTGGAATAGCAACGGTTCTCTGTGTCCCTCACACCCAGGTGACTCTGCGTATCCGAATGGGGCATGGCTGCTCAGTCCATTGAGGAATCCTCGCACCCCAGCAGACGATCGATACAATGAGGCACATGGGAGGACCAGACGTGTGGTCGAGCGTACCTTTGGCCTCCTCAAGTCCAGGTTCAGGTGCCTGGACCGCACCGGAGGTGCACTGGCGTACTCCCCACAGAAGGTGTGCCAGATAGTGGTGGCGTGCTGCATGCTGCACAATCTGGCCATTCGGAAGCAGATCCCCCTCATTGTGGATGACGGAGATCAACCAGGGCCCCAGCCCGCAGACCAGGACAGCTCGAGTGAGGTGGACAGCGGAGAGGAGGAAGCTGGGAATGTGCGCCAGCAGCTCATCGCCCGCTACTTCACTTGACGGTGAGTGTCCATGTACGACGGATGATGTGTCTGTATCTATGCAGGTGTGTGTGTGCTGTGTCAGGGTGGCCGTATGTTCACTGCGTGCAGTGTGTCAACGCTCCATGGCCAGGGTAGTATGCCACTGTTGGTGGCTGTGGCATTGTGCCCTATTGCTCTGTGCGATGTGTGTACATTGCTTGTAGTTGTTGACATGTACTGTGTGATGGGTGTGTGACACACTCATTGAATGTGCTCCTGTTCTGTCTCCCACCCCTAGGTCCCTACAGGCCCTCCGGATTCCATTTCCATGCCACGCATCAGGTGCCTTTCCGCCCAAGGTGGCCGTTGTATTCCGTACAATAAAGACACAGGGCACAAACAGCAGTTAGTGAAAAAGGTGCATTTATTACAAACTGTGACATGTGATTGTGTGTAAGGTGATGACAAAAGTGGTGCGTGCAGTGACAATGAGCTGTCGGTCATGGCTGCGTGATGATCAGGGTGTACCCACTGGTTCTATGTCCATAGTCCAACACACACATGCCATCCAGATGGCTGTGTGGAGTGGGATCGTAGAGCAAGTCAATGCAGTGGCTGGTCAAGGAAGGCTGGCGGAAGGCTGGCTGGCTGCCTCACTTGCGACTGGAGCGTGCGAAGTCCTCCCGGGAGATCTGTTTCCTCTTCGGACGGCCCCTTCCACGTTTGGGAGGGGGTGTGTGGTGGCGACCTGCTGGTGGTGGGTGAGGTGTGCTCACTGGCTGTGGACGCAGGGGAAGTGGACACTGCTGGCCGACCCTGCGCCCTAGCAGGTGGTGGAGGAGGTGGTGTTGCTGGCCTTGCCTGTGACCCCACCGCCACCACCAGCTGGCCCATGAGGTCCACGAGTTGGTCCATACGGGACACGAATTGGCCCATATGGGCGTCCATGGACCTCAGCACCCCCAGCACCTCCCGCGTGTCAGTAGCAGACCTGGCCCATTGTCCTTGGGCCTCTTCATAGGCCCCAAGGACTCTGGCCATTTGAGGCAGGGCATGGCTCCCAGGGGAGGCTGGCGTTTCCCTGACCCTGCTCCTCCTACCAGTCCTGCTGCAACCGGCCTGCCCACTAGCCACATTGCTCACCACGGTCCTCGCTGTGGCTCCCAGGGTGGATCCAGTCGGCCGGGCCACCACCTGCGCTGGGGCTGGTGCCAGCGAAGACGTGGTGGTGGTGGAGGCGGTGGTGGTCGGTGCGGCGATGGTGGCGGTTGCGGCAGTGGTAGTGGCCGCAATGACCGTGGGTGTGGCCGCAACGACAGTGGCAGCAGGGGACTGGGACTGTTCAGCATCCCTGGATGATGGGTTGGTGGGTAGGAGGGTCCTGGGGAGCGGCTGGGCCCTGCCACGCCAGATGGGCCAGCTTGGTGGTCCGTGTCCGAAGAGGTGGACAGATCCTCCAGATCCGTGTGTCCTCGTTGGGGGCTTGTAGGCTGGCTGTGCTGGCTGCTGTCTCCATCCCCAGCGTCCAGCAGTTCGTCACCTGTGGAGAGAATGAGATTTGTTATTGTGTTGCACCTGGCGAAGTATGTATTAGTCGTCTGACATTGGCAGTTCGTGCAATCTCGTACATGGGTTTCCCGGAGGCGAGTGTGTGGCTGTGGCATCTGTAGTTGTGTGTGCTAGGCAATGGGACTGTGTGCTGTGCACATGTGGCATGGGACGGATTGGCCATGCCGATGGGTGTGTTGCTTTGCCCCTACTCATTGTGACTCTGGTGTATGCGGGCTCCTGGCCCATCCTGGGTCTGGTTTGTACTTTGCTTTTGGAGTTCAAATGGAACGCTTAGGAACGCATATGGCAACATGGGGGCCATGCCCCAGATTCGCATTTGGGAGGGTATATGCTTTTGGGGTACATGCTGTGAGCCATGGGTGCCGAACGTGACATGTGTTGTGGCAGCATGACAGTGCATGGTCTGAGGTGTGTGCATGCCTGACATGCCCTGCATATTTGCTGTCTGTTGTGGTTACTGGACATGGCATTGGACGCATCGTTATGAGTGAGTGATAGTTGTGTGCCAGCCAACGTATTGCAGTTGTCCCATCTCCTTGGTGTGCGTGCTGCCCTGTGCCATGTGCATCACTGCAGTGCTCGGGGGGTGTGGCCCATGTTGTGTGTTGTTGCTCACAGTGTGTCGTGCGCTTAATTGACTTCTGGCACATGGTTGGTCATGGGCATGTGTCTTAGCGTGACTGCTGTATGTGTGGCAGCTGTGCGGATGACATGCCTTTCATGAGACTGGGGCTGACGGATGGGATGGATGGTATGTTGTATGTGCATGGTGTGTCTGTGTGTTTGATGGGTTCAGTGGTGTTCGTGTGCATTTCTGTTGTTCCGCTCTGTTGCGTCTAGTGTTGTTTGTCTTACATAGGCGTAGTTGTGGGGTGTGTGGTTGACAGGCAGTAGGGGCTACATGGACAGGACTTCAATGGTGTTTCGGTTGTGTGTGATGAGTTGCACAGTGGCTGCCGTGTGGGACTATATTCAGTGTGGCTTGTGCATGCAGACGTGGCTCCTTGGGTGTTGCTATGTCTGTGATGGGTCATGTGGGGTGTGAGTCTGCTGTTCATGTCCGTGTGCACATTGTTCACTTGTTCGTGACGGTGGGCGGTGCTGCGTGTTCGTGTGCTACGTGACATGTCCCATGTGTTGGTGGTGTTATGGTCCTCATGCCTCCAGTAATCCAGCCCTGTCCAGTTTCCCACCTGCAAGTTGTTCGTGCGTGCACTGTACTGGATGCCACATGGCTCTTAGCGGGGGTGCTCCATGTTGCAGGTCTGTGGGGGTGGGGGTGTAGTGGGTCGTGGGGGTGGCTGTACACCCACTGACACCGATTGCTGTGGACCGTGATGTCTGCCTTTCGGCTGTCGTTGTGCACTGCGGTGGCTGACACGTGGGTGTGGGGTGTGGGGGATGCTCCTCCTTGCTGTGCTGTGGGACTGGGGCCTGGTGTGTGTTGTACTTGGGCTGTCCACCGTCCCACCCACTGCACTTTGTGTTCCTGCCACTTACCTGTTACTTGTCGGTTGGTGCAGCTGTGCCTGACACATGGGTGTGGGGAGTGCTCCACCTTGCTGGTCTGTGGGAGTGGGGGCCTGGTGGGTGTTGTACTTCAGCTGTCCCCCCTCCGACCCACTGCACTTTGTGTTCCTGCCACTTACCTGTTACTTGTCAGTTGGTGCAGCTGTGGCGGACACATGGGTGTGGTGGGTGCTCGTTGTGGCGCTTCTGGCATATTTGTGGACCTGTTGGTGGTTACGTGGCTGGCTTAGTGTACACATGTCCCCACGCATCTTACAGTTGTTCGGTTTGGCCTGTGTGTGGTAGTGTCTGTTGCATGTGCGTGTGATGTGTTGTGTATTGTGTGCTGGACATGGGGGTGTTTGTCCCTGGGAGCTGTGGCATGGTGGTTGCGCATGTGTGTACATAGCGGTGTGCTGGTATACATTAGTTTGTACTTACCAGCCTCCACTCCCCCTGCTAATCCGGCGAGGATCTCCGGATGGATTACGACTCGCACCTTCTCCTCCCACGCTTTGAAGGTCTTAAAGAGCGCGGGATTCCCTCCGCCAGTGACGGCAGCCAGCTCTCTGTTTTTGCCCTCCTTCTTCTTGACCAGGCTCTTTACGTCATTCCAACGTTTGTTTATCTCGGTTCTGTTCCTGGGCAGGGTCCCGACTGCATTGACCTGGTCTACGATCCGGGTCCACATTCTGTTTCTGGTGGCTAGTGGTGTGTGCTGGACCATGTTCCCATAGATTTGTGGGTACACCTTGATGATCTCGTCGACCATGACCGTCAGCTCCATGGGCGTGAACTTGGGCATCCTTTGTGGTGCCATGGTGTTTGTGGTGGTGGTGCGGTGTGTGTTGTGTAATGTGCAGGGGTTTGTGGTGCCGGTGTTTGGTGGTGGTGGTGGTGGTGGTGGTTGTGATGTGTGCGTTTCTGTGGTGTGCTGCTGTCCTTGCTGTGTCACTGTGTCCTCTCCTCTCCTCTCTGGTTTGCAATGTAGCAAGGGGTTGTGGTCTGTGGGAGTGCTGCTTTTGTACTCACCTATGTGGGTGTGTCCTCATGGTCTGTTGTTTTCAGGTGTGTTGTGTCTGGGGTTCTGGCCTTTGTATTTTTTGTTTGTCCGGGGGTGTTTTCGGGATGTGTACTGTGCTTGTGTATTTGTGCGTGCCTTGCTGTGTGGACTTGTTGGCCATGTTGTGTGCTATTGGTTTTGTGTGCGGATGGTTTCTGTGCAGGTACGTGGGCGCCATGGCTTCTGCCGTGTCGATTCTCATCGGCGTTGTTTGCGCTGGCGGGCGGTATTTTTGTTGTTTTCCACGCTCATGGCGGTGCGATCGTAATTTCACGTGCGGTGTGTCGGCCGTGTGGGCGGGCGGTTTTGTGTTGTCGTGCGTGTTTCCGTCCGTGGCGGGCGGTTTGACTCCGACTCGGACGATGGCGGGCGGTATTTTGTATGATTTTCCGCCGATGGCGGTTTCAGTTTGTGTACTCATAATGGCGTGGTCGGTGTTCAGGCGGTGTGTGCGGGCGGATTTTTGCCGCTTCCATGCCTGGCGGATTTATTTACGCCGGGTATCGTAAGGTGCCCCTTAGTCTGGTATTCTTAGGGCCGGTACGCTACAGAGTTTTATTCTGAGCTCTAGGAAGGCACTTATGCATTCGTCATCCCAGGGTACCGTATCACTCACATCATTGTGAGTAAGCCTCTGAGGAGGCTTTGCCACTAGGGAAAAGTAAGGAATCCACTGTTGAAAACAGCAAACCATTTCCTGTCAGGATTTTACCATCCAACTATTAACTGGTGCTTGCGAAAGCCCTCTGGAGTCCTGCCTTTTACCTGAATAGGATTATATACACTTCTACACCTTGCATTCCCAGATCCACTACATGTTCCATTCAAGGCTTCTGCATCACCTTCCTGATGCATCATGGTGCTTTCTGTCTTTCAGACCCTGCCCCGGTCATGCCCTGGTAGTGTCATTCCTGGATCCCACGTCCTTTCTGACACTTTTATACCTGCCTTCTGGACTTTTCACTTCCTTGGATCTGACCCATACTCCATCCCTGGCTTTCCTGTATCCTATCTTGTGCCTCCTGGTTTTGCTGCTCGTTCCCTTTCCAAGTCCCAGTTCAGCACTTGGTTAATTCCTTGTGCATGGCTCTCTCCCTGTACCTGTGGTCCTCCCCTGCACCTCCTGCTATTTTTGCCTGGTGATTCCAGAGTGCAGCTGCTCACAACTGACTTTGCGGCTGAGTCTCCTTGTGTTCTGCTTGATCCTGCTGCTATATTCCAGGCTTGCCTTTTAATTTCTGTTTCCATTGTTATTTGATTCCATGATCCTGTTCTTAATAGTTATTTGTGTATGTTTCTTCTCTCTTGTTTTTCCTGCCTCTTTGTTCCTGTGTTCTCTTGTTCCTAGTTCTGACTGCATACATCCAGAACTGCCTTCTATATGCTGATTTCTTGACTTGTATTCTATGTTCCTTTTCAGACTGTATATTCCTGCCCTGTCCTAGTTGGTGTGCAGGTTTCCAGTACTCCCAGTTCTGTGTATCCAGCCCTGTCACTGAACCTTATCCCAGTCCAGCTTTTCCCTGAGCCCAGTTCCTATTTCTGTGTACCGCCACCATTCACCTTTTGTCTTCTTGTGTGTTTATATTATTATCCTGATTTCCATTGCATCCAATGGTGCCAGTTAGACACCAATGCTTGTGCCTTTGGCACAGAGAAACACCCAACACTCCTTCTCCATAGGAGCTGGTGGGTATCTCCTGAACTGATTAATTTGCTCCCTGCTTTCATGTAAGATCGTTTTACCTCACAGAGAGAGAGATAATTATCCAAGGAGCTTAGACACTCTAATGCATGATAGTTTGTCTATTGTTTTCTATGTATCCCTTTTATGTACTATTAGGGTTATCTTACAGTTTTCCCTTTGCAAACGTTTCCTTCACAATTCTTCCAAACTGTTCTAGTCAGTAGCTTCCATCCTTCCTTCCTTCCCAGTTCTCAGGTATCAGGTATGTGTACAT
The DNA here is from genome assembly GCA_963921515.1 of Calotriton arnoldi. NCBI lineage: Eukaryota > Metazoa > Chordata > Amphibia > Caudata > Salamandridae > Calotriton > Calotriton arnoldi. Next base: position 370,216 of record CAWUFW010013640.1, on the reverse strand, counting down.
GTTTAGCCCTCCTCTGGAAAGCCCTTTTCCTGCAAAGAGCACCCATCCACAGTGTCCAGTCTTGTTCCAAACCCATTCACAACCCTTGTTACTTTGCCTTATCCAAAACTTGCTAGATCCCTGACATTCCCATGAATATTCTTACCTCTCTTTGTGTCCTGGGTGGTTTCATTCTCAGAATGAAGATGCACTCTTTGGATACCTTTCTCCCTCCCTTCTCAATGTGGTGTCCCAAATATATGGCCTCTTCCTGACATTACTGGGTTTTATTAGGACACACTTTATTCCCATTCTCTGAGAGATGATTTCACAATGCAATTGTGTATGAACTGCAGCTCTCCTTTGGCTTTAGACATAACCAATATGTTGTCAATGTATTGTACTACTGCTGACCAACAAGGAAACTGTAATGTCTCCAGATTTCTCTTCAATATCTGATTAAAGATCAAAGGGGTTTCTGCATGGACATCATTTGAGGCTATTAGGGGTAGCAGCTGCGACCTCAGACTTGCTCCCTGCTACTCCTGGCAGTTCCTTTGTGTTCCTGGCCTCAGAGGAGGCAAAAGGGGCCAGGGGTTGCAAAGGAAGTGCCAGGAGTAGCAGGGAGCAAGTTAGAGGTCGCAGCTGTGACCTCTAATAGCCTCAAATGACGTCCATGGGTTTCTGTTTATTCCCGAGGAACACTACACCAAACTAAAATTTTGTTAAAAAATGTAAATGCAAAAAGATACTGCCATTCCTCCTGTAGGGGAATGGAGAAGAATGCTTTACATAGGTCTATGACTTTGAACCACTTCTCATCTGATGGCATTTGGAAAAGGATATGTAGAACACACTAGCCCTGGTATGTAACTGGGGATGGGAACTAGAGGCACAGGGTGCTAGGAGCTAGCCAGCCTCCAACACGAAATATTAAACACAAGTGGGGCTGCTCCTAGTGAAATAATCTACAGGTGCCTAGAGATGCGTGATTGGTGGGGGCATCTTCCAAAAGGTGAAGGACTGGCCTCACACACCACCTGGTGTCATGCTTCATCATAGGCCGTCCTCGCCCTCTAAAAACTCGGTTTGATAGAGGGCGGGCATACACTGACGACAGGGATGCACTTCTAAACTAAGTGGGGGCCCGTGGGTAGTGAAAGTGATCTAAAAACCATTACAGTTGTCATAAAGATTAGTTTTAATAAATTGGGCAACTGTATGGTGTTAAAAGAAGTGTGCGGTGACTAGGGAAATGATTATCCCTTCACCGTGGTGTTTGTGGTCAACATGTTTCTGCCCAATGTCCCATGCGGGTACGTGGCATTCATCAGGACCTTAAATTTAATGGGCTCCGTCTTTATAATTAAATAATGAAGTAAAGATCAACCAATATATGGGGTGTGAGTTATCGCTATCCCCACTGTTATGGGACTCCAAGTCTAGCCCTAGAACTCTAACCTACTTTCCCCATGGGAGGCGTGGGGGAAGGCCCCTCTATTGACATTTGTCTCTCGGTGCGCCTTCCGCCGCGTAACCTAGATGTGTCCGCTTCACCTAGAGGGAGAGGACAGCCTATGATGAAGCATGACACCAGGTGGTGTGTGAGGCCAGTCCTTCACTTTTTGTAAGATGCCCCCACCAATCACGCATCTCTAGGCACCTGTAGATTATTTCACTAGGAGCAGCCCCACTTGTGTTTAATATTTGGAAAAGGATGACAGAACAATTCTGTACCACAAGACAACATAGGATTAAAAAGTTGTTACTTTTTTAAGGTGCTGTACTAGTCTCCATTTTTTACGTGCTTTTGCAGTCCCATACTAGAGCAATTACAAGGACTGCCCAACACCTCCATTAAAATTCCCTGGTCTATCATTTGTTCAATGACTGACGTCATTCCTGACACTGTGGGGTCGATTCCGATCTCGGCCGGTAGGGCACCGAATCGGATACGGCTTAACCGGATCCGATTCGGAGCCCTATTTCCCGACCGATTCGTACGTGCGTCCGGGCGAGCGAGTACGATGCGTGCGCTTGCGAAATCGCCGACCGACTCGTTCGCAGAACCCGACCGCGCCGACCGACTCGCATGGACTCGACTCGCACCGCGCAATGGAGATGTTCCCCGGCCGGGTAAGTACGATGCGCGCCTCGAGCAGTCCGACCGACTCGCGCAGTCCGGCTCCAAAGAGCAGTCGGAGCCACACTTTGGGGGTCCGTGTCGGACCCCCCTGTACGCGTAGCCGTGCGAGTCGCACACAGGGGGGACCCATGGGTCCCTCCTACCTGTGCATGTACGGCGCGAGTCGCTTTGCCGCGTACCCGCTGTAGGGGGTGCCCTTGTTCGCCTCGCACCACTGAGTCAATGGGAGCCCGCGTACGCGTTGTACGACCGGCTCCCATTGACTTCAATGGGAGTCCGACCGAATCGAGTCCGATAGCATACGTGCGCATCGTACTTGTTCGGTCGGGCTACTAGGGTCCGATTCGGTCAAAATCTCTCCGGGTCCGGCTCGGTCGGTGAAATTTCCGGCCCGAATCGGAATCGGCCCCTGTGTGTAGATTATATCGGGGCATTCAGGGATAAACTGCATGTGGTTTCACTTTTATTTTTACTTGCTCTGCAGATTTCATCACTCCAATTTCTTTACCTGTACAATACTAAACTTCTTCCCTTACTGTAATTTTAAATTAGGAGGTAAGACTTCCTTTGTTAAAGCAGGGAACAAACAAACTTCTGACTCTTTTGATTCTATTTTGAAGTCAGCATCAACATCTTTGATCTGAATTGCTACTCCATCTGGTGTACACAACATTGTGCAATTCATCTTCCACAAAAGATCCCCTTCCAATAAATTAGCAGGACTTGCCTCGCATATTAGAAATGTGAGGGTATTTTCAATAGGGCCAGTCTTTATAGGGACATTTGCTGAGACTTGCTTAGTTATTTGTTTGTTAGAAATGCCTACAACTTGGATCTCTACCCGAAAACAGTAGATTTGGAACCTCCATCGGACAAAATGTGGATGGGGTAGCACCTGTATTAATCAACAATTATACTGGGGGGTGGTGTTCACTTCCCTTTCTACATATGGGCCACTCTGTTCTACCTCTAAGCCTGTACAAAGCTTGCAATCCTGCCCCCCCTCCACAGGCACTGTCATTACAATTGGTTATGGCCAAGTCCAGTTGTACTTTCAGAAACTGTGAAAAATAGGGGAAAACCGTAATCTATTAATAAAAGGTTCTGCTGAAATTTAGGATGTTGCTGAAAATGAAATCCTTTATTTTGCATGTTTTGCTGCATCATTGGGGCTTTGGGCATTTTTTTATTATATGGTCTCTGATTCTGTATGTTTTTCACAGAGGTCATTCAGGCTGGGGTAGCTGATTGTATTGTCCCATTAGGAGACGTCACATTCATGTTCTGAAACTACAAATTTATCTGAGCATAATGTTGTGCTCTCTCAGGATTCAGCCTATACTCTCATTTCCAATGTTCGATCTTGTTACAATAGTGGCATGGTGTTCCTGCCTTTTCAGGGTGCTAATGCTCACACTCACATTATAATTAGCAACAAAACCTGTACCTCCTTGAGGATTAACATTCCCAGTTTGCACATTTTAAACACCACCTTCAACACCCTCTCCATGAAAACCCATATTCGCGCCTGAACCAGAAAGAGAATCATAAACTGAATCTGATCCAAAAGAACCTCTCTCCCTCTCCTCAGAGTCTTTTTCGTTTGTGCCATCATGTACTTCTCCTTGATCTTTCTTTGCTTTGCTTCATATGTGTCACTGCAATACTTCGCATACATCAATATCTCGCCCAGGGATTTTGTCTGCCAACACCACATTCTGCTGTAGCTGAGCAATAAGTTTTGGGCACAAACCAAGAAAATCATTGAGGCGAATCTACTAAGGCTTTCGAGAGTTGGATCTTCAACTCTGCACTATTGTCTATTGATCTGCATGAGCCTCTCTTAATAAGCACGCACTGACTCCTTTGGGTCTTTTGTTGCCCACATCATTTTAAACCAATTCACCTCTTTTGGCAGAACATTCAATTCGAAATGCTCAATTACTACTTTATATTTGTTCATCACCTCTGGAGATGGACTATTATTTGGGACAACCCATGCCAGTTCTTCTGTTGGCCAATTCACAACCCCTTTGCATTTCATCAAAGGGTCTTTGGGAACCACGGTCTCAAACAACACATTCAAATCTTCCCAAAGTACTTTTGAAACAGTTGCAATGCTTTCTGCTTTTGGGTATCACTTACTGGGCTTTTCCCTAGGCTTTGCATCTTTTTGTGATTGAAAGATCAGATCAACTCCAAGGCACATGTACATATGTTCCTCCATGCACTTTTCTCAAAGGCAGTTCAGTAAGCACTCTAGTATCTAATTCACTCGCACTAATATCCTACCAGCTTCACTTGCAGACATTTCCTTTTTCACTTTAGCCCCTTCTTTCTTTGCCCATTTATCCTTAAACTTCTTTAGTTCTCCCCATTCTTTTGTGTAATTTATTGACTCCTTAATGCCACTGTCTGTACCAGAAACAAGGGGAGAAGCCGTGCCTACATATTCCTTGCCGAACCGCTGGAGGACCACAAGCCCCATCAGCAACTGCTCTGCTGTCTATGCGCTCATAAGCCCGACGCAGTTCCACAGCGCAGGACGCACCCGGGCAAAGCCTGGGCCAAGGGATGGCCTGTCCATTCCCGTCAGAGCCCAGAAGGGGCTGGGTTGGGCGCCCCTCAAACATATTGGGACTCGTGGACAATGAATAGTTTGCCATGGGGAAAAGGAGGATAAAGCAACCGGAGGCAGGCAGAGAAATTATTGCTACTCTCAATTCATTCCTCATCAGGACAGCAAGATTTTAACAAAAGAGCTTGAGATTACAGAACGGCAACTATCTTTGGAAGAGCTAAGAAGTGGACATATCCTTATTGAAAGTCCCTGAAGAAAGGGAAGCTGTAACACATCAGGGCTAGGGATACCGAGGGATCCTCCCCTAGCTCACCTGTTATTCAGCCTGGACAATGTGGGCATGTCTCAATATCCCCGACGGAGCCACCTGTAAAAAGGAAAAGGGGTGGGCTAAGGCAACAACTGGGCCCCAAAGCTAAGAAACCGAAGAAGGTGCCCGGAGTAGAAATCTTGATCCAGGCGCCCGGACTAAGGCATCTCAAATTGTAAATACAGATTAACTTTGCCGTAGACTGGAATGTGTAATTTCATCCCATGTACAGCCTTTGATCACCCGGTTAGAGTCCATAGAACAACACTTAATGCAATTAATTGAGCATACTGGGATATCACAGAAAACCATGACCATCACCCTGTCTAGTGTACTGAACCCACATTCAAAATGTATGTGCTAACTTTAGTTAATGGTACCAAGTCCAGGGATCGCAGAATCCCAGCAATCAACTCAGCCAAAAGGGACAGTCACCTCACAGCGGTCTTGAGGCTTGAGAGGGGAGGCTCAACTAATACAAACATATACATCCATAATATGTCTGCAACTCCAACACAACCCCTTCCCACATTAGTCGCCATCTCAAATTCGGCCTCTCTGGGCACAACCATGCATTCAACAGTAAATCTACCCATGACACCCGGGATTGAAATAAGAGCAAAGACGAGGGTTGTGAGAAGTGGGGAAGAATGAGATTTTCACGGGGGAGGAGGGAATAGATGGCTCAGACACTGTCGGCCTGATTCACAGAATTAACTTACGTCAAAAGCGTAAAGTTAGTACTTTTTGGTATTCACAGAATACACTTACTCATTTGGTATTCACAGAATGAACTTACTCATTTCGGTATTCACAGAAGTTAGTAGTCCTAACTTTAGGACTCCTAAATGCCTTCTGTGAATACCGAAAGTCTTAAAGTTAGGATTTTCTCAGTTTAGGAGTAGTAAAGTTAGGACTCCTAACTTTACTACTCTAAACTGAGAAAAATCCTAACTTTAAGACTTTCGGTATTCACAGAAGGCATTTAGGAGTCCTAAAGTTAGGAGTCCTAACTTTACTACTCCTAAACTGAGAAAAATCCTAACTTTAAGACTTTCGGTATTCACAGAAGGCATTTAGGAGTCCTAAAGTTAGGACTACTAACTTCTGTGAATACCGAAATGAGTAAGTTCATTCTGTGAATACCAAAATGAGTAAGTGTATTCTGTGAATACCAAAAAGTACTAACTTTACGTTTTTGACGTAAGTTAGTTCTGTGAATCAGGCCCTAAGTCTCTCCCCCGCAGACAGCCCATATGTGCGTTTTTTGGTTAATGTCCCAGAGCTAAGGGAGTCACAGTCAGAGTCAACAGAACAACTTATTGGCAAAGCGTTGCATTGGCTGACCAAGTTTGCAAGGGTGGGTTCTCAATTAAGTGGGCATATTCTTATGGCAAGAAGAGCAGCGTGGGTTGTGCCAACCTCGAAAAGCATTGCCGGTGATTGCATTGTGGCTAACTTTGGCAGTTCTGAAATCATTGCGGGATTTGCTATCTCAGCTCTCGATTGCTCAATCTCTAGGCTCTCAGAGATATGCTCTCCCTTTAGGCCTCTTTTGCAAACCGCAAGATATTCTTAGGTCAGAGGTAGGGAGAGAAAATAACCCTGTGTCCCTCCCCCCTACCCCCCCCCCCCGTTTTTGTAGCAACCCTTACAAGGAAAGTGCTGAAATTCTGACCAGAAATAAGTTCGCCCCATTGGAGAAATTAGAGGAGTATGATTGCCTGTCCAGTAGCGGAAATAAGGCAGATAAGGATAGGGGGTGTAGGGAATCACTAACAGGGATGAAGGATAAGAAGGTGGGGAGGACAGAAGTAAATCAAGATAGTAACCTGGAATATAGCAGGTTTCAGATGCAAGAGGGATGACAGAGACTGGATAGGAGAGATAATAAAATATGACATCATATGCTTCCAAGAAAAATCGGAAGTGGGCCCCATCTCCCTCGATCGCTGTCGCTCCTATCAAACCCCGGCATTACCTTCCAGGGCCGGTAGAGCAAAAGGTTGAATTCTTATATTGATAGCTAACACTCTCAGGATCAAATTCCTAAGTTTTAAATGACTCACTGTACTTTCATTATTTGGTAGGCGGGAGGCAAGGAGATGGGGATATGACAATTATAAATTATTATAATAGCAACTTTGAGGGCAATTTGTCAGAGGTGGCAGAAGAATTGAAACAGATGATTAATATGAGCAACCATCATCCTAAGCCCCTAAAACTTATTTGGCTGGGAGGTTTTTATTGCCAGAAGCTGTCAAAAAGTAGGGAAGCCAGTTTGTGGGATAATGGATTGTAAAGGGGACCCCAATATCCATTTCGACCATAGTAATTATGGGAACGCATTAAATAGGCTGTTGATTACATGGGAACTTCGAGATTGCAGATAAAGGGTCCACAATTGATTATATATTAGCTTCAGAAATTTTGAATGACAGACTATGCAGGTAAGCTTCTCAGGCTTTAGCAACCATGCCTCGCTCACTTGTGATTTGAACTGGGAGGGAAATAATAAAAAAAGCACAGTGAATGTCCCAAAGCCAGTTTTAGCCAGAAATAATGACTACATATTAAAATGGGATAAAGTGGATAAGGTAAACCTATTATCAACAGTGCTCACATATAAACAAACTGAGGTCATGACCTGTTTAGATGCAAGTGCTATCCCTGAGCAGGTAACCGGCGCATTCGAGGAGGTTTCGGTTGTAATGAGAGCACAGTTGACATGCCCATTTCCAACCAGAGAGCACCCTCCACAGCGATGGTTTGACACAACTTGCACTAAGGCCTTATCAAACTTGCACAACACTTTGGATATGGTTCCTAGAGGCGCTCCCCTTGTACAGGTTTTGTGTATTAAATACAAGGAGGCGAGAGGAATTTGTATAAATAAGTGAAGGGAGGAAGCATGGTCGGATCTGAGGTGGGCGACTGAGATGAAGGATAGTCGATGGGTTCTGGAAGGTGGAGAATGCCCCATTCCAAAAAGAAGCTGTGGATCCCTCGTTAGACGTACACATTGAGGAAGATAGATGGGAGTCACACTTCCAAAATACTTTCCAAAGCAATAAAGGGACCATGAGTTATAGCCAGAACCATCTCAAGGAGAGAAATAAGACTTATTTACTCTTTGAGGTGGTAGAAATAGAGCGAGCCATAGATTAGTCTAGTTCCCTGAAGGCATCCGGACCCGATGTGGTCCCTGCAGATATCTTCTTGGAGACTAGGGCCTTATGGGCCCCCCAATTGACGAATGGTTTTAATATTTAATACTATAGCTAAGAAATGCCCACTTAAAACGTGGAAGCATTCAATAATCGCTTCCATATATAAAAAGGGGGAAAACCAAACCCAAAAAAAGATAGACAAATATCTTTAATCGATAGAACAGCTAAGTTGATGGGATGATTACTATTAAATAGACTAGAGGAATGGGTAGGGGATAAGAAAGCCCTGACGGAAGTACAGTACAGATTCAGAAAGGGCAAAGGGATCATCCATCAGTGCCTTAACCTGAGCATGCTGATCGCCAAGTACACCGTGGCCAAGAAAGACCATCTTTTTATGGCTATATGAACCTCTTGGCTGCATTTGATTACGTGGTCAATAGTAAATTATGGGCAATTAAAGAGAGCATGGGAGTGCACCCACTTATTATTACATTTGTTAGACAGATTTATTCAGGGGCAACTGCATGCGTCCATTACGGCAGGGAGGGGGATTGTACAAAACCTTTCAATATTGAAAGGGGCGTAAGACAGGGGTGCGTCCTCCCACCATTCCTGTTTTCCCTTTATACTAATAGGGTGGATGTAATCCTGGTGGGGAGTGTTAGGGATGTTCCTTATATTGAAGCAGCCTCTCTCCCGATACTCCTCTATGTAGACGATGCAGTGCTTTTAGCTAGGATTCCCCTGGCATTGCAGAGACTCATAGAGGAGTATACCCGATTTATGGATATCTTGGACTTACATGTGGATGAGTCAAAATCATATGTTCTTATTGCAGGGACGTGCCCAAAGAAACTCCTAATATTCCATATAGCCCATAGGAGGGTAGAGGTGATAGAAACATTTTCATACCTTGGGGTGTTATTTGATGGGAAGTTTTTATGGAAAGATATGGTTTTAAACAGAGTTACTCTCCTATAAAGAAGCATCACAGAAACATTACATTTCTCGAAGAAACTGGGATCTAAGCCTATCCCCAAAATTTAAAATATATATGCAGCCAAAGCAAAGGCCATTGCCACATATGGGGTAGCAGTGTGAGGCATGGCAGAGATAGAACCGCTGCAGTGTGTGGAGGATGCATTTGGCAAAAGAGTGCTTTCATTGCGCAGTAGCTGTGTAAACTGTGTCATAGTGAGATATGTCTACCGTATATTGGAGATTTGATTCGACTGGCTCCACTAATAATACGGCACTCGATATGGAAAAGAGAGAGTGTAAAATTGAACCAAGCGGTGCTAAGGGATTGTCTAAAATTGGATCTCACTAATAAGATTCTATGGCTGAACTATGTAGAGTCCACCCTGTGCGCGCTGGGTCTTCCAGCCTTTTTTGACTTCCCATCAACTGGTGCCAGCTTCCATAAGGCTAAGCTCAAGGAGATTTTACTAACAAAGGCTTCTGGGGACAAATGGGAGCAAAACAAAAATAAAAGCACGGTAGGATTATATTATGCGGTTCCCCCGTGAAGCAGGGTCTGTAGTCCTATTTGGTCCTTGTACAAAATCCCCAGCCCCATTTCATTTTGACAAGGTTTCTTTTAAATTATATTCCTCTAATGCTGGGTTTTCCAGCTAACACCCTTTCCATGAATGAGCTGCTCCCTTGTCCTTGGGATGGAAGGTCCATTTAGTCAAATCTGCATATATTATTTTTTTGTTCCCTATATATTCCTCAAAGTAAAAGATTTATCGATCCCTTTTGTGCAAATATAATTTCTCGCAATATCAGCCAGCACTATCGCATGTTCAACAGCTTGATGACTCATTGGTGTGTCATGCAGTAGCAACATTTTTCCAGGCTGTATTAAAATGCAGGCGATTGCATCAGGAGTTGTGATGTTGGAAATGGATTTGGTAAAGTCAGTTTTAATTGTCATCCTGGCTGACGCAACAAGAATGTTTTAACTCTCCCTTATGTATTATTGACTCAAAAAAATATAATGTCTGGCTCATTTGAAGACATATTTGAGCAAAATGATGAGTATATATGTTTTTAACTGTAACTGGATTAAGGAGGTTATTTGCTTGTTTTATAAATAGGGAATAATAGTAAGGGGATCAAATCATGGGATAAATTGTTGATATATTAATTTGCACATTTTTTATATATGGATTTCCACACACAATGTTTTTAATTTGGAATGTTTTTATGGAATTTGGTTTTAATACATACTTTTTAATTGTCATGTATGTACTTTTATGCATTGAAAATGATGCGAAATAACATTTTCAAATGAATGACTCCTTAATGTGCAGTCGCAACTTGGTGATCTCATTTTTTGTCTCTTCCTCACTCATTACCCTTCTGAAATTCTTTCATACATTTTTATTTCTATTAAAGTCAATCTCATTCTCTTCAGCAACATTTTCCAAATTCTTGTGTGCCTTGCTAGCCAGCCTAGCAATTTCTTTGCTAAAATATCTCAGTTCAGCCTCATTTTATGTATTCAGTCTTTTTATGCCAAATATGCCCTTCAAAATCTCTTTCAATTCTGTCTTTAATCTCAATATGTCAATTTCTTTGATCACTGTCTCTCCAGAATGAGTTTGTGATTCAACGACTATGACAGTAGTCACATTAGGTGTGATTGTTGCATCGGTAGATGTGCCTGATACACCGAGGTATTATTTACTTCTGGTGCACTTGGCACAGTGGATACACTTGAACCCTCAGTTACACCAGCTCCCAGTCTTCCTGTCCACCACTCCTCTGGTGCTGGCTTCTACAGGAAGGGGTCCAACATGATATGGAGGAGGTCTTGATTGTAATAAATCATCTCTGCTGATCTTTAATCTGACACTTTTGGCTGCCGTCTCCTTCTCTCTCAAGACTGAAGGATAAACACCTACACCTTGAATCATACCTTCACACCTTGCCTGCTGTCTCGAATCCCATTTTGCATCCAACCGCTTGCTAACAGTATCTCTGATCTGAGACTTCATTCTTTAGTATTCTATCTCATGTGCAAGATGCTCCCATTTATTCAATGCTTCAAATTGGGCAAGTCTGTGGGTTCATATCATACATCATTTGTCTCAAATTCTCCTGTGTTCTCAATTTAAAGGGGACCATTCAGGGGAAATTGCATGTTCTTGTAGTCAGAACTAATCCTGTTCCAATTTTGTATCTACAGACAAGTGCTTAAACCCTTGTTAAGTGCCATGTCATATGCAGGTGTACCTTAAAGCGGCATTTTCTTCCCCTTACAAATGGTAACGGAAGGTTTCTTAAGCACGATTCCAATTATGCTAACTAAATCTCGCTCTGTTCAGTCATGTGCTACAAACAACAGCAATCCACCATTTGCAACACAGCACTTAGCAATAAATATGACTTGACACCAAACAACCAATCCAAGTGCAACACCCAATGATGCATTCAATAAATAACACCACAACTCACAGCACTAATTGCAGCCTGTCCATTTCAAAGTTTATCCAATCATAGCACGTCTCTGTGTGTCACCATACAAAAAACAATCACAGAGTGACTTGCAATGTTGAAATATCTAAATTCTGCATTCCAAGGATTATAAAACAATTAACAAATCCTCATCAGCTTTACCTAGGGTGAAGAAAAGGAAAATCAACCTCGCTTGTGGACATAAAATAGCTCTAGCACCAGTAAAGGTACTACCAATCACTCTAAAACAGATTATCAACCAGCGGCAACCTGAATTGATCAGCACAATTACTCCTGAGCACTACAGAGTAAACAAACACCAATCTGGATTAACGTGCATTCACAACAAGACATTTAGTAAATCTATATCATGGTGTAGATGTGGCGCCTTCCAATACACACCTCAATCTTAGCAGACAATTTTCAATAACAAGTTTATATCTTGAGAACTTGGAACTTTGGTGAAATCTGCTAAACTAAACCACAACTATAAACAATTTACAAATTATTCACAAGAAGCACATTCAATTAACATGAATGGGCACTGAAAATGAAATTGCACATGCATAGCCCTTTTGAAACTAATTTGTACACGTAAATCAAAAATAAGGCAAAAGCATCAAAATTACAATAACCAAAGCTCCTACTAACCCACAAATCAGAGCTGCCTAGCCAACATTCATTTTCCATGACACCGAAGACCCAAACTACAAATCCCACATGGCACTATTCCACATACAATGATACACTCTCAATGACACTCTCTACAGTGACACATCACCATATTTATACTTACTTCTCCTTAATTCATGGAACAGTTTTAGGAACACTGGAACTCTACAATCAACCCAAACAGGACTATTGGAACCCCAGGCAATTTAGCTTCTGGATCTAATTACCCATAGCATAAAGGTCCATTTTCGGACCATCCAGATCCTGTCTCTAACCTTCAAAATCCAGTCTCTAACCATCTATCTGGTACCAGAAATGATGGCGCTTTTACTAATATGTCGAATTTAAAGCGCTTGTGACAGACCAGGACCAGTGTTAATCCCCTAAGGATTTTATTGCTCATCAACTGAATCTGATCAACAAAATTACAGTGCAACCTGTAAGCACATTAGACTTTACAATGAAAGTGAGGCATATGTTAAAATGAATCCATTATTAAAAGTTTACATCATAACAGAAGGCAAAAGAATGGTTAGTAGTCAGTAAATGTGTCATTTAAATCAAATGATAGCATCAAGCTCAGAAAAAAATGCAAGAAATGAATAAGCAGAGCCAGGTATAGTTCAGCTCTAAAGAATAAATCAAATTTATAAATCAGAGGCCAGATTAAAGTAATGCTGCCTCCTAAAAGTCAAGGGAGAATGAGCCCAATGCCCTCAGGAAGGGACTTCTTTTATAATGTGTTTTACAATGTGCAAGAGTCACACAGTTTATACCAATCAGGTTAAAGAAAAAGCAATACAGGTTCTGAAATCACATTATTCAGCACTATTCCACAGAGTCACATAATGCCGTTGCCATCCCTGGTGCCCTTCAGACACCTAAATTGTTAAAATAAATGTTGCTACTTAATATACGGTGACAAGTTCTCATGAGATATCACATTGTGGTCTCAATAGGTGAGGCCTTAGAAAAATTCACTCTCTGGGGAATAGTTTGCTGCAGGACTCTAAAGCAGCATTTTCCAAACTGTAGGTCACAACAGTCGCGGCTCCTCGAGGGAGTGCTGCAGGGCGGTGGGGCGGGGGGGGGCGGGGTGTGGGGCAGAGTGGGGGGTAGTAAACTCTGGTATACAGCTGAACAGAGTTAAGTACATAAATAAATAAAACGAATTTCATTGCGCGCGCTGCATCGCCATTTGGCGTTGCAGCGCGTGCAATGAAATTCGTTTTATTTATTTATTTATGTACTTAATTCCGTTCGGCTGTATGCTGGAGTTTACTACCCCCCGCCCCACCGCCCCGCAGCACTCCCTCGAGGAGCCGCGACTGGGTCACAAGCCAATTTTTGGTGGGTCGGGAAAGTCCAAGCAATAAATAAAGATGTCTCTAAATTCAGTATTTATCTTGTCACATTTGCTGTGCTTCATAGACAGATGTCAAATGTCAGGCTATGTCTTCTGCTGCTTATGTTTGTTAACATGGGGACTGGTGTTTACAAACTCCTTTAACTTTGCAGTCAGAGAAAAAAAGTAAAGTGAATTATGTGACAGTCTTGCTGGGGTAGGTAAAATTGTGAAAGGAAAGAATGTAGAATGTAAGATTTGTGTAGCACACAACAAAGTGGAAATACCTGTAAATGAAATGTACTCATTCAGCAGTTAGGAAACCAGAAATTAATCATATTGTTTTGTCATTCTGAAGTGTGATGGAACCAAAGATTTAAACAGGATGAGAACATCACCAAGACACTTTACTTGGTGATGCAAAATAATAAATATTCACTGAAACATGATGTCCACAAGTTATTATTTGTGTGCAATATAGGTTTATTAGTAAAACTGTATGCATGTACAAATACAAAAAATCACCTGCCTCATGTCCATTAAATCTAGGTGGACCACGAACGTTTGTCGTACTTAAAAGTGGGTGGTCTTCCTAAAACATTTGGGAAGCACTGCTCTAAAGATAAGAAACATCGTTCTATACCTGGGAAAGTAAAAATATTGTTTACAAATTTACTTGTGTATGAGTAATCTGTGTGCGGGGTAAGACAGAAATAAAAAGAATTACAAGCTGAAAGATGACTGCAAACAGCACCAACCGTTTTGAAATCGAGGCCTGCATTAGCTAATGTTAGCATAAGCACAGTTCCCTCAATAGGATTTCTTTGTTCCAACTACCTGTTCATTTTCTTCCGTCTTGTTAATGCTATTGTGCATATAATTATAAAACACTTCGCCAGGAGCCTGCTCACCTCTAGAAGAGCTAACTTGAGTTTCCTTATGCTTGTTCATAGTTCCACCAAAGAAAGAAAAATGCAGATATATTACTCAGCAATATGAAATGCCAACATGCAACTGGGAGGAAAACCATTTTAAATTCTTACTTTCCTGGTGCTGTATTCCTCACCCAGCCATTCCAATAGGATCAGCACAACAGTCTGTACTTTGGCTCCTCATACCCTTCTGTAATATCACAACCTCTGCACCTGTAAAGTTTTATATCTAATATAATATTCTTTATCACAGTATGTCTTCATCTTAAAATCTGATCTGTGGGCACTTCCCCTACTATCTTAAAAGTATTTCCAAAACGGTAATACCACCTAACCACCTAATGGCGGTCACCAACCATGTACCCGGCTGGCGCACCATGCATTATCTACAAAGATGTGACTTCTACAAGCAAATTGTGCCTGATAATTTTCCGAAACCATAACATCTCATCACTTCTAAAATAAAGCAGATTGCCATGGTCTCATCAAATCTGTTTTTCTTGCTATCATTTATGTCCTCACGGTGTCTGCCAAAGTTTTGTACAGTTTAACAATTCGAAAATAAAACAAAAGTAGCGCATTTTGTCAAACGATCACTTACAGTTTTCTATAGATTATAAAATCTTATTTTAGCAAAAGGAAGACATTTTGGACAGGGTGTCTGAACTGACACACACACCGAGGCACAAGCACCAAAAATAACAAACATGAACAAAGAAAGAGGACAGTGGCAGCAGCGTCCTAATTACGGATCGGCGAGGACAGTGCATACCATTGCTTACTTCTAAGAATTTCTATTTTTGGGTCAATGATTTTGCCTGCACGTTTGTTTGCAGGAAGGCCTTATAGCTAGTCCAACTTTCGGCGCACAATGTAAAATCAGTAGCAACTTGCTTCTTTGACGGTGTGCTGCACGCCAGTCCTATCTTCCATATTCTCCTTTCTTTCAGTCCACAAAGCCTTACTTCCCTACCAGACTACTAAAGATGGAGTGGTGGATTTAGTAGATGAGATCGCACACTCTTTCAACGAAAATCTTTCATCCTTAAAATTAAAGAATCAGACTTTTTCTCACAAAACATGAAAAAAGAGAAATTTCGAAAAAAATAAAAACACAAACAGATTTTGGATACTCTCCTTAAAATAAGAGGCCTAATTCAGAGCAAGGGAGCCTGACCATCAGGTCAAGATGCAGGAAGTGACCCGTTTAGGGCCACCGGGTCACTCGCAACTACTTCTCAGCCTTCCATACAAATGAAGAGTCGGTCAGACAGTAGAAAATACAAACCAAAGTTATTTATTAGTATGCGCTCGAGCGGAGTCCGGTATGACCAGCCTCCTTAGATAGCTGCCGAAGGACTGACCCCCGTCCACAAGATAAAGTCAGATATACATTTCCAACACCCCTAAGACCCGCCCAGACTGGAATTTTCCAGCCTGGGCACTGATGAACAAAGGGGTACAGAAAGATGAGCTACCATCCTGAGACTGGGTACACGCTATCTTAGTTTCAAGGTTACTCTGCCCGTGCTCGTTTCTCTGAGAGTGGGAGCAGGTCTACCTACTGGGAAAGGCATGCAAACACTGAACAATCTATTCATTAGTGCAGCAAAGCTCAACCTTGAATAAAAAAAGAAAAAATAGAGGCTGCTTTCTGCTGAGGCAGGCAGTGTAAGACAGAAGCTTAATTTCGATCATGGTACAAAATGGCGGCTGAATACAAAATGGTGCCACAAATGCTAACTTAACTCACACAATGCTACAAGGAGTCAGCTAGACGCATTTTCAGTCCAACAAAGAGAATTCACTGGAACTAGAGACAAGGTCAAATGAGGTGCTGCTTACTGCAAGAATCATGTCCTTCAAGCTATCTTGTGTTCAGCATAGAGCATACATTAACTTATACAAGCGGCATGCAGGATTCCTGGAATCCACGAGTAATGCAATATTTGCCTGTTCTACTGCCCTTAAAACGATATTTTGCCAAGATATTGTAACAAAAATAGGAGCAGGTGTCCAAAAAGAAGGGCAACTTAGGGCAAATAAAAAGTCAGCTATTTTCTGCAGAATATATCTTTAGCTACACTGATTAATCCTGCTCACTACATTGTTTGTACCCAAAAAACCCTCTGTTCTGTGGATGATATTCATAGTGCCAAACACTGCACAAAGATATTTTCAAACTTTTCAATTCATCTTCATAAAGATTACTGCACTTAAGTCCTACAATTTCGCACATGGCTGCAGCAATTTTAACTAAGTAAGCCATATAGAGACCACTAGCCAAGCCAATGAGAGGATACCAGCAAGTTATGGGCAGATGTTCTATGTAACACGTAAACTAAATGTTAGATGGAAGCCCACTAGTTAGAAATTGGATGACAAAGAATAATGCCTGTGGCGACTCAAGAAAGCTAAAGGCTAGCAAAGACATCAATACCAAAAACTGAGGAATGTACGTACCTCTGACGTCTTATGTTTCATCCAATATACACTAAACTCTTGACACACTGATTGACATATATTAAATCGGCACTCTATTGTACTTTTTGACTAAAAATTAGCTATGTCTTCCTACACAGCAAATTGCTCTGAGGATGTCTCAAATGAAAGGTCTTGAGCGCACCCTTCATGGGGTTCTAGCGCCTATTAGGTCCCTTAGTGAGGAGGTGTATGACCACACTTCATAGGGCATATCAAAATGAGTCATAAGGAGAGGTTCCTCTAAGGGCCTCACTACGAATCTAAAGCGGCCATTAAAAGAGCTTATGTATTATGCAGCTGACTGCAGTGTAGTATTGTATAGCTCGTGAGTTACTGGTCTGATGTAATGACGATATAAACTTATATACAATTACTTCTTTGCTTACAAGGATATAACTTGTATGTCACTGGGAACCATGACGGGGTAAATGTGAATATAGAAGGTTAAATATTTCTAGTCAGGCCGAATAGTTTCCAAGGAACGTTATGGACCCTTAGGGGCCTATTTCTGAGGAAATTTGCATTGCCCTTGCACCACGCAACGTTGTGCAAGAGCGACGCAAACCTTAAGACAGATTCATGTGGCTCTGAGTGGTTTCAAAAATCTTGAGTAACGCAGCACAAATCACTGCATTGTGTTACTCTACCCCGGGAAGGCGGTCCATAGGCATTGCGTGGGTGTTCCCACGCAACTCCCATGGTTTTCGATGAATCCCCAGATTTACAGGAACTTGTAAACCTGGGGATGCGCCAAAATCATACAACTTCCCAGGGGAGGTGTAAGGAGGAAAATCTGTATTTCCCCTGGTTTCTTCCTCTTTCTATGTGTGCTGCATTCTACAACACACATAGAAAGAAGAATATGCCTCCCAGGATTTTTTTTCTGCAGGACGATGTCCCTTCCTGGAAAAAAACAATCCTGCATGCAACACAGACACGTTTGCACCATAGTGCAAGGGTGCCTGCATTGGTGTTAGGATGGCAAAAAGGTGCCAGGGAAAGGATAGGAATTCGCCATATTGCCTTAAATACAGTGCATTCCTGCCCTTTTCTTGTCACGCAGTGCAACTCAGTAAGGTGCTGCACTGTGTGACTTTCCCATAAATGGGCCCCTTGCACCGCCAGAGCTTCACTTTTTGTGACGCTCCAGCGGCGCAAACCTTAAAATCGTATCTATGAGGCCATGCAAAGCCACTTTGCATGGCTTTGAATGGCCTCAGAGATATGAAGAAAGGCAAGGCAGCTCAAATCGCTGCGTTGCTTTACTCTGGAGGTGTTCCATGGGCGTTGCGGTGGAAGTTCCCACGCATTGTTGTATTCCGCTTTAGGGGTCCGTATATAGGTTTTCCTGCATCATGTCCCTATATAGGCACAATTCGCATTGCCCTTATATAGGCATAGAATCCCTGTCCTTATTTGGGCATTAACCGTGCACTCCAAATGCAGGCATGGTCACCGACATCCGTCCACTCTAACGTCACAACGAGTTCTTAGAAACCAGACCCTTAAGCTTCGGGAGTTCCCCTAGCACAGGACTATTGATTTCTCCAAGAACTCATCTATTATGTATGAACCGTTATACCTTAAGGGTTCATTCCTGACGTCTTCCTCTGTCCGACTTCACGTCAATGCTAACATTCCAAGACACCTACCAGGTATAAATATACCTTCCCTTGCCAAAGCAAGTTAGAGGAGACCTCGACTTCAGAGGAGCCCGTATCCTGGCCTGACGCACTGAGAAGACGCTGTCATTCCTGCATGCAGACGAATCCAGCTTCCAGTGTTCTGACTCCCTTCGCGGGGTGTTAGAGTTCCAGATCCGGCAAGAGATTCCCACCTCTCTCATTCTCAAGGTATGGAGCTGACTAGATCCTAGAGGGACTCTTGGCATACTAGACTTGGCGTACTGTATTAAACATACTCTTAGTATACCAGACTAGAGAATACTCCACCTACTTCTACCTTTCCCTACACCTAGACTAGGTTAGTTACATTGGGGTAGAACTAGCTTAGAGACGCATCGTATGAGTACTCACATTTTTAGCTCATATTATTTATGTACGTGAATATATGCTAAAAAATAATGCTAGCGCAGTATTATTTATTTCTACTGCTTACGCTGTACATTATTTATCTTGCATACTGTCTTGTGATCATAACAACACATATCTCTTACACGAGAAACAAGACTGTTCAATAAACCCTTTTTATTGAAACGCCCGTCTTTCCTTTCTGTGTAACTCTGTAGAAACTAAGCATGCACGATTGACTGAGTGAAACTGTTATCTATTGTTTCCACGATACTGAGACGTGTTCCGATTCTAAAGGGAAACAAAAGTTGTCATGTTTTTCGGTTGCCAGAAACTACTCCCTTCTTGTTGTTCAAGGAGTTTCTAGTGGCCTCAGAGCTAGTTGGCACAAGTAATTAAGTTTAATATACTCGATAGGGACATACCGACCTTAGTCCTATGTCAAGCCTATAGGTTATATTATTCCAATGCGCATAGCCTATTAGGGAAATAGGAACTACACTACATGGCGCCCAAACGTTTGGTTAGGCAGTAATTTAACGCTAGATACTGAGTTACTCAGTCGTGCTTTTCTCAGAGACCCCTACTCACA
Source organism: Calotriton arnoldi (assembly GCA_963921515.1). Lineage (NCBI taxonomy): Eukaryota > Metazoa > Chordata > Amphibia > Caudata > Salamandridae > Calotriton > Calotriton arnoldi. The sequence goes on along the minus strand of CAWUFW010013640.1, from coordinate 350,507 downwards.
TACTCCATAAAACGTCTGGAGTGGGTAGGTTTAAATATCCGCCATAACTAAATAGGGAAGCACCCTATATATTAGTTGTTTGGTTTGTTCAACGTTGAAGGATATAGTGTTCCAAAATATTGTGCACCTTATCTTTTTTGTTTCCTTGAAACTTGTTCTACATTTTTCAAAAAACAAAATGTCCACCAACGGGGACAATAACACCGGGAACGGTGGAGCTGCGGCTGACCCAGCCATGGCAACAGTTTTTAACTTTACAGGTTTAAATGAACCTGAGGAGGGTGTTATAGACATCAATCCAAACTTAAGAAGAGCCATCACTCTAAAACTCATAAAACATGGCCTGCCACCAAGAGGCGGTAGAGCAGTTTTCGTGATAGAGGCACACGAATCCTTTCAGACAGAGGTATTCTATTCATGGGTAATATTTCCTGAATCAAATTCAGTAACAAGACTGTTTCACTTCTACAAAGAAGATGAACCACCAGAGGAATATATTCCTTTCGAGGATATTGAAATTCCACTAACATACCAGGAGCATCAGCTCTGGTTTAAAGGTGCCCTAAAACATCACAAAAACATTACCAGGCTCGGTCCACTAGGTAGACCAGGAGCAACATGGCCGATTCTAGCCGGCTACACTCCTCATCCTGACATCGAAATAATGTCAGAGGAGGAACTACTTACTCAACTTACAGAGTTAATAAAAATCTACAGACAATTAGTCCAATATGTCATGCGGACTTTCACAGTCCAACCACCATTAACCATTCCAAATCAAACTCCTCAACAGGGGAATACACTAAAAATTACACCACAGACTCTATACGCAGTCATGGGTAAAATGCCCACAAAACGTGAGCAAATACCATTCTGGATAGCTCAAAAAATTACTCAAATTGAAGCAGTATTTCCAAATACTAGCCCTTATGAGAAACACAGAATACTAACAATCTGTTTACCAATGGGGATCACACCACAACTGGAAGACTGCACCACTTGGGGCTCAGTCTTTGCTGCCATCTATACTAAAACACATGGTATTCCGTCAATTGCAGTAATACCTGATGTCCTGAAACAAATTCAAAACGAATACGGGGCAGAGCCTGCTCTGAATTTAGGTATGAAATTACTGAAAAATTTCAACCAGGTCTCAACAATAATATTATCTAATATTAAAGGGGAGGCAGCAGCAGTGGCGATCCGCCAACGATTAAGGAATTCGGTGTTACAGAACATCAAACAGAACTACCCAGAATAATAGAACAATCTTATGCAGAATTAGGCAGAGATAGTTTGGGTGGAAGACCATTGAAGCCAAAACTATCTGAAAGTCCTGAGAAGGACTCTATTAAACAAACTCCTACATCTTCTAAAAAGAAGTGGGAAACTGATAAACAAAATTCAAACGAGAAACGTTCTCAATTCCGAAGTAGGTCTCCTCAAAAGGAGCCCTCTGAAAGGAGGTATAACCTCAGGAATAGGGATAATTTGAAAAAGCCTGACAGGTATCAAGATACTGATACACGTTCCTCTCGTACCTTTCAGATATCGTCACAGACATCAGAAAGAAGAGGACGGTCAGAACATAGAGAAGAACGCGTAATATCGAAAGACGACAAACACGTTCCGAAAAATAAATCAAAACCTCAATTCTCAAAAAAGAAGGTAGCAGGTCTGAAGGTCAGACATGCCGAGGATACTGAGAACACAACTCAAGAACGGAGAATGGGCTCAGACAATGCTGGACAGTGCGGCAGAAGTCACAATAGCTCGCCAGAACCTGAAGGAACTTCTGGAGATAGTGGACTTGAATGAGTACATTACAGTTGAGACTGTAGACACCAGGGTTAGTACTCCACAAAAGTTATATGAAATAACACTCCGGATGGAGGGAGAGATACCTAGACAGGTGAAAGCACTCTTTTGGGAAAAACTTTCAAGGGGTTATGATATACTTCTAGCAGAAAAAGACTGGCCACCACAATTTGTCAGGGAGTGCCCACATGGCGAGGACATTATTATGCCTGCCTTCTCCAACCATATTCCAATTCACCTAAAATATACTTATGCCAGGAAATGGGCAGTTGCCCAGGCCCCAGCATTATACAAAAATCATGTAGGATGGGATGAGGACTCACCTCACCATAAAATACATCTAAAAATGAACCTACTGCACAAAGGCAGTATCCAATAAAGCAAGAAGCTAAAAAACAGGTCAGGGAGATCTTAGATCAACTTGAATACCAAGGGGTGATTGAAACATGCACCTCTTCGATGAACAATCCTTTGTTTCCTGTCTCCAAACCAGACAACACCTATCGTCTAGTTTTGGATTACAGACACTTAAACACTTGTTGTAAAACATTTGCAGTGCAAAATGCACATAGCACAGCATTAATGAATAACATTGTGCGTAAAAAATATAAAACCACATTGGATATCTCAAATGGTTTATTTTGTCAAAACATAGCACCTGAAAGCAGGTACTTAACAACTTTCTCAATAATGGGGACCCAGCGTCAATTTTGTCGACTCCCACAAGGGTTCAAGAACAGCCCGGGGTTATTCTCAGCGAGAGTAAAGGAGTTACTACAAATTTATGATAATGAGGCATTGTCATATGTCAATGACATCTATCTGACAGACGATGACCTGGACAAACACTTGAACAGGGTGAGTACCATTATACTGGGCTTCGCCTCTGAGGGCTATAAGTTCAACTTTAAAAAATCCAGAATTGCCCATCTCAATGTCCTCTTTCTAGGATATGAGCTTTCAAGTGAAGGCAAGAGCTTGGCAGCCAACCTTTTAGAAAGGTGTGCGCTTCTCCAACCTCCAAAGATGCTGAAAAATTTACAATCCATCCTGGGTTTCCTAAATTTTAGAAGAACTTACATTCTGAATTACGCAGAAAGGGTTAAACCTCTCTACGCATTAATCAAACCTGATTTTTCAATCAAAAATTGGACACAGGAACACACAGAAATCTTGCGTTCACTCTAAGCTAACATGTTAGCAACAAATCACTTACAAACACACGTAAGTCAACGCAATTTAGTGATCCGAATATTTTCGGGTCAATGCGGATTCACCTACTTAACATTTAATGAGGGTGAAAAAGTACCAATTGCATACAAATCACATTTGTATACACAAGCAGAAATGCGCTTCACGTCAACTGAAAAAATACTGACAGCAGTTCGAACTGCAGTAGCAAAAGAAAGAGCTCTAGCCCAAGGGAAACGCATTATTGTCGTAACCCCAGTTCCGGCCTTAGAGGCGGTAACAAAAGCAAGCATTCCAAATGCTAAAGCATTACATCCTAGATGGATACAATGGGTTAATTCTCTTGCTGCAACAGATGTTGAATATGTTTTTGATCCTGATCTAAAAACACAAGCATTCCTGCAATATGAACATGAATGTCCTCTGCCCACTGAGATTCTGCCTCTCGATCAGTATGAATTCATAATTTACACTGACGGATCCGCACAACCCGCAACAGGGAGTAAGCAAGCTTACAGTGCAGCGTGCGCAATCGTTAAAGGTCGCATGCGCGATGGCAACTTCAGACCTATGGTCACAAAAACCCAATCTCTAGGAGATTGCACAGCTCAGCGAGCTGAACTACAAGCATTCAAACTGGCACTTGAAAGTACAGATCGAGAATTCCCACACTAATAGTGTGCGATTCTTTCTACTGTGTACAGTCGTATAATGAATATATACAAACTTGGCTTGAAAACGGGTTCAAAGATGCAAAGGTGGCACAATAAAGCATAAACGCTTTGGCAACAAGTAGTTCAGTTAAAAGCGAACTACCAAAGGCTCACGTGATCCATACACTGAGTCATCAACGTGATGGCGTTCACGTTGCAGGGAATTCATTGGCTGACGAAGCCGCAAAGGGGCTGTTCAGACGGCTTCCGTAGCTGCGATCACTCGTTCAAAACGAGAATAGACAGTGAGATAATGTTGGCTGTCAATGCTACAAGCAAAGGCAGTGGTGCAGCGTTACCAAAAAAGTTTCCACTCAAGTACTCTTATGTAATTGATGCGAACAACGTTCCTTTTGCTCGAATCCCTGGAGTGGGGGATAGGGTAATTCCAAACAAGGAACGTAGATTAGGACTAATCCTAGCAGCACATGAAGGGATAGCTTCTGCCCATGCAGGTGTTTCTGCAACAGTATCTTTACTCAAGCAAAGATATTGGTGGCCTGGCATTAGGAAACAAACAAAGAACTATGTTTTAGAATGTGACATATGCCAACAGATGAAAGTCTCCACAGTGAAACGTCCTGCGCAGACACCCCTGTTAATTTCAGACAAACCATTAGCTTGTGTTTACCTGGACCACTGCGGTCCCTTGCAAAGGGACGGTAAGTATAAATATATAATGGTCGCAGTGGATTCATGCTCTAGGTTCCTATGGATATGGCCTCAGCGCTAGGCTGACGCTCGAACTGTTATAAAAGATTTGCGAGTCTTTATCGGCACATACACAATAGGCACGCTACATTCTGAAAAGGGCCCTGCGTTTAGCTCTCGGGCTTACAAAGAAGCCATGGCCAGTCTGGGCGTTGCATTGCGGTACTCCTCTCCATTTCATCCTGAGGGAAATTCTGTTGTGGAAAGGAAAAACCGGGACATAAAGCAGTCTATAACAGCTAGGGTATTAGGTTCGGGTGATGGGTGCTCATTAAATAATTTGGCAAGAAGTTCTCTAGGGGGGGGTCACTCCATATGAGGTCCTATTTGAGATGAGAATGTGGGTGCCAGATCTAGAATGTAGTGGCACAGTGGTGGAAAATAAACCCTTTGATATCAAAGATCGTTTGGCTGTTTTACAGGATCTAAATGAACTAAGATCGAAACAAAGCAACGTATTCCTGCAGCCAACCACCACTGGGGAAAAACCGGCAGTCCCAGCAAGGCCTGTCTGGATTCCAAAAGTTGGGGATCTAGTCAGAGAAAAAATTGCGGACAAGAAGGAATTTGGACCTTCTTACAGACAACCAGTACCTGTCCTAGCCATACACGGAACAAGAACAGTACTTCTGCCGCCCCTTGCTGGAAAAAAGGAGAAAAGATTTGTGTCTATCGACCTCATCAAACCACAGTATGTGGCCAATACTAAATAGTAGGCCTCGTGTACTCCGACCTAGTAGCAGATGCACTCCTCTCGCTACTATCCAAGAGGTTCAGACTGAAAGACTGATAACCATCGAGAATTCAGCAGTAACAGATGAAGGACTGAGCAACAATGCTATGGAACTCATCCCTCTTGAAACTCAAGTAACAGTTCGTCCAAATACACCTGTCTACACCAATGTAACAAGTGATCAACTGGTTCCAGCGATTTCTACAAATCCTGATGCAATTCCAACAATTGACAGAACTGCTTCTGGCTATTTCATTAACTTTGATACGTTTTCTGAGGATCTGAGTGAGCCCGAGACGTCGCCAGCATCAAAAACTTTTAGACAGCAAGTACAAGACTTTTTACATTTTTTGAAAAAGACTTATCTGGTTTCACCATGGATTGAACTTTGGGTTATTTCTGGAATATTTTTCTTCCTGCTTTGGCTAGCTTTGGTTATGACTATGAGGGTGCTTATAAATGGCAGATACATCCATTTGGACACTGAAAGAAAAGAAGTGAACTTACTTTTAAAACCTCACAAATCATCCCATCGTGAAACAAGAGACTTGTCTGCAGTGAACATCACAGCCGTTCCTATACAGGATGGTATACTGTGGGACAAAATAGATTTCGATATTTTTGGCCCGACGGAACATTTGAACATTTCACATTTATTTAAGATCTCACTAAGTGATTTTGTTTCATCCAGTACCTATTCTGATGATTGGGACTTTGAAACTGTAAATAACATGATGTTTGACCTAGAAAAATCTGCTGCATTTTCTAATAATGAATATTTAGAGGGTTCATCAGACTATGAACAGCTGTATTGCTATAACCACTATGGTCATCATTTTTTGCATAAATCTGCAACACCTAGAAATGTGTTTATGTTTAACCAATGGGAGCATTGTCCTACACCACCAAAGGTAGTTCAAAAACATTTTCTAAAACGTTTCCATATTTTTCAGGATACAATACATCTGATCCAGAAACATTTTACTATAGAAATGTAAAAAAAACAGGACTGAAAATTATGTTAACTAATACAAAACAGATTTACTCTGCAGCATTTATTGCCCAACTGTCTAGACATGGTTTCGACTTGTGGAAAGAGACAATAGACACAAAATCTGTCTGGGGTACTAAAGATTGGCAAGTGCAGGGGATAGAAGCTTTATTTAGCGCCTGTATCGTCCCTCAACAAATAATGTTTTTGAATGACACTGTGCAACAAACGTCTTGCCTTGGATTAGCCAAGATTAAAGACATGAAAACACCTTCTGTACCAACACCTGCTGGTAATAATAATACACAGGCAGTGGTTACAGTTGACACCATACTACAACTCAACAGAACAAATCCTGATTGGAGAAAATGGTTGATCTGGCCCACAGACACAAACAACTGTCAAGAGAGATTCCTGAATAAAACACAGGGCTTTACTATTCATAGGCCAGACCCACGATACGTCCAAAGACAGCATCCTGGGGTAGTAACAACATACAGTGTAGGAAAATTATGCCTCGATTGGCTGCAAAAATCTACACTTAAGGATGTGAAACAACACTTATCTTTACTTAAAAAGACGCAGACCTTAGGAATTCTTGCTTGGACCAAGAAAACCGCGTCAAAAACGTTTCATATATGCTGGCATTTATGCTGCTTATAATGAAGCATGGAAGGTGTCACAGATGGAGGCCGCAGAACGAATACGTGAACTTGATCGTATTAACTTAGAGAAAACTCTCTCTGTGGTCGACAATGGGTTAACAACTTTATCCTCCAGAATTTATTCATTGGACAGTATTGTATCCTCTGCTATCGACATACTAGAACAAGATTTAGCCATGTTACAGCAAGGCCAATCTCAGTTACGTTCTATTATGTTATTAAGCTGGACGCTGCAATCTTTGCGTGCGGGCTATGTGCCTTGGCGTTTTATCAACACAACGGCTCTGTTTGCAGAATACAATCTAACTGATAAACAGATCGAACTGGCACAAAGGGGAGCAAAGTATACAGTGCTGAGCATTGAAAAACTTGAAAAATTACCATTCACAGTGGCAGAAAAACCAGCTACAGAATGGCTTATTCATGGCAAAATTAGTCTACCTGTGACTACTTTTCAGTTTCAGTATTGCCTTAGACAGATGCAAGCAGGCAAATATGAAAGGTTGGATAAAGAATATATTAAGACATCCTGGAATTTACCTTACACCTATAGATGTTGGAGTGGGGATCGTGAAGTGTTTCTAAGGGGTACACACTGTGAAAGTGCACTGAGCAGTTCACTGATTTGGCAGGACATATCTTTACATGGGGCTTGTAATGGTTCTGTGGCAAACTTGTCCTGCCACCAGCAGGGTACACCAGCTGCTGTGATTAATCCAACATTTGGCCAACTTTCTAATGGGAGTTACCTCATGTTGAATGATCAGAGTTGCTGTGGCATGTTGCCAGGCATCCCATATCTAGTAACGGTCAACTCCAGGGTCACTTGCTGTATGCAAGTATTGTTTGCCCCAATAGACACAGTCAGGAGTCGCCTTTGTGGCCTTCGTTGAATGTCTCTTTTATACGATTTGATACTTTAAGCAGAATGAAAGCCATGCTTATACAACAATCAGTGCCTTTGACCTCGGCCAAAGAAACCTATGATCTATAAGTTGCAAGGACTTCGGCTGAGATACAGGCTTTAATTCGTACAAACTGCCCTATACATTTCGTAGAAATAATAGGAAGTATCTTCAACATGTCTGATACAAGCGGAATTGTACAGGTATTTAAGACCATCTGTTCCGGACTATTAGCACCTTTCCAGGCTGTCCTCGGAATCATCCCAAACTTCGCACATTCGGTGTTTGGTGGTGTGCCGTTAATTCTAGCACTTGTTGCAGGAATTCTGTTTCTATTCCTCCTACTACGCTATGGCAAGCCTCTTCGCCAACATCACTCCGAGCGATGTGGAGAGAGCCCTCCTTGAACGGAAATGCAGAGAGCGAATAGTACAGCTTTTGGGCATGCCTCGTCTACGGGAACTTAATACAACATGGTTCCTGTCATTCTGACCAATCTGGCAAGATTGCATCTTACCTGTTCTACGCTGCCTGTTTTGCGGTGAAGAATGCGTAATAGATACCTGTCTAACACTCCCATCAGTCATGCCAACGGATATCGATACTCTGCTGGACCCGATAACGGCCCATGCTGTGTGTTGTCCCCAGAGGCTACCAATCCTGATGACGGCATTCATTGAGATCTCACAGACGCTTCCGGCTGCTGCTGAGGTACGAGATGGATCAACGGGCACACAGGTAACAACAGACGCAAACATTGCATCTTCTGCTGAGGGCGATGTTTCTCATCTCTGTGCAATTAACCTTCTGAACGAGGTGTTCCAAATGTCACCAACTTCGGTGGACGATATTTTGGCTACGGAAATAGATGATGTAATGTTTACGCCAGACCCATACACTGACTTTGATTCGGCTCACAGTGTACCAGGGCACCATTGAAATTTGGCCTTCATATTTTCAAAACTTGGAACTATTCCCAGAAATTGAACTTTTTCTTTTAAAACAATTTTTTTTCAATAGAAAAAACATGGCAAATGAACAATCTGCTTACAGTAGAACTAGTCTTATAAAACGGACTTCGTTGAATACTTCCAGGGACACAATGTCACCTTACTTATCTAACATTTCAATTAATTCTATGATATGCAATGGCTTTGATTTTGAGAACTTATCGACCATTTCGTCATATGTATATATTTCTGTTTTCATTCACGTTGCATTTTACTTCCGTTATATGCTTAGAATGGACACGGTGCTTTAAATGTACAGTACCTATTGCATTTCAACAGTTTTGAGCTTCTTTTAAAGTGCTTTTAGGAATGTTTTTAGCAACATGTGGTACTTGAGTTTATGTTTAGCATTTAAATGTTTAGCATTTAGTATTATCGTTCAATCGAAAGTGGAGCGGGTGTTGTATTCCGCTTTAGGGGTCCGAATATAGGTTTTCCTGCATCATGTCCTTATATAGGCACAATTCGCATTGCCCTTATATAGGCATAGAATCCCTGTCCTTATTTAGGCATTAACCGTGCACTCCAAATACAGGCATGGTCACCGACATCCGTCCACCCTAACGTCACAACGAGTTCTTAGAAACCAGACCCTTAAGCTTCGGAAGATACCCTAGCACAGGACTATTGATTTCTCCAAGAACTCATCTATTATGTATGAACCGTTATACCTTAAGGGTTCATTCCTGACGTCTTCCTCTGTCCGACTTCACGTCAATGCTAACATTCCAAGACACCTACCAGGTATAAATATACCTTCCTTTGCCAAAGCAAGTTAGAGGAGATCTCGACTTCAGAGGAGCCCGTATCCAAGCCTGACGCACTGAGAAGACGCTGTCATTCCTGCACGCAGACGAATCCAGCTTCCAGTGTTCTGACTCCCTTCGCGGGGTGTTAGAGTTCCAGATCCGGCAAGAGATTCCCACCTCTCTCATTCTCAAGGTATGGAGCTGACTAGATCCTAGAGGGACTCTTGGCATACTAGACTTGGTGTACTGTATTAAACATACTCTTAGTATACCAGACTAGAGAATACTCCACCTACTTCTACCTTTCCCTACACCTAGACTAGGTTAGGTACATTGGGGTAGAACTAGCTTAGAGACGCATCGTATGAGTACTCGCATTTTTAGCTCATATTATTTATGTACGTGAATATATGCTAAAAGATAATGCTAGCGCAGTATTATTTATTTCTACTGCTTACGCTGTACATTATTTATCTTGCATACTGTCTTGTGATCATAACAGCACATATCTCTTACACGAGAAACAAGACTGTTCAATAAACCCTTTTATTGAAACGCCCGTCTTTCCTTTCTGTGTAACTCTGTAGAAACTAAGCATGCACGATTGACTGAGTGAAACTGTTATCTATTGTTTCCACGATTCTGAGACGTGTTCTGATTCTAAAGGGAAACAAAAGTTGTCATGTTTTTCGGTTGCCAGAAACTACTCCTTTCTTGTTGTTCAAGGAGTTTCTAGTGGCCTCTGAGCTAGCTGGCACAAGTAATTAAGTTTAATATACTCGATAGGGACATACCGACCTTAGTCCTATGTCAAGCCTATAGGTTATATTATTCCAATGCGCAGAGCCTATTAGGGAAATAGGAACTACACTACAGCATCACCAATGGATTTTGACGTTTCTTCAGATTTACAAGAGCAAGTAAATCTGGGAAAGCACCAAATCCTTATGCATCCTGAGGTGAGGCGTAACGAGGAGAAATAACTTTAAAACCTCTCTTTTATTCCTCTTTCCATGTGTGTTGCATTCTGCAACACACATGGAAAGAGGATAACGTCTCTCAGGATTTTTTTTGTGCAGGAAAGTGCACCTTCCTGCACAAAAAAACTCCGGCTGACAACACAGGCACCCTTGCACCATGATGCAAGAGTGCCTGCATTGGCGCTAGGCTGCCAAAATGGTGCCAGTGCTGGGGGAAAGGGCAGCAATGCACTGTATTAGATACATACGGTGCATTTCTACCCTATGTAAAAAAACCATAACTCATGGGTTTTTGATGTAGAGCAGCTCAGCAAGTCACCTTGCTGCAGTGCCCTACTTCAAAGTGAAAGGGTAGGAACAGGAGTAAAACAGGAGGTAAAAAATCAAATTAAAAACAAAGAAAAATAAAGGTTTGGTTGTGCCAATTGCATGTTTTGCCTATGGCACCAGTTGGTGACCAGTAGTCTAGGTTCTTCCCTGTGTATCATCACCCTTAGACGTTTGAGAGAATATGGCATTGAGAGTCACAGACTATTACTTCTGATAAAAAGGTTATTTTAAAAAAGCTGTTTATGTCACACCCTTTCCTCAGCACATGCATAATTTTAAAGATCTGGTGGTAGTTTCACCAGGCCAGGAATCATAAATAGTGCCTAATTTCAAAGTGGCAGAGCTGCTAGCAGCATATGGCCACCAACAAGGTTCCTCTGCCAACACTAAAACTGCTGCTGAGTTTCACAACTTTCTGAGAAGTGGTGACAGATTGCTAGGGTGGTAGTGGTAGGAGAACCGCAACCCTCGTGGGAATATACTGGTGACTCCTCCCACATAAGTAAACATAGAACTCTACAAAACATTGAAATCTGAAGTGTTTGCAAGACTGTTTTATTAAGGTACATTTATGTTCAAGCCAGGAGTCACAGGACACAAGAAGGTATGTAAAAATAAATATAATGTTACAAGATTAACAGGAGTACGTAGACCCGAGTGCCATCACCCAGAACCTCTCATAACTGCCACTGGCAACGGTATTATGGAATGTGGAATATGGAACAATCACTCAAAGATGACCAATGATAAGAGGGTGTCTCAAGGACAGAGCGAGATATATAATTGCAATCGACTGGGCATATTTACGGTTGTTTCACGCAAGGCAGCAAGAAATGTTGCTGCATTGTGTTGTGTGAAATGGAGAGAGCATTTATCACCTGAGATATGGCGCACTTCTACTCCCTCCCATGGCTGGCAGACTGTGAGCTGCCTAGCGCCAATGCAGACACCCTTGCACCATGGATCAGAGGTGTCTGTGCTACAGGCAGGATTTTTTTTGTGCAGGAAGGGATACCTTCCTGCAAAAAAACAATCATTAGAGGAAATTTTCTTTTTTTCTATGTGTGATGCAGAATGCATCGTGTATAGAAAGAAGAAGTAACAAGGAGAAATAAAGATATTTCTCTTGTTATGCCTCTCTATGGTAGATGCACATTTTTGGTGCAATCCCAGAATTACTGCACTTAGTAAATTTGGTATTGTATCAAATTTCATGGGTGGATGAACAGGAATGCCCATGCTCCACCCATCGAACGCCTATCACTATGGAACATAATGCAACTCAGTGCAAGCCGCTACATTGCATTACATTTCTTTGCAAAGTCACACAAGGTGGTGCAAATCGCTCCCTGCATGGCTTTGTAAATCTTACTGAAGCATTTGTGTTGCGTTTGACAAAGCAAAGACTTAGGGCATAATTACGAGTATGGCAGTCCTAGGAGCACCGTACTCGCCATGGCTGTCCAACCACCGCCACTACTGCGGGCCCTCCTGCAGTATTACCAGTGTTACAGTCGGACCGCCACAGGACTGCTGCGTCCATCGGGGTCCAGGATTCCGCAGTGGTGGCGCCGCAGTAAGGGGCAGGAATATACTGCACTGCCGAGCATATTCCGAGCTGCTTTTCCACCACCCATTTAATGGGGGGGAGCCCTCCATAAAAAGGTCTGCAGAGATGCAACTATGGGGACCCTAACAGAGCCCCTGACTCTTCTTAGTTTAGGGGTGCATGCGGGGAGGCACATGTTGTTCTCCCTTGGAATTGCACCCCATTTCCTGCACGGTGTGGCATGCATGACATAGTGCATGCTACACTGTGCAGAAACGTTCTGCAGGCTCTGTCACAGAGGCAGTCTGCTGTTAAGGCTCTCCTATGAGCCTAACACAGCTGCCGCCATGAGGCCGCTGCAGCGCCACCCACCCGACCTGGATTCAACTCAGAATCAGGTGGGTGCGCCACAGGCTTGGCTGTCCTCCTGCAAGCACAGCTGTGGCAGGTTTGCCAGAGGACCTCCAAATTCATAATAAGGCCCTTAGTAAATCTGGGACAAAATATACATGCAAAACATTTAAACATACACGAAAATAACAGATAATTGATATGGACAACAGATATTCCAATAAAACAGTATGGTTTTGTCCTGTTTTTGTTTTACTACCACTCCCGTTTATTATAAAACCAATAGGTGCCGACGGTCCCTCATTCTCAGTAGGACAGGCCACATTTTGAGTGAGAGGAGGAAACTCAAGTATTCAGAAAATTGGAACATGCTTGTATGTGCCAAATGTGTACTTAGCATTTTCTAAGAAAATGCCAGCCCAGCTTAACAATGCTGAAATGACCCAGGAGAATTTTATTAAATCTTTGTTTCACTGCAGCATGTCATGCAGTTAAACTGGCAAAGTAAGGGCAGCTTATGCACCATGGATGGAATAAATTACAACTTCTTTCCAGTGAAATAAATAGAACACTTCAAACAGTAAGCCTGTACTTAAACAATTTTAGCACCACGATGAAAGCTTTGGCTGCCATTTTTGCGTGCAACAGTAGTACATACTTGGGCTGTTTGATGAATTAATTTTCGAAGTCCTCGAACAAACAAAATAAAATGCTGTATGATGAACAAGGAAAAATTAAATGAGAACAACAAATTTCAATGTAAGGCAGTGTAACAATGGCTGGATTCCTTATGAGCAGCCTTCATTACACCAATTTCCCTTCCTTGTCCTAGTATCTAAGTTAAGAAAAAAGGCCTTGGCCTTTAAACTCAGTACCACCCTGTTCAAGCTTTGAACTTCTCTTTCAATGAATTCTTCATATAACCTTTGCCCCTACCATGCCCAGTGCTGTCATCAATTCAAGTTCTAGCTAGTCCAGTAAACTCTAAATGGTAAAATTCAGTTTTATTTTTTTAGTTTCAAATGTTACGTTTTAACTGACATTTTCACCTAATTATAACATGACTTTAGCCTTTGTATTTCTTTCAGTACATTTCAGAGTTTTTAATGTAAATAAGATAATATTATCATACATAACTATAGCATAATTAAAACCTTTTTATTTTCAGTGAATGTCTAGGGTTTCTTTCACGGAAAGTAAGATACTATTACCATACCCAAGGCTCTGTGGGCGGCCAAAGACCCACAGCACACTGTCTTTGGCCATGCATGTGTGAAGTTGGGAGCAGGGTCTGTCCTGAGGCAAGGCCCTACTCCTACCCACTGTGGGCTGCCAACCCTCCACCGACACCCACCCCACAAGTTTTTATGTAACTCAATTTCCCAGTCCCTCGAGAGACCCTTGCAATTTACTAGAGACTTCATTGGGAGTCCCTCAGGAGTCACTCGAGACTCCCTCAAGAGTCCCACAGGATTGCAATTTTTTTTTTAATGTTAGGTCTGTCAACAGGGCTAGGAGGTCCTTTTTCCCAAAAAATTCCTAAGTCCTACAATACCCGCTGGAACATTGCACTTGCTCAGAAGAAGCCCCATCAGCCAAACAGAAGGCATGCATTTTTTTAATTTTAGCCCAACAGTCCAGATATCTATACATTTTTTACCTAAATTTCTGAAAAACTACAGAACGGATTTACACCATGGGGCCGATTACGATACGGCCCGTAAAGGGCCTGACCTTTGGTCAGAGCCTTTAGGGCCACATCGTAATGGGCCTGTCGGTTTCCTTTCCGACTGCCTCATTTTGATGAAGGCGGTTCGAAAGGAAACCGGCTGGTCATTCCAGCTGGCTTCCGAAGGGCTTGGAGAGCCCGTCCGCCAGTCGGAATGCGGCCTAATCTCAAGGGCGGCTCTTTCCGCCCTTGAGATTACAATGCACGCTTTCCGACATGGTTTCCATGCCAGTCTTGTCCGACATGGAAACCATGTCGGAAATCGTGTTTGGGGGCCCACAGCAGGGCCTTTGGTGCATGGCCTCCAGTTGGAGGCCGAAGGGGCCTGTTGATCCCTGCACCTTGTGGCAGGCACCTTGAGGTGCATGCCACGGGGTTCAGGGACAACCTGCACCTCCCATTTCACTATGGGAGCATGCATTATGGCTGTAAACCAGCCGTACGTCATCCGTCCATAGTGAAATATAGGAATGCGATCGAACAGTATTCGGTCGCATTTTAATGGGACGGTCAGAACCTCCGACCGGGTGTCAATCGTCCCATGAGCGAGTCGGTGTCGGGCGTAAGAGATTCCGCCTGACATTGTAATGAGCCTCTAAATCTCAAAAAGCATACTTTCTGGGTAAAAGGTCATGAGTGATGTCATTTGAGATGTCATCAGTGATGTCACTGACCATGTCATGAGCGATGTAATATGTGAGGTCATAGCAGTGCATTGCAAGGGTGTGAGTTATAGTTGGCTCAGGTAACTATAACTGTTGAATTTCTCTGGTTTTGTACGAGTGAAATGTCAGCCTAACTATACCGTCCCTGTAACCTTTGTTTTTTCCAGTGAATTTCGAAGGTGTTTTTAAGTCTATTTCCTAACTATAATGTCCCTGTAACCTTCGTTTTTTTCAGTGAATTTCTGAGTTTTTTTATTCTATTTTATAATTATAACGTCCCTATTTTTTTTCTATAATTAGATATTGAACATTACATTTGCATGCAATATATCCTATAAAGAAGGCGGTGAGGGCCTCGCACGTGTGCGCACTGGTGAATATTCCAGGTTATTAATCAGTAATCCCTTATTCGTTAAACGCTCAACTTCCCATGGTCCACCGCTGCTAGACCACAGTCCTCATATAATCATCTGCTCATGGAAAGGAGCGTTATGTCGTTGTCTGTTGTACTCAATCAATTATTGCATTCATTAATAATCAAATCCACAGGCAAGCTTCCTTTGTCAAAAAGTTCTGTATTTTATTTGCAAACATATATATTTTTCGAAAAACTCAATCCAAGAACTTGTATGACATCAATTAAATCAGCCTATGTGTTTCGCCCACACTTGGACATCATCAGGGCTGAAAAAAAGGGAAAGAATATACATATCAGTTTAGACACCCGTACTTACTGAATACATTATTAGGTTCCATTGCGAACAACATCAAAATGTATACATATCTCAAATCAAACAATAACAGAAAAAAATGCCTGCCTATATCCAATCTTCACAACTCTCCTGAGCCCAGGATGTTACTTTAAGTTCCTAAGACATCATATCGTCATGTCATGTACCACTTGATTAATTACTTAGACCCTCTTTTCTTATTATCATATATTCCTCTTCCGGAACATCCTGTCTGTCCCCATTGCCCTTATATTTTAGCGCCATTGCTGTGATCCCCAGGACCCACTTCACTCTTCATAAAATACTCCATAAAGTGATTTGAGACATACCTCAATATTTGTGTTATGTCAATTCTTTCCACAAAGATATTCATCAGTTTTCCTGCTCCTTCCATTCGTGGGGGATTATTTCTATGTAAAATACATATTTGAAAAAGTTTTACCTTTCGTGGAATCATCCCACTGTAACACATTTACATCCAGTTATTGTGTACAGGTTGAACACACGTAGGCTGATTTAATTGATGTCATACAAGTTCTTTCCATGAGCAGATGATTACATTTGCATGGTGCACCACTTATTGTTGTATTTGTCATCTATTTATTTAAAAAGTACATTAATCATCTTATTTCAAGACATTTTTGGTTTTCTTGACAACATTGTGACCTCTGAGGACACACAGCGAATACCGCATGTTTTTCACAAAGTGTAACACACATATATAGACATATTTCACATAAAGTTTCAGTGTAGCTGTTTAGTAAGATATTAATATAACTTTCCCCTTTGTATTCATTTGTCAAAATAACTACATCAAAAATGCATTTTCCTTCTTCACAGCAACACCGGAGCTTGCAATGAAGTCAGTAGTCTCAAATACAAATGACAAAGTGTAAAACAGATATATAGACATATTTTACACAAAGTTTGAGTCTAGCTGTTTAGTAACATAATGGTTTAAATTTATTTCAAGAACACAGTTGACAAAAAAAACAGTTTCAAACAATAACTTTCTACATAAGAATTCACAAATAGAACGACTACCAAACATAGAAATTTCATTGGTTTAGACCGTTTTACAGCTAAATTGGTGAAGTGCAGCATATGTGAGAACACTTTATCGCGGGGCAGAGCAAACAAATATTCATGTGGTGCATCAAGCATGTTGTACCACTTGAAAACATACCACAAGAAGCAACTTAAAGTTGCACAAAGAAAAAAACGGAGAGGGATCATCAGTCTCTAGACCTCCAGCCCCTGCTCCTGGCAACAAAGTTCCACCTGAAGTGGAGAGAAGATGCAGTGAAATATCACCAGAACTAAAGCGTTTTGCTACCTTCTACATGAACTATAACACCATCGTAACAGCTGGGAAGCAGTCTGTGGATGTAATTTTGCAGCATGTGAAAAACCATACTTGGTCATTTTTATTCTTCATTTATTGCAGCAGTACAAGCACTGTGAAAAAATGTAAACAAAGAAAAATGTATTAGGATTTCATTTTGAACATTAGGCAACCAAAACAAGATAAAATGGTGAAGTGGAGAAGAGACTTCTCGAATGCAACTTAAGGAACAAAGTTGTTCATTTATATACAGATTCCCCAAAGATGTCACTCCCCTCTGTACTCATCCAGATGTTACTTGATCTTGGAACACTACTGGAAGGATCCCTGAAGCCGTCATAGGAGTATATATTGTCACCTTTTGAATACCGGCTAGCCATTTAGCCTGCAGCCAAACCTTGTATGCTGAGTTTAGAACCATAAACCTAGTTTTTTTGTAATAGCTGGGTTAAATAGTCTTAGCTACAAAACCTTTTGCTTCATGCCCCAATATCAATTCATAAATAGAATTGGTCTCTGCAAGATTCATCCCTCCCGGGTTGTCCGTCAGCAAAATACCCATGTGTTATATCATACAAGCCCAGTAATAGAAGGTAAAACTGGGAACTGCCCCCCGCACCCTTGGCTAGATCATTCGTTTCACTGCCCTTCTGGGATTCCAATAACCCATAGAAATATAGAGCACAATCTCTCTAGGGTAGATAGCCATACTTAATTAATTTCTAGAGGGACCGTCCTGAAAATATATAATAACTTTGGTAAGACGGTCATTTTCAGTATGTTGTTTCTACCAAACAGAGATAGATGTAGATGTTCCATTCTGTTCAGATAACATTTAATATTACCTAATAACGGAGCCAAATTCATTTTGACTATCCTGTCTACAGTTGCTGTGAGTCTTACCTCAAGGTACACTGTCTCCGAGACCACTCGAGGATCATCGAATCCTATTCCCTCTACACAAACAATTTGTGTTTTACTTTAATTTAGCTTGTACCCCAAGCATATTCCAAACTGCCTAGCTAAAGCCTCAACCTCAGGAAGTGCGGAAGATGGGTCAGTCGTGAGGAACGCTATATCATCTGCATAAGCAAGGGCCCTATATTCCACTTGATTAGTGACCACAGATTTCATAGACACATTGTTCTCTAATTTTTCCAAAAAGGGATCTATATAAAGAGCAAATAAGAGTGGGGTGCATGGGCACCCTTATCTACTACCCCTTGAGATGGTAATGCTTTCAGATTCCTCATGACTCGAAAAAGCTCTTCATTTCAAGACCCCCATATATCTGGCATAAAAGCTAGAGTTATCAGGGGGAGGCAGACCTTCACAAAGTGCATGTTCATTGCTTCTGAAACCCCAGATTTTCCACAAAAAGAGAACGAGTTACAGAGCCTTCTCGCGCATCGCCCCGTGATTTGAAACACTCTTCCACCGGATGTCTGTTGAATCTCATCTACCGTCTCATTCAAAAAGGAAGTGAAAACAATACTAATGAACAAGTTTCTGCCCTAAAATACATTGGTTCTATTGTTTACTTACCTGCCCTCTATTCTGATGCCCTGTTTGACCACTTCATTGGTGTGCAACCATGAACTCCAGCTTTACCAGGCTATTCCCATATAAGTAACTAATGTTCTTTTCCTACAACTGCATCCTACCTACCCTATAATGTGAAGTGTTCTGATACCCTCCAGGGTCATGTTTGCACTATAAAAAACTTTATAAATAAAATAAAATTCTAGTCTCCTTATCCGAATAATAGCCCTAAGTGTTTTATACAAAGCCCTAATAGCCTGAATAAATTTATCCCCAAAGATCTTCCACTGTAAAGCCGCCCACAGAAACTGCCAAAATACGCAGTCAGATGCCTTCTCGGCATCTAATATGGCAAGACCCTGTGGCTTTGGTAACATCGAATAATGGGATAACCCTCAGAACATGATCAACTGTACTTCTTCCTCGAATGAAACCATGTTGGCGAGGTGACACTAAGGGAGCAATGACTTTACCTAATCCAGTGATACTCAAAGTACGGCCCGGGGGCCGCATGCGGCCCTCCTGACCTGTACACGCTGCCCCCTGGGCAGCAGCACTGGGCTGCTGTTTATTCAACTCAGCACTAACACTGGAAAAAAAAAATATATACACAGCAAGCAATTATTTAAAGGTTAATTGCAGTTAGGGAAAGGGAGTAACTAGGCCCTTAACTTTAGGAACACCTTCATTATTAAAGACAGCAAAGGTGTAAAAATACGAGTGTCTTTTCAAAATTCAAAAGGTGTATTTCATTACCTGTAGAACCATTTAACCTTAGTAAATCAAATTATAGCAGTGCATTCAGAAGTATTTTTTTTAATTATGATTTTCAAACATGAATTTAAAAACGTTCATGCTTCACAACCCCCCCCCCCACCCCACCCTGTCAACAATGTCATTAGTGATAATATCCAAGCACAGGAGATGATTTTGTACAGCACGTATCCTGAAGTCATGTATTTCGAGGTCCTCTTATAGGTGATAATGAAGAAAAAGGAGGGAAATTGAAATAAAACAATTGCCCAGAGTCACACAATTTGGTCAAGTGGAGAAGCCAGGATTCCTCCCAGGTTTTCCGGTTTCACATTGCGCAATTGAGTTAAGCCCCTAGATATACTTTCTTTGCTTCCCCTACACCCACTTTACACCCCCGAGAAAATGTTTATGAGTACCCATGACCTAATCTATTAGCTAGCACCTTCGCATAAATTTTGCCATCACAATTAATTTGGGAAATTGGCATATATGATCCTGGTAGCAGAGCAGGTTTCCGCCTTTTCTTAAAAACAACAATGCTATTAGGTTCCCACAAAATTGGAATCATCCCAGTTTGAGCCTGCGAAACAGTAATTAGCATTTTTTGTTGAATTTATTTAAAAAAGAGTCTGTAAAATTCCACTGGGATATTAGCAGGACCAGGGGCTTTCCCTGCTGCTAGAGAGCACATTGCTTCTGATGCAAGGGAAGCGGTGGGGGTCATATAATATCCCACACCAACCTTTACAATACCTAAGGAAGCGTAAATACTATAATGACGGGCCCATAAGTCATTATCCTTTCTATTAGCAATAGCAACATCAAAGGTCCTCCAATGGATCTTTGGTAGAGCTAAAAGGGACTAAGTAGAGAAATCAGAGAACTATTCCTTCACTGAGGACCTGTAATGAAGTAATAGCTATACCATAAATACAATTCAAAAATACATTAATTATATGACAAATGTTATTCTGAAAATAAGTCATAACTCAGGAAATAATGACAGACACTATTCTTTCTAGTTACCTTTTTGGTATTATTTCAGAAAAATATGAATGGTCATACACAAATACAAATCATAAGAAAACACTTTGTTCACAAATATCACAGGTAAATCACCACAGCTTTCATAAACAGAGTAATTCAAAACCATCAAATTCAGGTGGGAAAGGAAAGGGAGAGAGAGAAAACAGTGAACATCAGGGTTATCACAGATAAGTTACCTCTCGGTAAATTAGGGAAAACTAATGCACAGCGTGCAATTAGTCAAGAAAACTATCTCCACGGCCGTAGGAGAATAGTGTAGGCAGCATCACCAGCCGATGATGTGCAAAGTCTCTAGGGAAAGAGTTCTCCGCAAACAAGTTTGCCAGCCAGATCAGGATTCAGCACCGCACAGCATTCAGCATACCACGGATGCAGGACAAGTCACCAGAATGTGAATGAGCCTATTATCATTTTCCCACCAGCGTCTTTATACTGACTTCGAAACTTTGTTACACTAGTTTAGAAATTCTTCAAAATCCTATCTCATTGGTCAGAACTAGAGAAGGAAAACAACTCCTAACGATGACTTTACAAATTTCTCTAAACAGTCTTTGTCTAAAATTGTATAACTTCCTAGAGAGGAAGAAGAAAACTACAATTTACACATTTTGTAACTACATAGCAACAGTTTCATTTTGAATCCTCGCCTAGACAGGAAAGAGTCGTACTATTCTCCGCTCTCTAAGAATGTAAATGTTATTCTTTACAAGGACATCAGGAAACAGCATGAAAAGAAACAAAGGAGCACGGAAGCACATCCCCTAACTAATACATTTGCTTAGGTCTGCATGTTTTAGCAAGGAAAGACAGAGAGAAAAAAAAATGTATTTCTACATTTCTAGGCCTACTCTACTTTCACGAAGAATAAAAGAGCTTTTTCATGTTTATGCTTGAATATTCCTGCAGTTCAGGAAACATAAAAACATTAATATTAGACACGCAAATTAATAATTTCATCTTATTCTACTATTATTCATACACCCTATAAAAAAATCTTCCATTCTACATGTGCTAATCTGACTCTTAGAAATAAGTGCAGCTTTGCACATTTTCGATCGTACCTTTTTAGTCTTCACATTTTAGTAATTACACGTTAGTAATTTATTTAAAACACACACATGGGTGGATTTTCCCAAGCAGATTTTATTAACAAAAATCATGCTCCATCAATCCCCCATTTGATGGTATCCCAAACCATCACACCAACCCATATCAGATTACTATCTGATAATGAACAATCAGAATGCAGTGGTTCTCATCTGTTTCAGCCTATATCCTTCCAGGCATCATAATAAATCCCTTTTCGATCTTCCATTGCTATTTCTTCTCTTTTCCTCTTCCTTGCTCGTCGCTTTCCTTCAGTAGGCTTACTCCTGTGACACTTGTAAAGCAGTATTATCATTAGTATGCTTGCAGCAATAGCAATTATCAGTGTTAGTATTCTCCCTAATAAGCTGTTAGAAAAATCAGAAAACCAGTTACCTATGGAAGAAATACTCTTACCAATTTTCTCCCATGCACCATCAGCCTTCAGTTTTGACAGATCATCATGCAAATGAGTAATATCCCTCCAAATCCATACTCTTATCAGGGATATAAGTGCAACATTGTTGAATCTTTAACATACTACAGACTCCGCCTTCTTTTGCCAATAATACATCCAAGGCAAGTCTATTTTGTAAAACCATGGTCCTCATAGCAACCATTTCAGTATCAACCATCAAGAACCCTCCAGCGGTATCCGTAGATAAACGATCAACCACTGTAGACAATTTTTGAAATTTCTGTAAATTTAGAATGACCCCAACTGAAGGTATCAATGCACCAAATATATCCCCAATTATTTCAGCAGCACTCAAACCCCTTTTTCTCCGTGTTAGTTGCTTTTCATTGGTTCCTTGTTCATCATTCACATGGTAGATTTTAGGAAAGACAATTTCCATATAACAACATCCATACCAATGTAGTGGCAACCTATAGTAGGCATTTTTACCACATATGAAATATACCCCAGGGTAAACAGGATCTGTACCACCCTTTAATCCCCAACCACCAGTAATTACGAAAGTGTGTTCACATTCACTGGAACCAATGAAATGGTTATTATAATCTGTTTTCTGCCTTAGTATGCAAAGCTTTCCCCTATGGGGCCAATCCAGAGCCATTGCAGCAAAAGTCTCAGTCTTCTGATAATTTCCTTCTTTATGTGCCCATGGAGGCTCTTCAATCTTTTGTTCAGCAGCCCTGCGTTTCAAACTCTCTACATCTACCCTCTACAGAATTTATAAAATCAATCTCTATACTATGTAACCTACATGTTAAATTATGCCTATGTGCATACACTGTATCTATCATCTTAGTAGTGTGAAAAAATCTCTCCCAAATATTCTGCATCCCTAGCACTATATACTATATTCATATTCTTTCTAATAGGAATTTCTGAAACCACTAAATCATAATTTGAATAAAAATATTGAAACGCCCCTTTAGCATAAAACAAACTAGTTAGTACACTACACGATATACCATATGTTAGTGGTAAATGGTGGTAGGTTACACCCTCAGACACAGACGTGGGTAATTGCATGCACACATAACAATCTCTCGCATCCAAGGTGTCCACATATTCATAAAGTAATTTTGTAAAGACATTTAATGGATAATCACTAATAGATTAATCCAAATGTAAGACACTACCGGTTATTTCTTTCATATTAGTCTCAGAATTTTCTTTTAGAACACTTTTAGTAACCAAAGTCACATGCTCATTATTATTAGTAGTAGTATTTACTATATTAATAAACATAGAGAGGTATCACAAATGTTAAAACCAACCACACAGACATTGTTAATAAAACTCAGAAAACACAAACATTGAAGCATTTTTGCCTACATATTCCCTGATTCTGTTTACCAGTTTCAGTTCTAATCATCTTCAAAAATTATGTAAAAAGGAAAAAATAGACAAAAAACGTAACTAAAAATTTACTCAAAAATAATTCGTAATTTCACTAGGCTAGTTTAGTTTGTGCACTCTACAGCAAAGATTTGAGCCCTAAGCTCTTCTTCAAAATCCACAGCTTGGAAACTTGAAACTTTTCTGGAAATTTATCTCATAAATCTCCTCTCTCTTTTGAACACCCTCTTCAGATCAGCAGTTCACTTAGGGCGGCTTAAAGAATTGTCCTTCTTCACACAGAATTTTAGAAATTATTTTTCCCAATCATTATGTAAGACACTTTCATTTGCACCTACAACCACATAAGTCCATTCTGGTGCTGAGTATTTCTTGCTCGGTACTTTCACTCTCTTTGTTCTTCGTACTTGATTCTCTTCTTCTGTTTCACTTTGTTCTGATTGACTCGATACTTCAAGTATTGTTTCAGGAACCTTGCTATTGACAGTGTATTTCACCTTATTCACTCCTTTTGGCCACTTGTCTCCCTTCTTTGCCCTTTTTCCATTCTCATTCGTTTCTGAACTTTCTTCAGATAAGTTCCTCTTTCTCTTGTCTTTGGCAACTGCAGAAGCTGAAGGAATCACTCTGTTCTCACCATTGACAGCGACAGTGTTATCTTCACTAGTCCCAGTAACCTGTGCCCACTCTTCTCCAACTTCAACCTGCTCTGGAACATTTCTTTGTTCATGTCTCTCTTCTTCAGCAGTTTCTTCGTTTTCAAGTGGACTTTGGACTTTTCTCGTGTGACTTGCGTGAATCCAATTCGACAGACCAGCACACTTGACAGCTGTTGTAGTTACCAGTATGATCTGGTAAGGGCTATGCCAGCGAGGTTCTAAACTGGACTTTCTGACATGCTTCTTCACCACAACCCAGTCCCCAGGGCTTAGATCGTGGCCTTGTTCTTGTTGGGGTGTTGTCGCAACTTCTCCAACCTGGTGAGACACAGAACACACCACATCAGCCAATCCTTTACAATAATCCAGTACCAAGTTATCAGTAATGTTCATCAGTTGATTTGCTGGAACTGTTGGCTGTCTCATAGCTCTACCCATAATGATTTTGTGGGGGCACAATCCAGTTTTCTTGTTTGGGATACTTCTTAAGCTCATTAACACTAATGGCAATGCATCAGGCCATTTCAGTGTTGTGGAAGCACAAACTTTAGCCAACCTTGATTTTATTGTGCCATTGACCTGTTCAACTACACCTAAAGCCTCAGGTCTATATGCACAGTGCAGTTTTTGCATAATCTGTAATGCTGCACAAAGCATCCGAATTATTTCATTATTAAAATGTGTCCCTCTATCTGATTCCAATGAGACTGGAAAACCGAATCTAGGAATAATCTCTCTAAGAAGCAATTTAGCAACTGTTAAGCTGTCATTACGTCTTGTTGGATATGCTTCAACCCAACGAGAAAACAAGCAAACAACCACAAGGACATATTTTAATCCATTGCAAGGGGGCATCTCAATAAAGTCTAGCTGCATTCTGGTAAATGGACCTGCTGCTTTCCCTATTCATCCCATGCTAACCACTGTCTTTCTTCCTGGGTTTTGCTTCTGACAAACTGTGCATCTCTGACAGAGACTTTCTGCAATCACTCTGAATTTGGGATTAAACTATGTCTGTTGAAACAATATAATCATTGCATCTCTTCCAATATGTGTCGGCCCATGATGGACTCTAGCCATCTGGGAAAGAATGCTGTCTGGCATTACTATTCTCCCATCAGTGTACACCCAGACCTCATCATCTGACCTGCGAGTGCAACCCAATTTAATCCATCCTTCTTTTTCAGAGTCACTTGCCTCTTCTTGTAAATCTCTCACTTCATCCCAAGTCTCAACAGATGTGAACAATAATTTGCATTCTATTTGTTCAGTTTGCTCATTTACCGATGGTTCCACATTAATCAAGTATGCATTTAAAGCACAAAATTTAGCAATTTCATCTGCATATCTGTTACCCAGTGTGATGTACTCACAACCAGCTCTATGTGCATTGCACTTCACCACCCCAATTTGTGCCGGCAATTGTAATGCAAACAGTAGATCTTTTACACACTCTCCGTTTCTGATCGGTGAACCCGAAGAGGTCAAAATTCCACGTTGGGACCACAACTGCCCAAAGTCATGTACGACACCAAAGCTGTATTGACTATCCGTAAAAATTGTAACCCTCATTTGTCTTGACAAGATACAAGCTCGGGTGAGCGCTTTCAATTCAGCCACTTGTGCAGAACTCACATTTGCTACTATACAAATTGCATAAGCAGCTCTCAAGCAACCCTCCGAATCTCTCAAACAGGAGCCATCCACAAACAGAACAACATCGGATTCAGGAAGCTGTGTATCCTTTATATCAGGCCTTGGTTTTGTGCACAATTCTGTCACATCCAGGGAATCATGATCCACCTCATCAAGAACTTCCTCACAGTCTGGAGTTGGCAATAATGTAGCTGGGTTTAAACTAGACCACCTCGTTATTGTCACATTTTCAGCACCTAAAATCACTTGTTCATATTTTGTCAAACGGCTACTCGTCAAATGTTGTGTTCGAGTGCACGTTAACAGAATCTCAACCGAGTGTGGAACAAACACTCTCAATGGATGTCCCATGACAATTGACTCACATTGTTCAAGACTCACACAAGTAGCAGCAACTGCTTTCAAACATCCTGGTAATGCTGCAGCGACGGGATCCAAAGTAGCAGAAAAATATGCCACTGGTCTTCGTGCTGTTCCGTGCGTTTGCGTTAGAACTGAGAGTGCACAACCCTCACGCTCATTGCAAAACCATGCAAATTCTTTCTCAAAATCTGGCATTCCTAATGCTGGTGCTCGACATAAACTGTTTTGCAACTCTAGGAACATCTTCATGCATTCCTCATCAAGATGTATTGGATCTCTTACATCTTTGTGTGTCAGTCTCTGAAGTGGTTTTGCGATCAGTGAAAAATTCATAATCCACTGTCTGCAGTAACCAACCATTCCCAAAAACATTCGAACCTCTTTCTGTGTTTTTGGTGGATTCATTCGCATGACAGCATTTATTCGATCTTGAGAAACTTTTTGAATTCCCTTTTCAATGATATGCCCAAGATAAAGCACTTTAGTATTACAAAATTGTAATTTTGTCGGTGACACTTTGTGACCACCTACTGCCAAGTGATTCAGCAAAGCAATTGTATCTGTCACACAATCTTCTCTAGTCCTTGATGCCACTAGTAAGTCGTCAAAATACTGGACTAAAACTGAATTTCTGGGCATGACCAATGACTCCAAACACTTTTTCAATATTTGATTGAAAATCGAGGGGCTCTCTGTATACCTTTGAGGAACTCGGCACCATGGCAAAACACGGTTTCCGAACCGGAATACAAAAAAATATTGGCTATCCCGATGCAAATGTATCGAGAAAAATGCTTGACACAGATCGATCACAGTAAACCATTCTGCATTACATGGAATTTGATATAGGATCACTGCTGGATTTGGTACTATAGGACAACAAGGTATAACAATTTGGTTAACCTTTCTCAGGTCCTGTACGACCCTGTATTTTCCATTAGGCTTGCAAATTCCCATTATCGGTGAATTGCATGGAATTCCAAGTATTTCTCTCAAAATTCCTTGTTCAATCAGCATATCTATCACAGGTGTCACTCCTGCAATAATATCAGGACTCATTTTGTATTGTGGGGTTCTCGGAAACTATGCATTAGGTTTGACTGTAATCTGAATCAGAGCAACTCCTTTCATCAGGCCAGTATCTTTCCCAGAAAAATCCCACACATCAGACAACACCGTTTTTCTCAATTCAACAGGCAAATCATTCTCTGTGAGCAATGGGTACAATTCATTCACTTCTGTCCCTTGATTCAGCATTTTAAAGACCACATCTTCATCTTTTGTTTGAAATGCTATTCCATCCGGTGTACAGTAAATGGAACAGTTCATTTTACACAACAGATCCCTACCTAGTAAATTAACAGGACTTGAATCACACACAACAGATTTGTGTAATTCCTTGAAATTCCCTATTTGAACTTTCATTGGCTTAGTTATTGGTGTTTTAATGAGTTTATTTGATACTCTGACAACTTGGATATTTTCTCCAGAGAGGGGTAGGTTTGAAATTTCCACAGTTCTCACAGTGGAACGGGTAGCACCAGTATCTACGAGGAAAGTAATTGCATTACCATCAGCCTCGCCATCCACATATGGACCCGACTGATCTACCACTAGAGATGCTCCAAGAACGCACTCTTCCTCCCCCCTCAGGCACCGTCATTGTGATGAATCCGAATCACTTCCATCCGTCTGCAAAACATACTGTGAAACAACCTGCACATTTGAATTTGCTTGAGCATTTGTACGTAAACCAGCATTTACATTTTGTCTTTGCATCTGACCATTCACTTTTTCATTAGGCATTGGAGCTTGTGGAATTTGAAAATTCTGTCCCCTATTTGTCAACTGCACTTGTTGATTCTGATTCTGCACTTGATTCATCTGCACTTGATAGTTCTGATTTTGGCTCTGCATCTGCTCTTGTCCCTGATCAAACGAACCTACATTCCCATTATTATTCAACACCACCTTACACTCGCGACACCAATGTCCTAATTTGTCACAATTAAAACAAGGACATTTTTGTTTTAAATTTTCTATGTTCACAAAATTACCTCTGCCTCTTCCTTGACCCATCGAAACCATTTGTGTCACTGTATTGCCATTTGAAACTAAACCTTTCATACCAGTTGTAGTCTGACCATCATCAGTCGCATCTCCGCTCAGATATCCTCCTTTCTTAGCTGCTGTCATTTGTGCTAACATCAATTTCTCCTTTAATTTCTTATGTCTCATCTCTATGTCATCTCCACAATAGTTCGCATTACGGAGAATCTCATAAACTGATCTGCCAACATATTAAATGTTGTTGAATCATGGCACTTATTTCTGGTCTCAAGCCATAAACAAAACAATATACAAAATGTCCCATGTCTTTTTCAGTAATATTTTCTATACCACTAAACTGTTAAAACACTTGAAGAAGCCTTTTGTAATATGCATGCACTGATTCTTTCAGTTCTTGAGTTGTTCTATCAATCTTCACCCAATCTGTTTCTTTTGGAGAAATCTTCCCTTTCAGGTATGTAATAACCTGATTTTTTTTTTTCATAACCTCATCAGAAGGCGCTCCTGTTTTAGGATCTCTCGGGTATTCTTTATTTGGTCAATCTACAGCAATTTTACACTCAATCCACAAATCAGCTGGAACTACTATATCAAAAAGACCCTCTAATCAACCCACAAAACTTTTGATACTTTCACAAACCTTTCAACTTGTCTGTACCATTCAACAGGCTTTTCCCTCAATCTTGGAAAATCATTCGTAAATGACAAGATGTCCTGTCTTGACCATGAAACGTGGACATAACCACCTCCCGGTACTTCTCTCATTGGATAAGCCCCAACAGCATCATCCGATTCTGTCTTCTTCTCTGGCTCTCTCAAAAGGTATGACGGAAAAGCTACAATCACTTTAGTATTTTCATCTTTTTTTCTTTTTAGCCCATCTTCCTTTCTACTTGTCCAATTCACCCGAACGCTTTAGTGTGCTAATCAACTCTTTAATTTGCAATCGTTTCCCTGAAACATTTAAATTTTCCATATCTTTGTCTGTAAAATCTAAACTATATGTCTTTTGTAATGCTTTTGACTTCTCAATGTCTACTCCATACTCTTGTGCTGTCTCTACAAATGTCTCATGCAAATTTCTCGCTCTTCGAGTAATAGTCTTACATAGAAACAACAACTCATCATCCTGAAATTTACTCAATCTCTCTGGTCTAATTGTACCTATAATCATTTCTTCTAGTACTCCTTTTAATTTGGCCACATCGACACAATCATCCATACTCTGACTACTACAACCAGGAGCTATATCTCGAATCCACTGATCTAATTCTTCTGGCGATGGACCCATTGATCTTTGTACATCTTCACCCGACTCACTTCTAGGTTTAGCAGGTGTTTGTGTATTCAATCTCTCTTCAGTCTGTATTAATCTCCTAGGTTCCTGATACACCACCCTTTTTGGTGTCTCATTTCTCCCTGAAACATCAATTAATTGTTCTTCATGTCTCGAAACTATACTCACATTTGCACTGTTACTTCCACTACTTTTTTCATTGGTCCTAATCACTTCTGGGACTGCCAAAGCATGTATTCCCGCAACACTCTGTCCAGCACTATATAATGGAACTACTGGACCAATCTTCACTGGCACTGACAACACTTCTGGGTTTCTTGCTGCTTCCATCCTAACAATCGTCCTTTGCCTGTTCTCGATCAATCTGATCTGATCTCACTCCATTTGTCACTCTATTCTGAGTTTGTTCTTCAATTTGAATCAAAGGAGCACTAGGTATAACATTTGAAGTATGTGAATCATTTGTACTTAAACTAATCTGTTCCTCTTGTTATGGGGGTGGTCTGTTCATTAATAATTCGTTTAGGAAATCCTCATCAATGTCATCTGAATCAATTAGGTTTACATTCGCATTCTTATCTTGTATTTCAGTATTATTCTTTTTCTCTTTTGACTTTCCCCTTTCAGTCTCATCAATTTCTCTAACAGGGAAGAATCCATTTGTTTCTATAACAGTACCTCTTCTCCACATTTTCTTGCGAGCATCCCACTTTGCTTCTGAATATTTACTCACTGTATTTTTATACCTATTCTGATGCTTGTCTCTTTATCTCTTGTATGCTTCATATTCCCATTCTTCTAATGCCTCATACTGCATTGGTCTTGGGTTTGGATTCAAACCATTCATCCGAAACCTCAGATTTTCTAAATTCCTTGTATTAAAAGTACCATTTTCAGGAAAAGCTAATTCACCTTGATCCTCTGTATATTTCACCCAATTCTCTAACCATGCACACGTATGGTAACCCCTTTCCAATGCCATAAATGCTGCTGGCGTACCTTCAGGAGCTATTGGAATTCCCTCTCTAATTGGAATTGGTTGATCTTTGCTAAACAATGTTTTTAACAATTTTATTATCTTCATTTTCTCTGCTTACTGTAAGTAAAATATTATTAATAACTCTAATCTATGTAAAATCCCAACAACACTCTCTTCCGTGTTATGTTTTCAACTTCCAATCAAAGTTATTTTCCGCTGTCCAATAACAGCGCGGTTCACACCAACTAACCAGTACCAGTGCGGCACCTCTGTGACGTTGTTCACCAACTATCCATTACCAGTGCAGCTCTTTGTGACGTCAGTATCGCTCCTTCTACTGACCCTCCCTTTACAAAATCAGCGTTAATGTCTTAAGGTCTTTTTAACAAATAAAACAAACTACATAAACACAAATTGTCTGCTCCACTAAAAGGAAAAATCGAAAGTATATTCATGCACTCAAAGAGAAAACCCTACACTCCAACAATAAACCACGACCAGCATGATTCTTGTTCTCTTACAAAACGGAGGGCTCTCGGGACTTCCCAGCTGCGCTTCCTGAAGTGACCCAAATTACCCTCTTATCTCATTCAACAAAGTTCCCTTTACAATACTTTCAGTTCGACGACCGCCTAGTATTGCATTACCAGCAGACAATGTACATCACCTTAGTGTACGCAAACACTAAGAACAGCCCTTAGGCATATCCCGGGATCGCAGGCCTCAACGGACCCGTCCAACAAAAACTCGATGTGACAAAACTAACTTAACATATATTTGAACCGTCAATTCTGTCTAGTCAGTAAAAACTCCTTTTTCTCCACCTAGTATTTCAGTCTAAACTAACCATCCGATGCAACTACCAAAACTGATGCAGCGGAAGCGGTAGGGGTCATATAATATCCCACACCAACCTTTACAATACCAAAGGAAGCGTAAATACTATAATGACAGGCCTATAAGTCATTATCCTTTCTATTAGCAATAGCAATATCAAAGGTCCTCCAATGGATCTTTGGTAGAGCTATAGGGACTAAGTAGAGAAATCAGAGAACTATTCCTTCACGAGGACCTGTAATGAAGTAATAGCTATACCATAAATACACTTCAAAAATACATTAATTATATGACAAATGTTATTCTGAAAATAAGTCATAACTCAGGAAATAACGACAGACACTATTCTTTCTAGTTACCTTTTTTGGTATTATTTCAGAAAAATATGAATGGTCATACACAAATACAAATCATAAGAAAACACTTTGTTCACAAATATCACAGGTAAATCATCACAGCTTTCATAAACAGAGTAATTCAAAACCATCAAATTCAGGTGGGAAAGGAAAGGGGGAGAGAGAAAACAGTGAACATCAGGGTTATCACAGATCAGTTACCTCTCAGTAAATTAGAGAAAACTAATGCACAGCGTGCAATTAATCAAGAAAATTATCTCCACAGCCGTAGGAGAATAGTGTAGGCAGCATCACCAGCCGATGATGTGCAAAGTCTCTAGGGAAAGAGTTCTCCGCAAACAAGTTTGCCAGCCAGATCAGGATTCAGCACCGCACAGCATTCAGCATACCACGGATGCAGGACAGGTCACCAGAATGTGAACGAGCCGAATATCATTTTCCCACCAGCATCTTTATACTGACTTCGCAACTTTGTTACACTAGTTTAGAAATTCTTCTAAATCCTACAAGCCATTCTCATTGGTCAGAACTAGAGAAGGAAAACAACTTCTAACGATGACTTTACAAATTTCTCTAAACAGTCTTTGTCTAAAATTGTATAACTTCCTAGAGAGGAAGAAGAAAACTACAATTTACACATTTTGTAACTACATAGCAACAGTTTCATTCTGAATCCTCGCCTAGACAGGAAAGAGTCGTACTATTCTCCTCTCTCTAAAAATGTAAATGTTATTCTTTACAAGGACATCAGGAAATGACATGAAAAGAAACAAAGGAGCACGGAAGCACATCCCCTAACTAATACATTTGCTTAGTCCTGCATGTTTTAGCAAGGAAAGACAGAGAGAAAAGAAAATGTATTTCTACATTTCTAGGCCTACTCTACTTTCGCGAAGAATAAAAGAGCTTTTTCATGTTTATGCTTGAATATTCCTGCAGTTCATGAAACATAAAAACATTAATATTAGACACGCAAATTAATAATTTCATCTTATTCTACTATTATTCATATACCCTATGAAAAATCTTCCATTCTACATGTGTTATTCTGACTCTTAGAAATAAGTGCAGCTTTGCCCATTTTCGGTTGTACCTTTTTAGTCTTCATATTTTAGTAATTACACGTTAGTAATTTATTTAAAACACACACATGGGTGGATTTTCCTGAGCAGATTTTATTAACAAAAATCATGCTCCATCACTTCCCACAGCTCTTCCCGTGTTATTGGGGCTTCTAACATGGCTTCTTCCTCCTTCTTGACCTTGGCTGTGTCCAAATCCCGAAAAAACTCCATACAATCATCCTCCAAAGAGTCTGCCTCCTTAGTGTATAACTGCTCATAAAATGTCTTTAAAATCCTAAGAACATCCAGTGGGAACTGAACCACCTGTCCTGCCTGATCTTCTATAGCCAATATTTGATTAGCAACCTCCTTCTGTCGAATTTGTTTAGTGAAGAGCCATCCTGTATTTTCACCAAATGTATAACATTCTGACTTATAATGCTGAAATTTGGTGGCTACTTCAGACCAAAAGTACCTATTGATCTTAGACTTTAAAATTGGTCTGTGCTGCTGGGAGTCCTGAGCATTCAAGCCTCTAGTAACCTTTCCTATGAGTTCGACTTCAACCAAAGCCAACTGATCATACAGCCCCCTAATCATATCCCTTTTTTTTGCTGATAAAGAGAGAAACTAAGAGTTTCCCCTCTAACAGTTGCTTTAAAATAGTCCCAGACTGAACCAACCATAGCTGTCCCCCTATTGATCTCAAAGAACTCAACAATCCATTTAGTCACATGATCCTTATATGATGGATCCTGCAAAAGCTTCCTCTCAAAAGTCCAATACCAGCAGCTGAAACCTCTAGCACCAGGGGATTATGCACCAGGGGATTATGATCCGACATTACCCTAGGGTAGCTTTTAATCCCCAACTGTCCCATCAGAGCAGTTGAAACAAAAAAATTATCTAGCCTAGCTAACTTATTGTGTGGAGAGGAATAGAAAGTAAATCCTGGATTAGGAACCCTGAGTTTAGCCAAGACATCCATCAAGCCATGATCTTGCACCATTCATTTTAATGCCTTATAGACACTTGGTTTCCTCCCTGAATAGACTTGATTCCCACTGCGGTCATCGTATATATCCACATGGATA
The DNA here is from genome assembly GCA_963921515.1 of Calotriton arnoldi. Classification (NCBI taxonomy): domain Eukaryota; kingdom Metazoa; phylum Chordata; class Amphibia; order Caudata; family Salamandridae; genus Calotriton; species Calotriton arnoldi. The sequence continues at coordinate 316,704 of CAWUFW010013640.1, read as the reverse complement.
TTCAGATCCCCACAGAGGATAAGGGGATGGGGCCCTAGAGCTATATCTGTGCTTAAATAATCAAACACCCTAGCCTTGTCAACTTTATATCCATATATTGAACACACCATAAACTGGGCTTTCCCAGACAAACATTTGACAATAACCCACGGGCCAAATTTATCTTCCTTAATCCATTTACAAGGACCAATAATTTTATTTGCTAATATCGCAACTTCACTTGATGTTACCCCTTGTTGAGTGCATGCCAATAATGATAGACCCAGATCTCTCAGCCACCCTCGCTTATCACATGGGATATGAGTCGTCTGTAAACATACAAGATCTGCTTTCATAAACCTTAAACCCAGGGCAATCCTTCTCCTCTTATTCCTATCATTAGGGCCACATATATTAATCATGCTTATACGTATTTTACTCCCCGTCATTCGTAACAAAGAATCCATTTGCAAATAACTGCTGCTGTAAAAAATCTTGTCAATTAAAACTTGCAATTTTCTACATAGAAAAACTTGTCTGCTGTGATATTTATCAAAAAGGAAAACCCTTATTTTTTTGTAACCCCCCCAATTGCCCCCTTCTCCCCACCTCCTCTCTTCCCCCAAACACCCAGCTACCCTCTTGCTACCCTCTGTCCCCCTTTTCCCATGCCTCTTCAAGCCCTCCTCACCCTCCATAAACCATTACTATCCTATTCTCCATAAAAAAAAGAAATAATAGAGAATACCACCCTCTGTACAATATCCTAGAATATCCCAGAAGAGAGGAAGAGCACTCCCCCGAACCTATCGCAATATACAAGTATGGGAGAGCATTGCCAACTTCAACTCATGTTATCCAGAAATTCATTTGCTTTGATCTCGGATGTGAAAAAGTAAACTTTTTCCCACCAGATCACCTTGAGTTTAGCTGGGTTCATAAGATAAACCTGGGCTCCTTTTGATTGAAAGGGCTGTATTAGCTGATGCAACCAGCGACGCTCAACTGTGAAATGGCAAAAATCAAGCCTGACAAAAAATGTGCAATCATCTTGTGTGCATTTCCGATCTGAGCGAGCCAGAGCTGAGATTGCATGATGCAGTAAAAAATTCCCCACATAAATCAATATCACTGTAGGTCTAGCTCCTTCCTGAGACGACTGAGAATTCTGTTCAAAGGGAAACCTGTGGTCCTGCTGCTCCTCCTGATCCTAATCCCAGCTTACCAGCTCTGGAAAAGCTCCTTTAAGAAGGCCAACCACATATTTACGAACATCATCCCCCTCTTGCCCCTCTGGAATACCCAAGACCCTCAGGTTATTTCGTATTAACCTATTTTCAAAGTCCTCCAATTTCATTTGGGTATCTGCCATTTGTGCTTCCAGAGTCTCAGTTGCCTTTTTCTGACTCAATGCCTCACTCACCAGAGTCACAAACCTTTCTTCAACTTCCCCCATTCTTGATGCTAATTCTGTACATGTTTTAGCACTCCTTTGGATAGCACTCTACATCTTCCTACAAGCTGATTGAGTACTACGACTCTCAGTGCACGTTTCCTCCTTATGTATCATTATACTTTGGTATATCTCCTCCAGGGAAGCTACTTCTGAATGTTGAGTCACCCCACTCATGCCACCCTGAGCGCCTTCTAAGGACGATGAGGCCGAATAGTCCCAGAAAAGTTCTTTTGATTCTGTCTTAGGCTTCTCCCGTTGAATTGCCTTCTTCCTCTTGACTGTGGTGACATCTCCCTGATGTTCATCTTGGCTGCTTACATTACTCAAAACGATGTGGCTCTCTTCATCTGACCAATCAGAATTGTCTGATAATGAAAAAAACATATCCCCACAGTCGATATCTCGACCAAGTTTAGCACTCACCACAATGGGGATATGCTGTGATTGAAATAGTATATTTTCCTCTTGAAGCCCTTAGCAATTAGTTCTGCCGTTGCAGCTCGGGATTCCTCTTCTCTTTCCACCAAAACAGAAACACCTCTCCCGGTTGCCACAGTTAACATTGTACCTTGAATGTGGGAGAGTTCCGTTTGCTCCTCAGAGCTGCCAGCCAACATGCTTTGCTGAGTTTCCCCCTCCGGGAGGACCTTCTCCGCATTCTCCTATCTGGTCGAATTCTCTCTTCCCTGGGGGGCAAAGGCCGCCACAGCTTCCTGAGTGCTCGTGGGCGATACGACTGCTTTAATGGCTACTGTTGTGCTTTTTAAACATGCTTGCCCCAGATCCTACCTATCCTTCAGTCCCAGATTCCATCATCGCACCGTCCCGATCAGGTCCGGATTCTTCCTCTCCGCCGCGGTTTTGGCTCCAGCTGTCATGATTTATGAATTGTGCTCTACGGTTGTGAAGCGCCACCGCGGCTCTTCACTGCTCTCATTGTCTTCGGCGGAGGCATCTTCTTCTTCGCCCAGTATAAGTTAGATGCAGCCGCCCAGTGGGTGACTCGCAAGCCAAGTAACTGACAAACGCGGTAAGCCGCAGGTAAATCCTTAGAGAAAGAGTGCTAAAGTGCCAGCGAGCCACTGGCCAGACTAATGTCTTGCCTCATCCCCTGCCATGGCATGTTTAGGAAACAGCATTCAGAACAGTGGGATGGACATACGGGTTGGACAGAGTCAGCTGCCCTCAATCAGCCACCATCTTGCTTTCCACCTCCTGTAATTCCTATGTTTTAGATTCATTCATTTTATTTTGATTTCGATTGATAAAAATAAGCCGATAACATTTTATATTGAATAGATTTGAAAAATCTTTGGATAGGCCATGAAGTGAATTTATGATTAAAGGTGCCACTCTCTTTAGCAAGACTTAGGGGGTCATTTAGACTCTTTTGGGCAACACGCTGCCCCTCTGCATCATCAGAGGCCCTTTTCTCCACCCTAACCGACCAGCAAAGGACAACTCTACCCCAGAGTGAAAACTGAACTGAATAGGAAATCTGAACCTATGGTCGGTAAAAGTGAGGGAATATGTTTTAGAATATGTAATATGTTGTATGCAGTCTGAGAGATGCAGCTCTCAAAACTGAGATGAACTGAATGTGGGAATGTGATTCGGTATGATCAGTGAACCATCTTAAAGTTATCTTTGAAAGATGTGCAGTTGGTGTATCTGTCATGTGGTAGAGATTAAGTTTTGACCTACTTGAACTAATGTATTATATAGTACTTCTAAAGTGCTTTTCATTTAACTTGCAAGGCCTAAAGCGCTTTCTGATTGGTCAAGTAGGTAGCTTCTCTGCTTGTTAAACATGTTGCCAGTTTGTTTATTTTTAGAGTTAGCTACGGCAGAGGAGTTCTGGTGTTGTGAGTAAGAGTCTGAGGAGTGTGGTGAATAAACTTGTCACTGTCAATGGGAAGCTGCACTGAAGCATGACATGTTGAGTGAGGGATAGAATCTCATTAGCATGTACCCACTATAACCCACCTCATTAAATTTACATTAATTGAATGCATTAATATGAGGATCAAGACTAGCTTCTATCAGGGTAATCAGGGGAGCACCCCAAGGATGGCAGTTGACACCCCAGTAGTGGGTCTAAATAGTCCACCCAAAAGAGGTTAAGACGCAATCCCCATTTTGTGCCCTTAAAAAAAAAAGAATGGAGAGTCCTTGGGGACCTTCATGCCTCTCTCCTCCATCAAAAAAAATACAGAGACAGTGTGTCCATGGGTTCACCCGAAGCAGAGAAGATGCAATTTAGGAACAGTCTAAGGTATCGCAGGAGTGGCTCTACAGGGCCAACTCAGAAGCAGAAAAGGCACAACTGAAGAACAGCCAAAGATACCACACTAGTGAGTGTGTGGGGGCCTCCAAAACAGTCAAAGATACTACAGCAGTAAGTGCATGGAATTAACCCAGAAACAAAAAAATTAGAACAAAAAAATTGTAAAATAAATACCACAGTAGTGAGTCAATGAGTTCCACCCAGAAGTGAAAAAGGAAGAACCCAAAAATAGGCAGAGACACCATGATAGTATGTCTATGGGACTCACTCAGAGGCAGAGGGGGTGTATCTCAAAAATGGTCAGGCACACCATAGTAGTGGGTCTAAAGAAATCAACCCTGATGTGGGGAAAACGCACATCACAATTGGGTCTACATTGTCCCAGCAGAAGCAGAAAAGGTACAATCCTAGAATAGGCAAACACACCACAGTAATGGGGCCCTGGGGCCCAGCCAGGTGTGGTAGTGGTTCAACCCAGAGATCTCTACAGACACCACAGTAGTGGGACTGTAGGCGGGACATAGCAGAGACTAATCAGGTGTGATACACCGAGACCAAACAGCAAATATATGGTACAAGTATACGAGAAAAGATCTTTGCCAGGATCATATTAACCATGTTTATGAGAGATGCTGCTCTGTACCAAGAGATTTTTTTCAGGGACTTTTTAGGTTTGAGGAGGACTCTGATTCATGCTTCTCTAGTATACAGGAGAGGCCGATTATTAGAGAAGATGTCTGTGTTAAATGATCATGCATATTTTGAGATTACAATGGTGTGGAATTCATCCTTTATTATGACGATGCTGCTCTGCTATCTAAGGGTTTGTTCTCTTGCATAATTGTGTGGTCTTGTTCTCTTACATAATTGTGTGGTCTTGTTCTCTTTTTCTTTATGTTGAGCAATAGCAGGTGTCTAGCTATTCTGCTCGACATTTACTGCTGGGGTATTCCTCTGGACCTTCAATTCGTGTTTGCAGGACAGTCGGTGCAAGTTTGTGTCTGGGGGTCAAGTTTCACTATTATCCGGAAGTATGTATTGATTTAACTGCTCCCCCCACCCTCTCTCTGGATCGCAATGACACGAAAAAAGTCATTCAAGGCTAGTTATGCAAGTAAGTTAAACCTTATCCCCACTAATTAAATTCCATACCCACTGCATCACTTAAAGATGACTCCAAAAAAACAACCCACCGCGTCTCAGGATGTTCTGGTATCTATCAATGTTAATTTCATCATAGACCAATTTATTATTTCATCTTTAAGCTAATTGAAGCGCAAGTTTTGACCTTAGAATTTCACAGGCTTTCAATTGCACCATCAGTCTCATTAAGCTTTGTTACGTCCATGTTCATTACGTCGTCATAGTTCAGAGCACGGTACAGGAAAATGTCGGCAAACTCTATGTACGATTGTTTGGCGGCAACTACAACCAGTATCAATTGTCCTTGCAAAGCGAGCAGCCTTCCTAACTAGGGTGACCAGAATTGTAAAGCCAAAAACCAGGACATTTCACGAAAATAGAAGAAGGACTACAGTTTTTCTCAAGCGAGCGCACAGAATGACAGCGCTCCTCAGCAGAGAATTACAGATCAGGCAGTTAGAACATACATAAAATTCAGTTTATAAACCCAGAAGCTTGCCTGTTAATTAAATTGCTTTCTTGAAACAACTGCTAATTATCCCTGCTTTGTAAAACATAAAAAAGCACCTCCCGCCTTTTTCAGTCGACCCTCTCTAAAAACCGGGACAGGAGCTAAATTTCCTGAAATCTGCCAGGAAACTGGTGAAAAACCGGGACAGTCCGGGCAAATCCGGGACACCTGGTCACCCTATTCTTAACGGGCCCATGGGCAGAAAGCATCCTCGACTGCCGACGTCTTTCCTCCAGCAACACTAACCACCTGAGCATGCGCAGCAGAATCCAATCTGCATTGGGTACACATTTTAAAAAATATACAGTTTTAGAAGGAATGTTTGCTGGCTTGGATTAAAAAACACAATTTTAAAAGGAAGAACGTGTATCTTGCATAGCTCTCCACTCCCAACTCGGTCACAACTATTCAACCTCATCGTGGTGTGGTATCTCGGTTAGAATCTTAGTGTTGTGCAGTGATCTGGAATTGACTAAAACCAAGATTCCAGTGGGGACAGTTGGCCCAGGCTTCCTCCGGAAAGAACCACGATCAAACTTATCTGCAATAAATATACATGGAACTTACTTCAAGGCGTGCAGACTCATTTTTAATGAGGAGAACGTAACACTGGCGTTGAGTGGTACAGAGTAAAACATGGGGCCAAGAAGACAGGGACAGCGATTTCGGATTGACTGTGAGGTGGCAGATTTCAAAGGCGTGAGACAATCTCAAGTATTGGACAACATGTGTTGAGGATTCCACTATTCCAGCACCAGTATTTGTGTTTGGGGTAGTGTATATGGTGTGCTAGAATCGGATTTTCATGGCACAAATTGTGTGGCGCAATCATTGAGTAATTGAGCAGGCTCACATAGAGTTGTCATCAACAGAAGTCGAGCAGAGTTGTATCCACGCAACAGGAGCTGCCCAGAATTATCAAGAACAAACGCTGTGCGTCCGCACAGCTGTCAGGAAGAATGTCCAACGCGAAGAGTCAACATATCCAGCCAACTGTATCCTGGTAACAAGAGTTGCACAGAAATGTGGGACACGCTGCAGGCCACCGCGCTGGCGGTGTATGCGGCAACACATTGCCAACTCAGCGGTCACTAAGGAGTGGTACAGCAATACTGTACGATATTCAACAATATTATATTTACTCCTGATCAGTAATAGGCACACCGCCTGTCTATATACTTGGCACTCTGGTGACAGTCACACAATTCAAGGTATTATCTTCATATATACACTTCACATGAACACTGTACACGGTGATTCACACACCAATATTTGGTAAAGTGTTTTATATTTATAGACTAACATGGATTGAATTTCTGCTCCACCAGCATTTTTAAGTGAATGTGGAGAACCTGTATTAGATTGGTACCAGTGGAAAGATGGTTTTGGGGCATATTTAGAAGCTATTGGAGGGGATGTATATACAGATAGACGTAAGTTTGCAGTGTTAAAACATTGCTTAGGTGCAGAAAGGTAGACATGTTTTGAACCATTCACCTCCATTAAAGGCAGGGGATGAAGAAGATGAAGAAGAAATTGATGCATATGATACAGCCATTAAACAACTAGACATGCACTATAAAAAAAGAGTCAATGAAGTAGCTGCCCATCATAAATTCTTGGGAAGAAGTCAATTACCTAATGAGTCAACTGATGTATTTGTTAATGATCTTAGAATTCTCTCTGTAAAGTGTAATTATTGTGTGTTTGGGGACCAAATGATTTGTGATCAAATGGTGCATACAACTTTGGATCACAAAATACAAGAGAAATTACTTTTGGTTGATGACTTAACTTTAGATAAAGCTATCGAGATTGCTCATCAATATGAAGAAATGAAACATGGTATGAAAAAATTAGCCCATAGTAATACGGAGGCTGTAAAGGTAGTCAGAAAGAAAGAAGTCACTAAAGGTAAGAAGGCTACTGCTGGAGATTTAACAGGGTAAGGTAGTAATGCTGAAAAAAAGAGAATATACTTGTTTTAAATATGTGTTCAACAGTCATTTAGGTAATGACAAGTCACGCCCTGCTATAGGTCAAATATGTAGATATTGTAAAGTTAAGGTACATTTTGCGAGAGTGTGTAGAGAAAGAGGTGCAACAAAGAATAGAATGTGCAGATTGGATAATATCTCGGTCAGTGAAGTCAAATATGAAGGTGAAAATGATGAGGCAGAAGAATTTATTTTGGGAGTGTATCAGATAGATCAAGTAAGGAAGGAGGCTCCTTATTGTGATGTATTGACTGGTGACAAGAGTGTAAAAGTCATGGCTGATTCTGGTGCCAGACACACGTTGATTGGGGATGACTTAGTATTGCTATTCCCAAATGCAAAACTGATACCACCAGACAAAGTTAATGAGATATGGCAATAAACCTATTGATCTATTAGGGTGTTTTGAGTGAACTCTTAGTAACAAAGGGAAATGTAGTGATACTAAGATTTATGTAGCTAAAGAAGGTTCATGTCTTTCAGGTAGGCCACAACAAAGAGACTTACTGATAACCTTGGATTCTTTTCATACTGACCAAGTTTTGGAGTACAATGATCTAGTATCACAAGTATGTGATCAATAAGCATTGAATTGGGCAGAACTATTTCCAGGAGTTTTTTTCTGAGTTTAGCTTATTAAAAAATTTCGTTCACAAAATTATTCTAAAACAGAATGTAATTCCCAAAGTTCATAAGGTCCGCAATGTGCCTCTATCTATGAGGGCGGCACTAAAAGAAGAGTTGAAAAGACTCTGTGATTTGGATATAATTGAGGAAATTGAATCTTCTGATTGGTTATCCCCAGTTGTAGTGGTACACAAACCTAATGGAAAAACTAGACTTTGCATAGATTTGAGGGCTCTAAATGAGTGCGTGTCGGTAGATCTCCATCCCCTGGCCAATATTGGTGAGATGTTTTCAATGGTGGGAGGTGCTACAGTATTCTCTACATAAGATTTATCTAATGCCTATCACCAGATACCTTTGCCTAATGAGAGCAAACATTGCACTTCATTCATAACACCAGAGGGCGCGCAACAATATAAAAGGATGCACTTTGGCCTGATTTCGGCATCCGCCGTGTTTCAAAGAGTGATGCATGAGTTATTTAAGGAAGAAAAAAAAGTCTTGTATTTTCAAGATGATATATTGGTGTGGGGAAAAACAAAGAAGGAGCATTCAGAGACATTACATGGAGTTCTATCAATTTTGGAAAAGAATGGTCTAACCTTAAGTATAGATAAATGCCAATTTGAGATGGATTCTGTTGATTATCTGGGACATAACATCAGTAAAGAAGGTATTTCTCCCAAACACAGCCTCGTTAGAGCAATTGAAGATGCTCCACAGCCTATAGATAAAGATCAGCTCAGGTCATTTTTAGGGCTTGTGGAGTATTATGCAAAATGTATTCCTTTATTCTCTGACAGAACAAAGCATAGGAGAGAACTGATTAAAAAATATTGTGTGGGATGAAAAATGGATCACAGAATTCAACAATTTAAAGTAAGCAATTGCCAAAGCTCCCGCTTTATCACCATTTGACACTAAGTATAAATCTATAATTATGACAGATGCAAGTAATATGGGTATTGGAGCAGTTTTATTGCAAGATCATGATGGTAAATTGATCAGCAATTGTTGCTAATGCATCAAGACCATTGAGGAATGCAGAATTAAAATATTCTACGTTAGAAAAAGAAACACTGGCTTGTTGGTGGGTAATAGTATACTTTAGAAAGTATGTATATGGAACATCATTCACCGTCATGACTGATCATGACCGTTTGTTGATTTATTTACTACCAAGGGATGTAAAAGGGCCACGCCTAGCGTTGCTAGATGTCAATTTAAACTTCAGGAATTCCATTTTCATGTTAAATATGTGCCAGGAACCAAAAATGTATTAACTGATTGCTTATCTCGCCTACCTGCTGTGGAATTGAATGAGACAAGTATTATAGATGATGACTTGGAGAGAGTGGTTTCGGTTTGTGAAGTTTCGTAAAAATGCATATCTGAACTGCAGTGGAAAAATTCATGTTTGGAAGACTGGCCCATGCAAAAGGTGCTGGGGTACATCAAAACCAAGTGGCCTAAAAAAAACAAGATATGGATGAATGTGTGTTATCATACTTTTGTGTAGCTGAAGAATTGTCAGAATTGAGAGGTGTCTTATTCCGTGGAGAGCACATGATGGTCCCGAAGAATTTAAGGCAGGCGGTTTTAAATATGGAAAAAGAACAATTAATGGACAGAATGCAGAACAATGTCATACATTCACCCAGTACAGAGATCCAGGCTTAAATACATCATTTTTTTGCTCCCCATGCCATTCCAGTTTGAACCCAGCCATATGCAAATCAGTCTTGACCCTGCAGCCAATGAGAACAGTCCAGCCTGAACTGCCAGGCCAGGTCCTCCCTGGACTGGAAACAAGCATCCTAGGACCGGTTTCAGGGTTTCACCCCACATCAGCCAGGATAGCTTGACTCCAGTGGCATGGAGAGCACGGGACCCACGTCTGGGCATACCCGTCCCACTCGGGGTGACAAATGCAAAAAGAACATATGATGGACAGAATGCGGAACAATGTCATACATTCACCCCAGTACAGAGATCTGGGCCGAAATCCATCGTTTTTTTGCTCCCCATGCCATTCTAGTTTGAACCCAGCCATATGCAAATCAGTCTTGACCCTGCGCCCAATGGGAACAGTCCAGCCCAAACTGCCAGGCCAGGTCCTCCCTGGACTGGAAACAAGCATCCTAGGACCGGTTTTGGGGTGTCTGAAAAGCTCCGTCCATCATCTCCTTGTGTTTGGTTTTAAATATGGCACATGAAGGACATCCAGGTACGTGCAGTATGAAAAGGAAGATTATGAGTGATTAATGGTGGGCTGGAGTTGATAAGAATATAGAAGATAAAGTGTGATCTTATATGGAGTGTGCCAGAAGTGACAAAGCCCAAAAGAAGATTATTTATGTAAAGAACCCCATGTCTAGACACAGTAAAACTTGGGAGAGGATTTCATTGGACATAGCAGGATCCATATGCCTATCAAATTGTCAAATGTACAGTATTCTGTTGATTGATCAAATGTCCCAATGGCCTGAAGTGAAATTTGTCAGACAGGTGACATCCAAGTGTTTAATTGATTTTATGAAAGATGTGTTTAAAAGGGAAAGTTTTCCCAAAAGATTGATGACAGATAACGGTGTTCAATTAACATCCAAAGAAATGAATTCATTTTTATTAGATCATGGCATAGAGCATATCAGAACATCTGCTTATTACCCACAGAGTAACGGAATTGTGGAAAGGTACTTAAGGAAGCTTTACAATTGGCCATTATTAACGTGAAACATTGCTGGTAAACTATTTATGATCTTTTATGGAGTTATCGCACCACACCCAGGCTACCGGGAGAGAGATTACCTTTTGACAAAATGAAAGGGAAACCACCTATATGTAATTTGAGACAACCTTGGATGCTGGATCTTAAAGATGAAGTAAGAAGTCCTGTAATTGCTGGAAATTCTGATAAGAGATTTTCTGAAGCAGAGCATGATGTGTGTGATAAAGAAAAATCCAGCAACAAAGAAACTGATTTGAAAGTAGGAGAGTGGGTATGGGTTAAGAAAGGTAGATTGGTTAAATCTGGTGAGTTTAAGTTTTCAGAACCATTGAAAATTATAAGAATTGGGAATCAAGTGGTAGAATTAATCGATGGCAATAATTGTTGTATGAGCAAAGTTGCAAAAGTCCCATCTTGACTTAAAGGAGGTAGCATAAATGCGAACTCTACCAAGCATGTGACATCTGACTGTGGTAAGAAAATCAGCAGACCACCTCAAATTCCTGCTTGTGTAAAGAAGGACAATACCTATGCATGACAGGGTTACTTTACAGTTTCATCACTCAGCTGAAGGTTAACATTCGCAACCCAAAAGACAAGCACCAAAATAGATGCAAGATTACCACATGAAGTAGGAGATAACAATAGTTCATATATTTTTTTATTTTCTGTTCATATCAAGTTGCTATGTTAAGGTTTATGAAATCTATATATAAAAAAAATATTGTAGAAGTATGTTCATAGTTTGGGTTGATAAGACATGACAAGTTTGTGTTAACAAAGGGGAATGTGTGGTATTTAGGTCAGAATCTTGGTTTTGTGCAGTGATCTGAAATTGACTAACATCAAGATTCAAGTGGGGACAGTTGATCCGGGCTTCCTCCGGAAAGGACCACGATCAATCTTAACTGCAATAAATATACATGGAACTTACTTCAAGGCATGCAGACTCGTTTTTAATGAGGCGAACGTAACACTTGGCTAGTTTAAACGTTGCCTGAGGCACAACATCCTCTTTTACCTCCTGACGTGTTCACTAGATGGTTCTGGTTCTCTCTCTTTTCCTGGTTTTACCCGCTCTCTGTTTGTTCCATGTTTTCTCACTTTCAATCTGTATTTCACATTCGTCCTTTCCAGCTCATCCTAGCTCTCCAATTTCTCTCTCATTCTCGTTCTCTTTGTATTCTCTCCTTCTCTTTTCATCGCTCTCACTTCATCTTTCTTTTCTGTCTCTCTCACTCTCTTTTCTCTCTCCCTGTTGTATTGGAAGAGGAGAACAAAACAATGTATAAGGGAAGGGGGGGAATATAAGGCACGATATGTGAAACAATAATAATGTACGAAAAACACAGTGCAAAATAGATCACAGAACTAGATGCACAGCATGTGGTGGCCCCAAGAGGCTGGGGCCCTTGTAGGTCAAGGGGCAATATCAAGGAGGGCACGTGGGTGTAGGAAGCTGGGTTTCTGTTGCAGTAACCCCCCCACTTTTTGCCAGACTACTGATGCACTTTGACTTGATGTGCCCTGGGTCCCTGCCAATCAGGTTCCCAGGGCCTGTGTTTTTCCCCAAAACTGTACCTTGTACCCCCATTTGGCACCTGTCTGGCCACATGTCAGTCCCTTGTAAAAGGTACCATAGGTACCAAGGGCGCTGTGGACAAGGATGGCCTCTAAGGGCTGCAGGACTTATTGTGCCACCCTTAGTGGCCCTGTACCTTTACACACACACACACTGCCATTGATTGCAGGCTGCTTGTTTTGGTGCAGAACAAAGTGAAGAGTCGGTCGACATGGCACACATCCCTGTGTGCCATGCCTACAACCCACTGCCCTGGCATAGGTCAGCCACCCCTCTAGCTGGGTGCACTATACCAGTGGTGAGGGTACAGGTGCATGAGCCCTGTAGCCCTACAGTCTCTAGACCAATTCCTAGACATTGTAAGTGCAGTAATGCCATTAAGAGTATATGGTGCTGGGAGTTTGTCATTACGAACTCCACAGCACCATAATGGCTTTACTGAAAACTAGGAAGTTTGGTATCAAACTTCTCAGCACATTAAACCCACACTGATGCCAGTGTGGGATTTAATGAAAATGCACTCAGAGGGCATCTTAAAGATGCCCCCTGAAAACCAACCAGCCTCTGGTGGGTTTCCTGACTGGTACACACCAGCCTGCCACCACGAGACATGTTTCTGAACCCCTGGGGTGGGAGCCTTCGCTCCCTGAGCCCAGAAACACAGCCTTTCCTGGGAGGAGGTGGTCACACCTCCCCCAGGCCAGGAAGAGCCATCTGTGGCAGGGGAGAAATGCGACACCCAGCATCTCCTGCTATCAGCGGGAAGACAGGCAGGAAAATTAGCAAGCCCAGAAGGTGTGCCCACCTCTGCCAACCCCACCCCTCAGGTGGTGGAGGCGAGGTGAAGCCCACTCTTCAGTGCCCGCCATCTTGCAGATGACAGGCACTCCTCAATCAGGATTAGGGATTGTGCTCACTCCCCCACATGGGGTGAGCACACCAAGGGTATAGTCACCCTAAGGTCAGAGGCCCATTGGCTACTGACCTCGAGACCCCTAAAACGCCCCCTAAGTACAGTATTTAGGGGGCAGCCCTGAAACAAGATACAGATTCCCGCTACCTACGAAGAAGGACAAAAGAAGATGCCCAGCAGAGGAGACTGCAGAGAGCAACTGACTTGGCCCCAGCCCTACCGGCCCGTCTGCAGTTTCCAGAGATCCTGCGCCAGAAGGCGCCCTGTCCTGCAGTCAGTGACCTCCAGAACCCTGGGGGGACTGATTGCCTTCAACAAAGACCGGATCTCCTGTGAACAGCAGCTCTGTTCAAAAGAAACAGCCAAGAAAGACTCCGAGCCTGCTGATGACAAAGAAACCCGACGCCTGGAACCACCACTGCACCCGACGCCTACGGCCTGAGTTCGAGTGGCCCACCGGTCCCAGTTAGGTCCCCCAGCGCTCCAGGGTCCGAGTCCACCGTGGGTTGACCCCTCCAGGACTCCCCGATGTCACCTGCAGCCTCTGCACGGAGACCCCCCAACCGCGAGTGGCCCGGTAAGGTGACATCAGACCTCAAAAGACACCCCTGCATCGAGTGGCGTAACGAACCTTGAGGGGGCCCCCCTGCAAGGCACGTGGAGGGGCCCCCTCCGGACTCAATCATGAGCTCTCTGGCCAGAGTAATGTGCTGAGGGGGTCCACTGGAGTTTGGGGGTGCCCCACACGGCGGGGGCTGCGGGGGCCTGTGTTATGCCACTGGCTTCATGTTCCTCTCTAGCCTGTGTGCCTTCAACGCTTCCCCTCCATGTTATAGAAATAAAAACCCTTCCCTCTTCTATCCCTCCACTATCCTTTTTTAATCCAAATACCAAACTCACATGTCCACTGCTCAAATTAATTTCATATTTCTGTATACTAATTCTCCACTAATCCTCTTTGGGTTCCGGAGTAGCGTGCTACTTGCCGAAAAGGGCTTCGACGCCTCGTCAGGGGTAGTAAGCGCTATATAAATACAATACAATTTGTCCTCCCCCATTCGCTGCCCTGCCACCGCCTAACCTTCTCTTTAAGGGTTCCCTCTGTCTGTTTTTCACACTTTGGGCATTGGAGTAGGGTGACCGAACCTTTCTCAGTCCTGACCTTTTAACCTACATATAACTATCATTGTTGGGCAAATTCGCGCAGTGGGAGCAAACCAACACAATCGAAACACACGCTCACCCAGAGCACCGGCGCTTCACAAGTTCATTGACAAGGGATTTATCCAATTCAGGTTTTGTTTCTTTATCTCCTAGAGCTTGCAGATGTGTGTACCTAGCGTAAATTCAGCACTACAAGTAGCAGACCACAACAAAGAACCTGTTGTTACCTTTATTCTACACATTTTAGGACCTGTAGAACTGTTGATTAAATTAAATTCAGGATTACAATTATGGGACACAGAAAAATAGAAAGAAAAATAGCTCAACTGGACGAGGTGCTTGTGAATGGAATCTTGAAACTCTCTTTGTCACCAACATGTGCTTGTAAGCAGAGGCCTCAAGTCTTCACCTTCCATGAGTGAGCAGCTCATCAAGTCCAGGACTTTCCATTGAATTGTGGGACTTGTAGTCCAGGTTGTTTAATGGTTTGAACAGGACAGCAAATCCCAGTATGCATTGAAAGTATCTTGGCATGGACGACCTAATCACGGCCGGCCGGAGTAACTTGAGAGCTCCGCTGTAACCATGTCCACTATCATTCTGTAATTCTGTGCCTGCCGCATATTTTGCATAATTATGGATTTGCCACTTTTGCCACATAATCCATCACCTGCATAATTTGCAGATTGTAACGAAAGAAATAGTTTTTAGCTCAAATGGCTCACACGTATTAAAATGAGGCCACACGTGTTGCAGCCCAGGAGCAGGCCCTTCATATATGTTGAGTGGTCAACTTTCTTTTGGCTGTGGCTGTATTTGGGTGTTAAGCCCGGTGGTAGAAGTGGGCGGCATCTGAG
Source organism: Calotriton arnoldi (assembly GCA_963921515.1). Classification (NCBI taxonomy): domain Eukaryota; kingdom Metazoa; phylum Chordata; class Amphibia; order Caudata; family Salamandridae; genus Calotriton; species Calotriton arnoldi. The sequence continues at coordinate 301,457 of CAWUFW010013640.1, read as the reverse complement.
GGGAAGGATGTGCCCATGTTGCACACATGGGTCAGTATGCTCAGCTGCCAAGTTTTCCGGATCCATGGGTGATGACCTGATCCAGTCCAGGTTTTTTCTCTGAATTTTGGAACTTGTAGCCCCGGTTTGAAAGTGGAATAGAGACTAAAGGAAGAAACCTGGACCGGAGCGGCTCATCACACATGGACCTGGGAAACTAGGCAGGAGTGACTGCCCCAGAGTCACTAGAAGGAGGTACATACATTGCTAAATGTATTCCAATCGCCCCTGGTCCGAATGCTTTTCCACTTACGGCTCATTCCAGAAAACAGTACAAATAAGTCTAGTCCATCACTGTCCTCTAAAACCAATTTTAAGTGACTCGTGACTCAGGGTTAAGAAGCTGAACTCCTACCCGGTGTGTAAGGGATTCATAGCTGCCAAGGTTTCAGATTGCTATGTGTGACATTTTCATTTTGTCAGCGTAATTATGAGTGACATTTCAATGACTATGAGTGGCACTTTCTAGTGAGCAAAATCAAGCAATGAAGATGAGGAAAACAGATAAATATCAGAAATTACACCCATTGGAGCATTAAGAAACTCTAAGAAGATCTTAAAACTTCAACAAATCACCAGAAATGAAAGGAAGGCCAGTAACCGGAGACAGACTGTGTGACTGCAGTTCTCAGTGACAGAGACATTTTTCCCTTGAAATAAAACCAAGGACTTAAGTCCATGGAAAAAGCTAAATTTCCGAAATTATGCCCTTTAAAGCAATAATAAGCTTTGGAAAGACTTTCAAGCTGCTGCAAAACCCCTGAATTGCAAAGTTACTAACCTACTTGCCCTTTCTAAGGTGATTGTTACAGGAAGGGGATCTGACAGGAGCCATTTCATATTTCAGGCTAGCAACAGGCTTGTCTTTTAAAACTCCATTGAGGTAGAAATTGCACAGAGATAACCAATCCTGGTAATTGAGAAATACATTTTAGAACCATTAATTGTGAACTGTAACTTAGTCCAAGTGTGATTTTTTAGGTCGAGCCTAGCGCAGCGCGCATGAGCTGTCTAGAAAATGACCTCTTGGAATCACTTCAGCTTTTCAGCAAACTCGTGCGTGTGGCTAAAAAAAGCCACACGCACGAGTTTGCTGAAAAGCTGAAGTGATTGGCCATTGCGTGTGGCTTTCAAAAATTGAAAGCCCGCAATTGGCCAAAGGCGGGTGCATGTCCCGCCTTCTCTCCAAACGTTAACTCCCCTGGCCTAGGGAACTCGGGAGCGAGCAGCAGCGCGGCCGGATGCCAGCTGCATTCCTGACATTCCTTGTCTAATTAGCGCGGTCGCTTTAACTTTCGCAGCCGCGCCTTTTATGATACTGCTCACTCACTTTGGTCTGCAACAAACTCTGGCCCGGGGCAGGCGTTATCCGACTGCTGAAACGGTATGGACGGGAGCTTTCCTTTTTGCTGCTCTTTCACAATTCTGTATGCGCGTGTGTATCTGACATCAGTACAAAGAGCCTTTTAGGGAGTGTAAAATTACCACTATTTCCGTTTCCTATTCGTAGAGATTCTGTGTGGAAACCTCCCATACTGCGTTCTAGGGTGGTAAAGCCCTCAACGTTTGTGAACACCCAAACACTTACATGTGTGGGGTTATTTCAAACATTTACGAATCCCACGTCCTGCCCAAAAAATGTTCATAATGTCTCCCATTTCAGGGTGGGAAAGCGTTGCGATCACCCCCAAAAAGTAGTGGTGTGTCGGAGAAGAGGTTCCTCCATTGGAAATATTGTTATCTCCTCATCTATCCATGTACTTTATTTTGCCCCTTTGCCTGGATCTGTCCATATTTCATCACACCAGGCCATCAAAGTTGTCTTTGCTTTTGGGGGCCTGAACTGATGCAACCTTCTTAATGCTGCTGTGTGATATACTCCTATCCCCTGTGCGCCTGTCCCGTGCCCCTGGTTCGAGGGTGTCAGTCCCTCTTGCCCCTGCGCAGGTGCCCCCCCCCTCAGTGCTACGTGTCTCTCTGTTCCCTTTGCCTCCGTTGACTGTTGTTCGGTCCCCGTGACCCCGACCCGGTGTTTCAGCCCCTGGTGCTCCTGTTCCCCCACTTGTCTGTCCCGTATGCCCATGTCCTGTGTGACACTCCTGTGTACCCCCATCCCATATGCCCCCCCTGTCCCGTATTCCTCTGTTCTGTTTGCCTGTCCCGTGTGCCCATGTCCCGCGAGCCTCTGTCTGTGTGCCTCATGTGCCCCTCCCCACGTGTGCCCGGTTCTCCCAGCTCCATGGTGCCAGCACGGTGCCAGGCAGCCTACCTGGGGTTGCTGCCGGCCGGTCCCGGTGCGCTCTGGCGGGGGCTCAGGCGGGGGCTGCACCGATGGTCCTATGTGCCGAGTCCGGGCTCCATGCCCCCTGACTCTGTGTCTTAACGTTCGTATCCCTTTCTTCCCTGTTTCTGCTCTGTTTCCCTTTACTCTTGTGTTTTAACACTGAACCATTTCTGCTTTAACTCTGAACTTTCCTATCCGGTCTCCTCTCCCAAACCTGTGTCTTTACTGTCCTCTGTCCATCCTCTCGGTCTCACAGTGTACTTATAAGGTCCCAAAGGCGAGACCTATTGGCTATGCCAATGCTTGTTTGTTTTTGTTTTGCAGATTTATATAGCGCGAACTCGACCCGAAGGTATTGGAGCGGTTTACATGAGCACCAGTTACGTTACACAAGGACACATTCATGTTTAGGTCTTGCCTGGCGTTAGCAGCGCGCATGCGCTGTTCTCGCCATGCGAGGGCTTCTTGGAATCAATACGGATTCCGAAGCTTTCAGAGGCGGACTTGAAGCCCCGCCCATCTTTTTCATTCGCTGGCGTCATCCTCCATGCTAAACGCTGGCTCACGATTGAAAAGGAGGCTTCTTAGTCCCTCCTTGTTACCGCCCTGTCTACTTTTGGCCCCGCCCACCGGGATTGGATCTCTCACTTGCGGCGTTACGCGGTCTCCTTCATTAGCTGGGACGCACTATGTTTTTCGCACAATGCCAACAGCTTGTTTAAAATGCGCCTCGGCGTGCTCCTGTTGCCACCTCCCTCGGGCCAAGCCACGTTATTCAGTGCGCTTTTTGTTTGACAATGGCGGCCCGGCGGCGCCGCATCCCTCGGGCCAAGCCTCGTTATTCAGTGCGCTTTTAGTTTGACAATGGCGGCTGGCGCCGCACACAGCACTCGCTAGACGGTGCCCCCGCATTCTCCACCAGGCCAGTCACAGGATTTTGCTGCTCCTTGCGGTTCGTGTCGGGTCCAGCAGCCGAGAAGCAGTCACGTTGCCGCAGTTCGTTTCGGGTTGAAATAGCGTCAGATTGTTCAGGTGAGCCGTGACCTCCATGCTCACGCCCGGGTGTATTTCCAAATTGCACCCGTCCTCAAAGGGATGGCCCGCTGCTCGTCTAAGACAATGTTGCCTCCCGATACAAGCAGCGCTAAGGCCTCTCTGGGGGGTTTTGTTAAATGCTTGTGCTCGGGGAAGCTGTTTTCCATTTGCATGTGCACACCGTGTATGGTACGGCCGATTCAGGCCTTCGGCGGCATCCGCTGGGATCCATTTGTGTCGGTCCTCCGGATCATTCTGAGCCGGCCGCAGTAGCAGACGATGCCCAATTTAAATTGTCCTGATTCACGCAGCACTAAGGCCGCACGGGGTTCATTCAACACAAGCAGCGGAACGATCCGGAGATATGCGATCTTTACTTCTCCAGGCTTAAAAACAACGTCGACTGAAAGCCAGGCGCATGCCACGGGACATTTAAGATATGCTATCCGGTGGGTTTTGTGCAGAGATGTGGTACCGTCGCCAGGGTACTTGGTAACCACCCTTCTGTTAGTGTGTGTTTGCACTGAACAGTCCCGGGGGCAGTGCGCGTGGGTATCTGTGCTTGACTGTGTCTCATAACAGGGCATACATACTTGTGTCTATAACGCTATGCCCAGCTGCTGGTAACGCTATAGTTCTCTGACTGTCTCACCCCGTGCAATGCTGATTGATACCTAAAAACTCTTCGCAGCAGGGTTTGACATCAACATATAAAAGTACAGGTGCTCACCATACCACAACACCCGTGCGCCCCCTTCAAATGAACCAAGTGCAGTTTCCCAGCACCTCCTATTGAACGCCCTGCAATGTCGGCTGTGCTGACGTCATCCGTTCTCGGGGTGTCATTGACAGGTGGACAATATTATCTGTGGTTCACCTGATGCCTGTAACTGCAGGGCCAGCCTGTGCTGTAAATCTGACTGGACGACATGTTCATAGACATTGAGGGTTAAAGGGTGGCACCAGAAAGGGGGTGGAGCAGGGTCGGATTAGATTATTGGGCATTCAGGCAGTGCCCCCGGGGCTGCTCTCGCACGTCATTGAGTGGGCTGGTGGGGCTGGTCTGACAATTTAGTGAGGGGGCTGGTGTTCTGGCTGTTACTGGGCCTGTTTTGGGGCCAGGTGGGCCTGTTTGTACTGTTGATTTCCCAGAGATTAGCACAAACATTGCCTGCAGCAAGCTTAAACCCACCCGGCCTTCCATATATTGAAAAGCACCTGTACAGCGTGTCTTCACAAGTAAAAAACTGCCGATTTGTAAAAATGGATGGTCAGGTTTTGTTCGCTATCTAATGTACTAATGAGGTGCACTTTTACTTTGGTGCCCGGGCATATTTTCTGCCCGAGTCCGACCCTAGGGTGGAGTTCCAAGGTGGGAGGGGGAGTCACATAATTAGAAGTGGGATTTGACGGACAACTTGCACATCAGTTTTTTAGATTCAGTTTGTATCTTGCAAAATGGGCAACAAGACAAACAGACAGTAATTCTGTTCCGGCTTACATAATTGAGCGCAAGCAGACTGCATTTAAACTCTATTTATTACTGGGTGAAGGCACCTGCGTCCGAGATCTTTGTGTACTGCGCAAACTCTGGGCTCTAGTAGCAGCAAGACAACTCTGGTGGTTTCTGCACTTGCTGTAGAGAGTTGTGAGCTGTCTAATCACTCGTTTGACTCGTCATAAAATTGCACCGAGGGTTAAAGTGCCTGCGGAACATTCTCAATCACCCGGGCACCAGCTGTCTCTCCCCACCCCCGGCAAGTTGCTGCTCTGAAGACAAAACACAAGGTGCTGGCACCCCTGAATGTGTCCCCGTGTCGGCACATTGCACCCGGATACAGCAGTGGGGTGGGTCTGAATTTGGCTGGTATTTATAGCTTGCAGGGTTTCCTTTCAGCTGATTATGCTCATGTCTGAAGGTCTCTGACTTTTGCTGCATCGAATGCTGGAACTTATAGTTTTGTTCTACAGCAGGGCATGTTCGTAGGTGTATCTGAGTGACTCACTGCATTGAATGCTGGAACTTGTAGTTTTATTTTCTTACTGCAGGTCGTGCTCATAGCTGTAGTGATCTGAGTGTCTCTCGCTGCTTTAAATGCTGGAACTTGTTTTCTCAGTTTCTACTCTTCTACCTTCTCTCTTTCCATCTCTCACATTTACCCACACACTATCTATTCCCCCTCTTTCATTTTAACTAATTCTCGCTGTTCCTTACTTCAGTGACCTCAACTTCCATCTTGATATCATCATCATCAAAATAACTTTATTTCGCCTACCAAAATGGTGGCATAAAAAGTATACTAAAAACAGTTACATTATAGCACAGTCATATAATTACAATTTTACATAACAAACCCAGTAATATAAAAACCAATTGATCTCATAATCTTATGCATAAGTCCATCCTTGAGTAAATATATCAAATAACAGATTAAAAAGTCAATCTTCTCTTCTTCAATGCCGACAGGAAAAAGGACGCCAGTGAAAAGCATGTAAAAGGGTCAGACAATAGCTGTAAGTAAAAAAGGGCCACACGACACTGTCTAAAATTCATTTTGCGTATAAGAGGGATAATAAACCTTTTTCTTTGTGACCTCAACTTCCATCTTGATATCAATAACACACACACACAATTTCTTACTCTTTCTCTCTCGTTTCAAAACAAGCTGACATAATTGCCAGCAGCCACACTGCTCTACAACATAGTTTAAGCACGTTGGCTAAGCCAATAACTCTAGCTAAACACTTATAAGGACCCAAAAGCGAGACCTATTGGCTATGCAGATGCTTGTTTTTTTTTAGGAGGGTCGTCTGCCCGGCACATTCAGTGCAAGGACCGGTCTTAGGAGCAGGGGCGCTGGCATCAACAGGAAGGTGGGGACGCTCAAATAAAATAAAAACATTTCAAAATAAACAGGCGTGCGCAAATATAAACTTGAAATATATATTTTTTTTAAACTTACCTGACAACAGGACCTCCTGCTCCTGACCTCGATGCGCTGCAGCCCGGCCACCAGGGAACTCCCTAGACCAATCAGGGCGCTGCTCTCACCAGCTTGAGAGCAGCGCCCTGATTGGAGGGAGCAGCTTGGAGCGGCTTAAGCCAGCTGGGTTAGAGGTTTCAAAGTGTGCATGTGTGGCTGGCCGTCACAAGACAGCTGGCCAAAAAGACGTGCTCTTTGAAAAGTGCACTTACAACTCACCCTCCTCCCAGTCCCTGCTGCTGCCCAGTCCCCGTCCTGACGCTTGTTCAGGATGGGAGGATGTCAGGATGATAAATAAAATGCTAATGATGAATTACATTTTTTTTAATCTCGGGGGCATTTAAGTGGGACGACGCTCCTCCACTCCAACAGAGGAGCCGCCCCTGCTTAGAATGACCCTCTGCCTGCAGTGCAGATCCACTGCCACTGTATGACCATGGACTCTTAATATGCGGAAATGCTGCTGTATACCCTTGGAATCTTGAAGTGTACTGCAGCCCATTGTCGTGGGATTAAGTTTACCAGGGAGAGCCGATCCAAGGGTGGCCTCTGTCTCGGAGAACCCCTGCACGAGCCATGCCATAGAAATATTTGGCTGGTCCCTCGTGCAACAAACAGTATGTTAGAACATGATACGGTGTCCTAAAACATTTTTTTTAAATGTATTTTCACACACTTGGTTCAAGCAGGGAAGCTGACTTTGAACCCAGGTTTTCCAATGAAACACATTGCATTTCATCCACTGAATGAGTTTCTCTGTCTGACATCAAAGGTTAATGATTTGTCCTTAATTCTTTGGAGGATAAGATTAAACCGTAGGTGACAGGCGGAATCCACATTTTATTCTTGGGCAGTTTTATAGAACATAGAAGTGCTTCTCAACAGCCACAGCTTACATTTACACATTGATGTGTCCGGCAAAGGAAGATTTGTTGGATTCACAGAATGCTGAGCCGAGGTCTAGATTCAAACCTGGTGCCTCATTTTTCTTGGTCGGCAGTGAAAAGGTGACTTATTTTGGGCTCTGCAGCTGTAGCCTCTAGGCCCTATCACTTCCTGTGAAAACTCGGCTCGAGGTTCCAAAAGGACCTCGAGCTAAGCTACAGTCAGGTTTCTGGCTCAAGCCTGGGTCGAGCTTCTAGCGACTCGCCCACCTGTACGTGGGATTCATGATGTGTACTATTGCTGCATTTATTCATAATAGTGCTACTGCTGCATGGTTCCAGATTAATATGCGTGCTAGTGCTGTGTTCATCTTCTCTCGCATGGACTCCTGTTATAAGTTCTACTGCAGCAATACGATCTTTTATTTATATCTTTATCCGTGTATTAGATATGTGAGCTTCTAGAATGCTGACCTCATCACGGCGGCAATCAAGGGCTTCACATTAGAATTGATGATGATCATAGCATAAAGGAGCATAGAACCCTAGCTGATGCCCTTTAGTGGACCAAGTTCATTTCAGTGGAGGGACTCGACCGAGGAGAGACAAAGGGAGACGTTTGTTTGTAAGATGAGACTCAACAAGATGTCTTAATGGCTTGGCAGTGGGGCAGTGGGCTAGTGGCCTGACTGGTCTCTGCTGGTAGTGATATCCAGTTCTTACGGTGTAACTCTAGGGCGGGACGTGCTTTACTTCTAATGTTCTTTGAAGTACAAGGGTTGTCCAAGATGGATTTTTTGTAGAGAATGGAAAGGATCTTTGTTCGAGTCCTTAGAGGGAGATGTTGCAGAATGACTTACAGATGAGTAAAGTGTTTTGATTCTTCCCTCAGGTGATCAGGCATGCAAGTGAATGAAGAGTTTTAAGGTCTGGGTATTGGCAGTGCTATTGTTCACAATAAGCCTGGGGGGCCTTGGGTCCTCCTTTTCCGCCATTGGATTTCTTAGAGCAGCCTGTTTCAGCTATGGGTTTGAGACTTTGTCCGCCCATTGGATGATCAAATTCTCATCTAATGTCATTGGCTGTTTGGATGTAGCTTTACACCTCCACTCAAGTAATTGCATTTGCCTGCACAAGGGACTGCTTTACAGCTTTAGAACTCTCTGTCTGCTCCTACTAGCTTCCTCTTGTGTGTCTCACCCTAAAGTGCTTAAACCTCATGCATTGAAAATTTCACAATTTCGTGATAAAAATTGGAATAAACAAATGTTTAAATTACAAGATAGGTATTTAATGCTAGTGTAGATGAAACAAGACAATATTTAACACGTGGGCAACCGTGACAAGGCAGAGGGAAATCGGCCGATTTCCTTGCCCCAGGTAAGTGACTTAAAATTGTGACTTTCCAATATACGTGAATATAAATAAACACAAGTCACAGTAGAGTTTACATCTCATACTCCACAACCAGTACAAATAGTAGTATAGAGTTAGGGATGTCTGTGTCGACGACGTTTCAATCCCGCAGAGAGTATCGGGATCTCATCAGGACTAATAGATAGAGCAGGTGCCTGAGAAGTTGCCAAGAGTGCGGCAAATCAGGGAGCCGCGATGAGCAAGGCCAGAGCGAGTTGTGGAGTATGAGATGTAAACTCTACTGTGACTTGTGTTTATTTATATTCACGTATATTGGAAAGTCACAATTTTAAGTCACTTGCCTGGGGCAAGGAAATCGGCCGATTTCCCTCTGCCTTGTCACGGTTGCCCACGTGTTAAATATTGTCTTGTTTCATCTACACTAGCATTAAATACCTATCTTGTAATTTAAACATTTGTTTATTCCAATTTTTATCACGAAATTGTGAAATTTTCAGTTTACATTCTTTTTGTGTGGGACCTTTGTTCTGTTAAACACAACGCTACCCTTGGTCCCCGCTGACTTCCAGGGTTCCTTGTTTTTTTGTTATATATATATATATATATATAAACCTCATGCATTAGCACATATAATCCAGACCTTCAGCTTTTTCAATGCTTATTTCTGATTGGATATGCAAGGCTTTAAGCAATCTTCGTAGTATTTCGCTGAAGGTGCCAATGACCATCTGTATTACTACTGTCATGCAGTCTTCATCGGAGGTGATTGGAGTTATACCCGTTTGGGGGGCCACAGGGCAGGCAGCGACTTTGGGGCCCCATCCGTGGTGGTGGAGGTTGTTTGCCACTGGTGTCCTGGGGTGTCTCCTTCCTTGGCTCTGCAAACTGGGCCAAGAACAACCCTTTCCATACTTGACTCAGGGTAGTAAGGAAGAGCATTCAAAAGCTTCTCAGAGAGTTAGTATGGGGGGTCAGGATTCACAACCCAACAGAACCAACAGACACAATAACATGTTGTTAATCTCAGTGCTTATCTTACTGTTAAAAGAAAGTACTTGTAATCTTGCAGCAAACGAGATACTGCACAGTTCTACGGGAAAGCAATTACCGTGTTGTAATTGTGGCTAAGGTCTTTAGTAAAGTGGTACACCCCCTTACGTTACTCTTTCCTTACTCTGGAGCTTTGTAATGGTTATCATCTCCTGTTCTGTATGGACATGGGCATTAATGAGTCACAGATGAATATTACTTCAAGTTACCCTGGTCAGATGTGCAACTCAGTTCAACATCTTTCGCCCCTTTGTGCTCACTTGGGCAAAAAGTCAGTTGTATGAAAGAACAATGCATTCCTCAACAACGCATACCTAAACCACGTGGTCTCAGCCATGACCGCGTCTTTACCACACATGCCTTTACAATGAATTTCGTTATGAAGGCATGATTGGTAAAGGCATATGTGGTAAAGATCACACCCCAGTCCCACTGCCCTGAGCCCTAAAAACATGACCCCAGCACTGCAATCTCCCACTGCCCCAGTCCTAAACACGACCAGACCCCCCGCCCTGACCCCTAAAAACCAGCCCCTAACCCTGCAATGCACCCTACCCCAGGCCAAAAAACTACCTTGACCCCTGCCCCCCACCCTGAGCCCTAAAACGGCCCCAGCCCAAAAAACGTCCTGACTCCTGCCCCCCACCCTAAAACGGCCCCCAGGCCAAAAAGCCTGAAGTCCGAGGGGCAGACTCCTCTGATTATTCTAGTCTCTACTTCCAGTCTTCGGCTAAACCTGCTGCATGGCATTACAGCTCTAGCAGTGCGATCTGGGTACCCTCTCTCACGGCAGCGGTTGCACTTCTGTTGGGACCATGGCAGTGAGTTCTCATTTGAAGAGGGACTGTTCCGTGGAGTCAGCTCAGCAAGCTTGTGCAGCAGCACTCGTCTTTACATGGCAGCCTCTCCAGCCTGGGTGTATTCTATCTATGAAAGCTACGGCCTCTGGGCGAGTCCGCCGTGATTGTGTGTCTTTAGCAGTTGTCCCCTCTGGGACGATCACGGTTGCCATTTTGACGGTGATGCAGTTCCTCTTCCCGATATAAACATTGAGAAACCCAATCCCACTGGCTCTTGACGGATTGCCGGAAGACAAAATGATACTTGTTATTGGAAAGTCTTGGTGTAGGTCCCTTGTAAACTTCTCAGAGGGATAGGGGGACCTCTTCACAGCACTTGTTGCTCCTGGCTTTGTCTCTTTTGTGGTCAGCTTTCTCTAGGTGTTCAACACAATGGGTTCACACTGGGCTTCTCCTGGACAGTCTGTCCTCTTATACAGCCAGATACTTACATTTTCTCCCTCAGCAGACAGACAGGCAGCTTTGAGGCACTGAGGCACTAGGCAGACCCTCAGCCACCCCAGCAGAAAGGGCAGGCATTCAGGGATGTTCCCTCACTTCTGGGAGATTAGCTGTAAGTAGATCTGGTCACACAGCAGCTTTTTGAGTACTCCTTGAAGCACTCCCGGACCTACCAACTCACACAGTGTCACTGTGCGTCACACAATATCGTCTCCCTTCACAAGGGCGCCCGGTGAAGAGCTGTTGTAACACGATGGAAGGAAAACAAGCTGGAAACCACTGTAAAGAGTGGATTTTCAGCTCATCTTTCAAGGTTCTGAAGAGCCTATGGGAGCACAGGTGAGGTTGCAGATAAGGGTAGACATGCAGGGTGGTCGTAGGAACTTTGCGTACAAGACCATAGTGTCAATATCGGCAACACTCCTCAGTTCTCATACAGTGACATACATAAATAAACCACACGACACCTTTTTAGTGGAGAAATTTGCTGCAGATTTATTTGCATAACCAATATGCCAACATGGTGGGTTATCTTACGGGCGATCCCAGGGCATGCCAGCCCCTATGCCGCCTGCCCGTCTGATGAGCCAAATTGCACCGTGGCCGTCGCCAACCGGTGGTTACCAATTATTGGAACAGGCCACCTCTCCCATCAGTGGACCGCCAGTCCACTCCCTTACTCACGCCCCCCAACAGGTGGGCGGAGCGTTCCAGGCAGCCCCTGGTTGCTCAGACCCACAACCGCCCGTAGGACTAACGGGGCGCCGTAGTTCTTCCAGGGGACACGCTAAGACATCCCTGGGTATCCTTGGCTTAGCACCCTTGTTGTGCTGTTGCAAATATAGTACCCTTCTGTACCTTGCAGACTCTGGATCGCCCTGTAACTCCTCCACAGCTCTGGGGGTGGCCACCATCACCACCAGGGCCCCCCCACCAAGGCAGATATTCCTTCCTACAGCCTGTTGCTTTCCCTATGCCTCCCCAAGGTCCAGCAAAATTAAGTCCATGCCTACCCTTGAGAGGTGAATCCCATCCACTTCCTAGCACCCAGTAGACTTGGCATGAAGAAAACCATGCCTGATGAAGCCAAATCCCCTTTGCTCCGTGAATTTACGCCTGGCACTGTTCACTCTCCTCCGTGATATCTCAATGGCGTCTCCAGATCGGGCTCCTTGCCAAACTGGGCGAGGTAAAATTTCAGACCACCACAGTTCACATGCCCCAAGCTGATTACTCAACTGACACATGATGTCCCTCATGTCTTGGAGCAGTACTCTCCTCCCCAGAGTCGTCAGGTCATTCCCTCCCAAGTGTATGACCAGAATATGAGGTGGACCGATCCCTCCCCCAAGTCTCTGCTGCAGCTTCCTCATCAGCTCGTTCCAGCGCATACCCGGGTAACCTAGCCACGTTATCTCTGTGGCGGAGAAGCCATGTCGCCACTTTCTTATCTCAGCCCACTGTGCCACTCTAACGATACTTGAATGGCCAATTACCCAGACCTTGGTTCCTGGTAAATAAAGAGATGTTGTGTTTGAAAACCATACTTATTGTAACGTTTATATTCTAATAATCTACAATTGTACAACAAAACCACATCACTGCAACATCATTTGTCAATCCGGGCCAAAACCGAACACCTTTAAGCACCTGACTGTCGGTTGCAACATAGTACCTAAGAGTCCTCTCGCCATATCCTTCAGCTCAAGGCCTTATATATCGTTTGTAGCATTGCGACTCCCAGCGCCTTACCTGCTTAACTCGCTCTGGCGGCATCCCTGATAGGAAGGCTGTGGTTGCCGCCCCAATCCTGAAGGAGTGGCTGCTGAACTCTTGTCTCCCCCTGTCTGTCCTGACAATTGCAAGCATGCCTGCATGATGTGGTCTACTTGAAACTTTGTAACCGGAGACCCGTTGGACCAAAGCACATTTGTGAACCTACCAGGATCTGAACCCAGGGCAGACTTCAAGCACCTTAACCCATACTTGGGCATGCCTGAGCTAGAAACACACATCTAAAAGGCCTGCCAACCGGCTAACCACCAAAATGCAGTCCGAATGTTTGCTGACAACTCCCAAGGAAAATTGCTTAACTGGAGCAACTGGTAACATGCAATCAATTTAACCATAACTATGACTGCAGAATGTGCTCTCGTAGTTGTCCGTATTAGTGCTCCATCCCCTCCATATCAGTACTATCAAGGCAACCCGCACCCTCTTGGGAATGGCACACTCACGCCCCAGCTGACAGAAAGTGCCTATTCGTGTGTAGCCCATAACCTTACGTTTTTTACCAACGGTATACCAGGATTATGCTGAAACCTACTGCTGAGTGCGCGTTGTACAATCCCAGGTATGCCTATCTTTGCCTATTCTGTTTCTGTATGCAAAGTTTGATGACCCTGCCAGCCCCAAACCCAGGTGAAATAAAAGGAAGCTATACCGCTGCCCGTGTGAGTCGCTGCTGGTGCTAATGATGGTCCAGTAAGCACCGGTAAACTAGATGCTGTACTATAGCAATAGAGGGCCATTGCAGCACTTTATTAAAGTCCATGGCTAACCTACTCACAGTATGGCAGAGACTAGAGAGGCTGTAAAATTAATGCCCATTGAGATGATCGATAGACCCAACAGGGAGTGATCCTGTGTACTGAGGTAGCAACCACCACCACCACCACTCCCCGCATGAGACTCAGTCCAGGTTTACTTTGCCCTGTGCAGTAGTGTAGCCACCATTCGCCGGCATCTAACCTGTGCAGTGTCCTGTTCTGTGCAGTCCCCCTCATGTGCTTCCACTGGGCACCTCTGCCTGATGTGCGTGACCTAAGACAGTCCCCTAGCATGGCGGTCTGCCAGAGAGACAATACAACAAATGCCCCAAAAAGTACCGCTACTTGCCTTCGCTCGATTCTTGCCTGGCATTCCTTCATGCCCAGAATACCCAGCGATAATGCTTCTACTCGGTCAAAAGACCCGGCCACACATCAAACCCACAGAGACAAGGTGCGGCCCGTTACCCTGCCCCAAACTCTGCGTAAACAACAAATGAGCAGGATCTGACATAAATGAGGAGATCCCCAGTTGCACTTGAAAATTGTGTACTGCCCAACCCGATGTGCCCCTTTGAAAGATACCCCAACCGCTTGGATTTGAGCCTCACCAAGCACGACCTTTTATCCTGGACATACCTCCAACATGACATGTATTTTAGCGCGCTGTCACCCTAGGGGTCTGCTGGCCCTGACAGAGCAGTGACATGGTGAAGCCTGCTAACCTGCCCCCAAACTCAGCGGGACACCCACATGTGCGAGCTTGCCACAAACGTCTGTAAAAGCATGCTAACCCCTATCATGTTTTACTTCCCTTTGCTCAAGGGGGGGGGGGCAGTCCTGTCTGGAGGTGTGTGTATTGGACGACCAGTGTCCTGGAAGTACCCATGATTACAGTACATTTGTCACTACTTCATGGTACCTGGTGTGTTTAATAAAACTAATAACAGGTCTAACAAATCCATCAGGCATCCTCCGCTTACTTTAGGGATGTTGGATTGAGGGGATCCCGGGAATTTGGAAGATATCTCCCTTGGCATGCCATCCCTATAGCACAACATTTACAGCTTTTAGGCATGTCACTTAAATCATCTTGATCATGTGTTTAAAGCTAATTAGTTTGAGTTCTGCTCTTGGCAACATCCCTTCTAACCCACAGGTTGGGTAACCACTCCTGTTTGTTTCTTGTACAAGGGTCCCCAATAACCTGGCACTGTTAGACCAAAAGAAGCTTATAACAAGCTTCCTATACACAAGTGTATCATGTTGCGCAACTTGGGACACTTACTTCATCACTACGTACGTTCAGGCATGTAAATAATGCCAAAGGTATCCCCACCTTAGTACGTGTTAAATACTAAATAAATAACTGTATAAGGGAACACAGATTTCCAGTGCACCTAGCCATGGGCCTTCTACTGCGTGTGACCCCCCCGTTGATGCGTTTTAGACTGTTGCTCTGTGTGAGCTGTAACATCTCTGACTTTATTTCATTTAACTGCAACTTGTGTTGGAGATGACGGAATTTGCAGCAGGTCCATGGATATAGGCCATAAGGCGTGTCATTGCATAGTTCCAGTGACCTGGCTGAGAGGAGCTGCCTTACCACTGTTGATGGCACACGTAGTGCGAGGCTCGGACGCCTCCCTCCATTAAAATCCCAGATGAAAGGTGCCCCGAGTGTGAGATGCGATACCAACAAGACTGGCGGCAGCGAGACGGGCAGCGGTCAAGAGACCATCCAGTGGGCGGGGGAAGGCTTTTGTACCCCTGTCCCCCTCCCATGGCCGGAAGTGACGCGGCCAGCAGACCTCCTGGTCCCTAGCCCAGGGAGCCTAGTCTGCAGACTTCTGTGCCTTCCTGTGGCACTAAGGCGGCCTCCCTGTTGGAGGGTCCCCTACGTGGCCCCCCTGGGCAGCCTTGCCAGTGTCACTAGAAATCCAGAGAGAAGAGAGCTTCTCGATGCCAGTGCTGAACATGAGTCGAGTCTCAAGAATAGATGACGAGAAATTATGTTTTGTTGGGTTTAAGTCTCAGAGAAAAGGAGCTGATTCAATTTTCTAGCACCACCAGGTCTATTATCAGCTTCTTCGTGTCATCAGGAGTAGCAGCCCTATTGTAGTGTAGCTCCTATTTCCCTAATAGGCTCTGCGCATTGGAATAATATATCCTATAGGTTTGACATAGGACTAAGGTCGGTATGTCCCTATCGAGTATATTAAACTTAATTACTTGTGCCAGCTAGCTCAGAGGCCACTAGAAACTTCTTGACAACAAGAAGGGATTAGTTTCTGGCAGCCGCAAAACATGACCACTGTGTTTCCCTTACAGAATCAGGACGTGTCCCAGAGTCGTAGAAACAATAGATAACTATTTCACTCTGCTCAGTTGTGCATGATTCAGTTACTCCTCAAAGTTACACAGAAATAACAGACGGGCGTTTCAATAAAGAGGTTTATTGAACAGTCTTGTTTCTGTTGTAAGTTAGATGTGCTGTTACGATCACAAGACAGTATGCGAAATAAATGATGTACAAGGTGAGCAGTAAAAATAAATAATACTGCGTTAGCATTATCTTTTCAGCATATATGCATTTACATAAAATGACACAGCCTAAAAATGCGAGTACTCATACGATGCGTTTCTATCCTAGTTCTACCCAGTGTGCCTAACCTTTCCTAGGTGTAGGGAGAAGTAGAAGTAGGTGCTGTATTCCTGACTAGAGTATACTAAGAGTATGTTACGCCTAGTATGCCAAGAGTCTAGTATGCCAAGAGTCTAGTATGCCAAGAGTCTCTCTAGGTTCTAGTCTGCTCCATACCTGAAGAATGAGAGAGGTAGGTATCTCTATCCGGACTCGAACTCCAACACCCCGCAAGGGAAGTTAGATCACTGGAAGCTGGACTCTCTGCGTGCAGGAATGACAGCGTCTTCTCAGTGCGTCCGGCCGGGAATCGGGCTCCTCTGAAGTCGAGGTCTCCTCTGATTTACAGGGGTTTGGGAAGGTATATTTATACCTGAAAATGTTAGCATTGACGTAAGTTGGGTAGCGAAAGACGTCATGAATGAACCTTTAGGGATTAATGGTTCATGCATAATGTATGAGTCCTTGAAGAAATCAATAGTCCTGGGCAAGGGAAACTCCCGCAGCCTGAGGGTCTGTTTTTTCATGGACTCGTTGAGACGCTAGGGTGGACGGATGTCGGAATCCATGCCTGTATTTGGTATGCATGGTTTATGCCTAAATAAGGTCTGGGATTTTATGCCTATATAAGGGCAGGTTGGATTGTGCCTATATATGGTCATGATTCTAGAAAGCCCGTTTATGGACACCCTATGAAGTATACAACACCCACTCCTCTTTTGTGTATACAACAATACTAAAATGCTAAACATTTAAATGCTAAACATTAAAAAAAAAATGGAGTACCGCATATTAAAACATATCCTAAAAAAGCTTTAAAAGATACATTAAAATGCAAACGTTTCCATACATCATTAAGCAGTGCTTCATATTTCCAGCATAAATTATGAAAGAAACGCATTTGGAATGAAATATAAAAGCAATATTTACATATGACGAAAATGATCGATAAGTTTGTTCAAAATCAAAAGTCTTTCCTGTCATGAAACTTAAATGAACTGATCTAGACACACAAGATGACTAAGTGTCCCTGGAAGTACTGCCAAGTCTGTATTATAAGGCTAGTTTTACTTCAAGCAGATTGGAGTGCCATTTTCGTTCGAAAAAATGGGACAAAAGTTCAAATTTGGTAAAGTTCCAAGGTTTTGAAAAATGAAGGCCAAATTGTTGCTGTTGCACTGGAACAGAGTATGCCGAATCAGAGTCAGTTTACGGGTCTGGTGTAAACATGAGATCATCTACTTCAATAGACAAAACATCATCCACTGTCGTTGGTGTAAGTTGGAACACCTCGTGTAGAAGATTGATCGCACAAAGATGGGAATCATCGCTCTCAGCATAGGTCGCCGCAGCAATGTTCGCGTTCGTTGTTACCTGTGTGCCTGGAGTTGTTTCTCGTACCTCAGCAGCAGCAGGAGGCGACTGTGAGATCTCAATGAATGCTGACATCAGGATTGGAAGCCTCTGGGGACAACACAGAGCATGGGCCGTTATCGGGTCCAGCAAAGCATCGACATCCTTTGGCGCAGCTGATGGATATGTTAGACAAGCGTCCAACACGCATTCTTCACCGCATAGCAGGCATCGTAGAACAGGTAAGATGCAATCTTGCCAGATTGGTCTAAACGACAGGAACCACGTGGTATTAAGGTCCCGTAGACGAGTCATGCCCAATAGCTGTACTATTCGCTCACGGCACTTTCTTTCAAGGAGAGCTTTCTCCATTTCGCTCGGAGTGATGTCTGCGAATAGGCTGGCCATAGCGCAATAGCAGAAAGATGAATAAAAGTCCCGCAACAAGTGCTAGAATTAATGGTATGCCACCAAACACCGAATGTGCAAAGTTCGGAATGATTCCAAGTATTGCCTGGAATGGTGCTAATAGACCTGAGCAAATGCTCTTAAATACATGTACAATTCCTGTTGTATCTGACATGTTAAAGATACGTGATATCATTTCTACGAAATGTATAGGGCAGTTCGTACGTATTAAAGTCTGTATCTCAGCCGAAGTCCTTGCAACTTGTAGATCATAGGTTTCTTTGGCCGAGGTCAAAGGCACTGTTTGCTGTAAAAGCATGGCTTTCATTCTGCTTAAAGTATCAAATCTTATAAAAGAGACGCTCAGTGAAGGCCATAAAGGCGACTCCCTGACTGTGTCTATTGGGGGAAACAATACTTGCATACAGCAAGTGACCCTGGAGTTGACCGTTACTAGATATGGGATGCCTGGCAACATTCCACAGCAGCTCTGATCATTCAACATGAGGTAACTCCCATTCGAAAGTTGTCCAAACGTTGGATTAATCACAGCAGCTGGTGAACCGTGCTGATGGCAAGACAAGTTTGCCACAGAACCATTACAAGCTCCGTGTAAAATAATGTCCTGACATATGAGTGAACCGGTCAGTGCATGTTTACAGTTAGTACCGCTAAGAAACACTTCACGATCCCCACTCCAACATCTATGTGTATACGGTAAATTCCAAGACATCTTAATGTATTCCTTAACCAACCTTTCATATTTGCCTGCTTGCATTTGTCTGAGGCAATACTGAAACTGAAAAGTTGTCACAGGTAATGTTATTTTGCCAGGAATAACCCATTCTGTAGCCGGTTTTTCTGCCACTGTAAACGGTAATTTCTCCAGTTTTTCAATGCTCAGCACTGTATACCCTGCTCCTCTTTGTGCCAATTCGATCTGTTTATCAGTGAGATTGTATTCTGCAAACAGAGACGATGTGTTGATGAAACGCCAAGGCACATAGCCCGCTCGCAAAGATTGCAGCGTCCATGTCAATAATACAATAGAACGTAATTGAGACTGACCTTGTTGTAACATAGCCAAATCTTGTTCTAGAATGTCGATAGCAGAGGATACAATGCCATCCAATGAATATATTCTGGAGGACAAAGTTGTTAACCCATTGTCGACCACAGAGAGTGTTTTCTCTAAATTAATACGATCAAGTTCACGTATTCGTTCTGCGGCCTCTATCTGTGACACTTTCCATGCTTCATTATAAGCAGCATAAATGCCGGCATATATGAAACGTTTTTGACGCGGTTTTCTTGGTCCAAGCAAGAATTCCCTAAGATCTGCGTCCTCCTGTAAGTAAGGATAAGTGTTGTTTCACATCCTGTAGTGTAGATTTATGCAGCCAATCGAGGCATAATTTTCCTACACTGTATGTTGTTACTACCACCGGATGTTGTCTTTGGACATATCTTGGGTCTGGCCTATGTATAGTAAAGCCCTGAGTTTTGTTCAAGAACCTTTCCTGACAGTTGTTTGTGTCTGTGGGCCAGATCAACCATTTCTTCCAATTCGGATGAGTTCTGTTGAGTTGTAGTATATTGTCAACTGTCACCACTGCCTTTGTATTATTATCACTGGCAGGTGTTGGCACAGAAGGTGTTTTCATCTCTTTTATCTTGACTAATCCAAAACAAGATGTCTGTTGGACGGTGTCATTCAAAAACATTATTTGTTCAGGGATGATACAGGCTCTAAATAAAGCTTCTATACCCTGTACTTGCCAATCTTTACTACCCCAGACAGTTTTTGTCTCAATTGTGTCTTTCCATAAGTCGAAACCCTGTATAGACAGTTGGGCAATAAATGCTTCAGAATAAATCTGTTTCGTATTTGTCAACATAATTTTCAGTCCTGTTTTGTTTACATTTTTATAGTAAAACGCTTCTGGGTCAGATGTATTATAACCTGAAAAATATGGAAATTTACTAGCAAAAGTTTTCGAACTACCTCGTGGTGGTGTAGGACAATGTTCCCATTGATTAAACATAAACACATTTCTTGGATATGCAGTTTTGTGCAAATAATGATGACCATAGTGGTTATAACAATACAGTTCTTCATAATCAGATGAACCCTTTAAAAATTCATTTTTAGAAAATGCAGCAGATTTTTCTAGATCAAACATTATATCAGTCACAGTCTCAAAGTCCCAATCATCTGAAAAGGTACTGGACGTAATTAAATCACTCAGTGAAATTTTAAATAAATGTGGAATGTTCAATTGTTCACTCGGACCGAAGATTTCATAATCTGTTTTGTCCCACACTATACCATCCTGTATAGGAACAGCTGTGATGTTCACTGATGACAAGTCTCTTGCTTCACGATGGGAAGATTTATGTGGTTTCAAAAGTACATTTATGTCTTTTCCTTCACTGTTCACATGGATGTATCTGCCATTTATAAGCATGCTTACTGTTGTTACCAAAGCTAGCCAGAGCAGGAAAACAAAAAGTCCAGATGTAATCCAGAGTTCAATCCATGGAGAAACCAGATAAGTCTTTTTCAAAAAGTGAATAAAGTCTTGTACTTGCTGCTTGTGTTTTGATGATGCCGGCGTCGTTTCAGGTTCACTTGCATCTTCTGAGAACGTATCAAAGTCAATAAAATAGCCAGAAGCAGTTCTGTCAATTGTTGGAATTGCATCAGTATTCGTTGAAATCACAGGAACCAGTTCTTCACGAGTCACGTTGGTGTAGACAGGTGTATTTGGACGAACCTTTACTTGGTTGTCAAGAGGGATGAGTTCCATAGCCTGGTTGCTTAGTCCTTCATTTGTTACAGCTGAATTCTTGAACCGTGATCAGTCTTTCAGTCTGAACCTCTTGAATAGTAGCGAGAGGAGTGCGTCTGCTACTAGGTCGGAGTCCACGAGGCCTACTGCTTAGTATTGGCCACATACTGTGGTTTGATCAGGTCGATTGACACAAATCTTTTCTCCTTTCTTCCAGCAAGGGGCGGCAGAAGTACTGTCCTTGTTCCTTGAACAGCTAGAACAGGTACCGGTTGTCTGTAAGAAGGTCCAAATTCCTTCTTGTCCGCTATTTTTCTCTGACTAGATCCCCAACTTTTGGAATCCAGACAGGCCTTGCTGGGACCGCCGATTTTTCCCCAGTGGTGGTTGGCTGTAGAGATATGTTGCTTTGTTTCGTTCTTAATTTGTTAAGATCCTGTAAAACAGCCAAACGATCTTTGATATCAAATGGTTTCATGTCCACCACTGTGCCTACGTGTTCTAAGTCTGGAACCCACATTCTTGTCCCAAATAGGACCTCAAATGGAGTGACCCCCCCTAGAGAACTTCTTGGCAGGTTGTTAAGTGAGCGCTGAACGCTATTTAGGTGTTTGGCCCACCCATCACCCGAGCCTAATACCCTAGCTGTTATAGACTGCTTTATGTCCCGGTTTTTCCTTTCCACAACAGAATTTCCCTCAGGATGGATTGGAGAGGAGTACCACAATGCAACGCCCAGACTGGCCATGGCCTCCTTGTAAGCCCTAGAGCTAAACGCAGGACCCTGGTCAGAATGTAGCGTGCCTATTCCGTATGTGCCGATAAAGACTCGCAAATCTTTTATAACAGTTCGAGCGTCAGCCGAGCGCTGAGGCCATAACCATAGGAACCTAGATTCAGTATTTGCGGGAATGCCTTTGTCCAGTGGGACGCAGGCGAGTAGATAGCCTAATGCTGTCTAACA
This sequence comes from Calotriton arnoldi, assembly GCA_963921515.1. Lineage (NCBI taxonomy): Eukaryota > Metazoa > Chordata > Amphibia > Caudata > Salamandridae > Calotriton > Calotriton arnoldi. The sequence goes on along the minus strand of CAWUFW010013640.1, from coordinate 279,793 downwards.
GTGGTGTCTGCACTGGGCTGCCGCATTCGCTGCATGGTGTCTGGTGGCTCTCTCGCTGTAATTTACAGTCTAAGCAGTTGTTGATGAATATGTGAATGTGTGTATTCATTCCAGGCCACCAGTACATCTCTTTTAACTTCAAAATTGTTTTTGAGATCCCTTGATGTAACAGACCCTCCCCCAAATGTGTTTCATAAATCAAGGCTGCTCTTCGTTCCATGTTTGGAATTACCCTATCCCCCACTCCAGGGATTCGAGCAAAAGGAACGTTATTCGCATCAATTACATAAGAGTACTTGAGTGGAAACTTTTTAGGTAACGCTGCACTGCTGCCTTTGCTTGAAGCGTTGACAGCTAACATTATCTCACCGTCTATTTTTGTTTTTGAACGAGTGATCGCAGCTACGGAAGCCGTCTGAACAGCCCCCTTCGCGGCTTCATCAGCCAATGAATTCCCTGCAACGTGAACGCCATCACGCTGATGACTCAGTGTGTGAATCACGTGAGCCTTTGGTAGTTCGTTTTTCAACTGAACTACTTGTTCCCAAAGCAGTTTGTGCTTAATTGTGCCACCTTTCGCATCTTTAAAACCATTTTCAAGCCAGGTTCGTATATAGTCATTATACGACTGAACACAGTAATAGGAATCGCACACGATTAGTGTGAGGAATTCTCGATCCGTACTCTCAAGTGCCAGTTTGAATGCTTGTAGTTCAGCTCGCTGAGCTGTACAATCACCTAGTGACTGAGTTTTTGTGACCATAGGTCTGAAGATGCCATTTCGCATGCGACCTTTAACGATAGCACACGCTGCACTGTAAGCTTGCTTACTCCCTGTTGCGGGCTGTGCGGATCCGTCAGTGTAAATTACGAATTCATACTGATCGAGAGGCAGAATCTCAGTGGTCAGAGGACATTCTTGTTCATATTGGAGAAATGCCTGTGTTTTTAAATCTGGATCAAAAACATTTTCAACATCAGTTGCAGCAAGAGAATTAACCCACTGTATCCATCTTGGATGTAAAGCTTTAGCATTTGGAATGCTCGCTTTGTGACCGCTTCTAAAGCCGGTACTGGGGTAACGACAATTATGCGTTTCCCTTGGGCTAAGGCTCTTTCTTTTGCTACAGCTGTTTGAACTGCTGTCAGAATTTTTTCAGTTGAACTGAAGCGCATTTCCGCTTGTGTATACAAATGTGATTTGTATGCAATTGGTACTTTCTCACCCTCATTAAAGGTTAAGTAGGTGAATCCACATTGGCCCGAAATTATTCGAATCACCAAATTTCTTTGACTTACGCGTGTTTGTAAGTGATTTGTTTGATTGGAGTGAACGCAAAATTTCTGTGTGTTCCTGTGTCCAATTTTTAATTGAAAAATCAGGTTTTATTAATGCGTAGAGAGGTTTAACCCTTTCCGTGTAGTTTAGAATGTATGTTCTTCCAAAATTTAGGAATCCCAGTATTGATTGTAAGTTTTTTAGCGTTTTTGGAGGTTGGAGCAGCGCACATTTCTCTAGAAAGTTAGCTGCCAAGCTCTTGCCTTCACTTGAAAGCTCATATCCTAAAAATAGGACATTGAGATGGGCGATTCGAGACTTTTAAAGTTGAACTTGTAGCCCTCAGAGGCGAATCCCAGTATAATGGTGCTCACCCTGTTCAAGTGTCTTTCCAAGTCATCGTCTGTCAGATAGATGTCATCGACATAGGACAATGCCTCGTTGTCATAAATTTGTAGTAACTCCGTTACTCTCGCTGAGAATAAACCTGGGCTGTTCTTGAACCCTTGTGGGAGTCGACAAAAGTGACGCTGGGTCCCCATTATGGAGAATGCCGTTAAGTACCTGCTTTCAGGTGCTATATTTTGACAAAAGAAACCGTTTGAGATGTCTAATGTTGTTTTGTATTTTTTACGCACAATGTTATTCATTAATGCTGTGCTATGTGCATTTTGCACTGCAAAAGTTTTAGAACAAGTGTTTAAATGTCTGTAGTCCAAAACTAGACGATATGTATTGTCTGGTTTGGAGACAGGAAACAAAGGATTGTTCATGGAGGAGGTGCATGTTTCAATCACCCCTTGGTATTCAAGTTGATTTAAAATCTCCCTGACCTGTTTTTTAGCTTCTTGCTTAATAGGATACTGCCTTTGAGCAGTTGGTTCATGTTTCAGATTTATTTTATGGTGAGGGGAGTCCTCATCCCATCCTACATGATTTTTATATAATGCTGGAGCCTGGGCCACTGCCCATTTTCTGGCATATGTATATTTTAAGTGAATTGGTATGTGATTGGAGAAGGCAGGCATAATCATGTCCTCGCCGTGTGGGCACTCCCTGACAAATTGTGGTGGCCAGTCTTTTTCTGCTAGAAGTATGTCATAACCCTTTGATAGTTTTTCCCAAAAAAGTGCTTTAACCTGTCTAGGTTTGTCTCCCTCCATCCGGAGTGTTATTTCATATAACCTTTGTGGAGTACTAACCCTGGTGTCTACAGTCTCTACTGTAATGTACTCATTCAAGTCCACTATCTCCAGAAGTTCCATCAGGTTCTGGCGAGCTATTGTGACTTCTGCTGCACTGTCCAGCATTGTCTGAGCCCATTCTCCGTTCTTGAGTTGAGTTCTCAGAATTCTCGGCATGTCTTATTTTTAGACCTGCTACTTTCTCTTTGGAGAATTGAGGTTTAGCTTTAATTTTTGTTGCGTGCTTGTCGTCTTTCGATTTCACGAGTTCTTCTCTATGTTCTGTTCGTCCTCTTCTTTCCGAAGTCTGTGATGAGACCTGAAAGGGACGAGAGGAACGTGTATCAGTTTCTTGATACCTATCAGGTTTTCTCAAATTATCCCTATTCCTGAGGTTGTACCTCCTTTCAGAGGGCTCCTTTTGAGGAGACCTACCTCGGGATTGAGATCTTTTCTCATTTGAATTTTGTTTAGTAAACTCCCACTTCTTTTTAGAAGATGTAGGAGTTTGTTTAATTGAGTCCTTCTCAGGACTTTCAGATAGTTTTGGTTTAACTGGTCTCCCACCCAAACTATCTCTGCCTAATTCTGCATAAGATTGTTCTATAATTCTGGGTAGCTCTGTTTGATGTTCTGTAACATCAAATTCCCTTAATTTTTGTCGGATCGCCACTGCTGCTGCCTCCCCTTTAATATTTGATAATATTATTGTTGAGACCTGGTCGAAATTTCTCAGTAATTTCATACCTAAATTTAAAGCAGGCTCTGCCCCGTATTCGTTTTGAATTTGTTTTAGGACATCTGGTATTACTGCAATTGACGGAATGCCGTGTGTTTTAGTGTAGATGGCAGCAAAGACTGAGCCCCAAGTGGTGCAGTCTTCCAGTTGTGGTGTGATCCCCATTGGTAAACTAATGGTTAGGATTCTGTGTTTCTCATGCTGGCTAGTATTTGGAAATACTGCTTCGATTTGAGTAATTTTTTGAGCTATCCAAAATGGAATTTGCTCCCGCTTAGTGGGCATTTTACCCATGACTGCGTATAGAGTCTGTGGTGTAATTTTTAATGTACTCCCCTGTGGAGGAGTATGATTTGTAACTGTTAATGGAGGTTGGACTGTGAAAGTCCGCATGACATATTGAACCAATTGTCTGTAGATTTTTATTAACTCTGTGAGTTGATTAAGTAGTTCCTCGTCTGACATTATTTCGATGTCTGGATGAGGTGTGTAGCCGGCTAGAATCGGCCAAGTTGCTCCTGGTCTACCTAGTGGACCGAGCCTGGTTATATTTCTGTTATGTTTTAGGGCGCCTTTAAACCAGAGCTGATGCTCCTGGTATGTTAATGGAATCTCAATATCCTCGAAAGGAACGTATTCCTCTGGTGGTTCATCTCCTTTGTAGAAGTGAAACAAGTGTGTTACTGGATTGGATTCAGGAAGAATTACCCATGAATAGAATACCTCTGTCTGAAAGGATTCATGTGCCTCAATCACGAAAACTGCTCTACCTCCTCTCGGTGGTAGGCCATGTTTTATAAGTTTTAGAGTAATGGCTCTTCTTAAGTTTGGAGCGATGTCAATAACACCCTCCTCGGTTTCATTTAAACCGGTGAAGTTAAAAAGTGCTGGTTGGGCTGGATCAGCCGCAGCTACACCGTTTCCGGCGTCATTGTCCCCGTTTAAGGACATTTTGTTTTATGAAAAATGTAGAACAAATTTAAAGGAAACAAAGATAAGGTGCACAATATTGTGGAACACTGTATCCTTCAACGTTGAACAAACCAAACAGCTAATATATAGGGGTCTTCCCTATGTAGCCGTGGCGGATACTATCCCTGCCCACTCCAGACGTCTTTTGGAGTATATGGGTAGGGGTCTCTGAGAGAGACAAGAATATATTGCACAGCTGAGTTACTCAGTCTCTAACGTTGAATTACTGCCTTACCAAACGTTGGGCGCCATGTAGTGTAGCTCCTATTTCCCTAATAGGCTCTGCGCATTGGAATAATATATCCTATAGGTTTGACATAGGACTAAGGTCGGTATGTCCCTATCGAGTATATTAAACTTAATTACTTGTGCCAGCTAGCTCAGAGGCCACTAGAAACTTCTTGACAACAAGAAGGGATTAGTTTCTGGCAGCCGCAAAACATGACCACTGTGTTTCCCTTACAGAATCAGGACGTGTCCCAGAGTCGTAGAAACAATAGATAACTATTTCACTCAGCTCAGTTGTGCATGATTCAGTTACTCCTCAAAGTTACACAGAAATAACAGACGGGCGTTTCAATAAAGAGGTTTATTGAACAGTCTTGTTTCTGTTGTAAGTTAGATGTGCTGTTACGATCACAAGACAGTATGCGAGATAAATGATGTACAAGGTGAGCAGTAAAAATAAATAATACTGCGTTAGCATTATCTTTTCAGCATATATGCATTTACATAAAATGACACAGCCTAAAAATGCGAGTACTCATACGATGCGTTTCTATCCTAGTTCTACCCAGTGTGCCTAACCTTTCCTAGGTGTAGGGAGAAGTAGAAGTAGGTGCTGTATTCCTGGCTATAGTATACTAACAGTATGTTAAGCCTAGTGTGCCAAGATTCTAGTATGCCAAGAGTCTAGTATGCCAAGAGTCTCTCTAGGTTCTTGTCAGCTCCATACCTGAAGAATGAGAGAGGTAGGAATCTCTATCCGGACTCGAACTCCAACACCCCGCAAGGGAAGTTAGATCACTGGAAGCTGGACTCTCTGCGTGCAGGAATGACAGCGTCTTCTCAGTGTGTCCGGCCGGGAAACGGGCTCCTCTGAAGTCGAGGTCTCCTCTGATTTACAGGGGTTTGGGAAGGTATATTTATACCTGAAAATGTTAGCATTGACGTAAGTTGGGTAGCGAAAGACGTCATGAATGAACCTTTAGGGATTAACGGTTCATACATAATGTATGAGTCCTTGAAGAAATCAATAGTCCTGGGCAAGGCAAACTCCCGCAGCCTGAGGGTCTGTTTTTTCATGGACTCGTTGAGACGCTAGGGTGGACGGATGTCGGAATCCATGCCTGTATTTGGTATGCATGGTCTATGCCTAAATAAGGTCTGGGATTTTATGCCTATATAAGGGCAGGTTGGATTGTGCCTATATATGGTCATGATTCTAGAAAGCCCGTTTATGGACACCCTATGAAGTATACAACACTATGCAGAGCCATTACCTTGTGCATGTTAATTAGTGGCTTTATCTTGACCGCATCACTAGCATACCCACTGACTTTGGGTTCCTGTGATGTCAACTCCTGCTGCCTGTGACCTTTTATTAGTGTGATGTGCACTAGTACTGCTGGTGTATGACCTTGTATTTATATGAAGTCTACTGCCGCTGTCGTGACCTTGAAGTAATGTGTATTTGAACTGTGGGTAATTGGTCTGACAGAGTATTTAAGTGGCATGTACTGTTGCTGTATACCTTGTATTCATGTAATGTGAACTACTGCTGTCATATGAACCCGTGGGCGTGTGATGTGTACTGCTGCTGCTGCATAACCTCGAATTTATATGATGTGTGTTATTGCTGCGGTGTGACCTTGTTTTCGTGTGATAGATACCACAGCTGCCGTTTGGCCCCGTGTATATGTGACCGGTGTGCCTGCTGCCCTATCATGTTGTATTCACGTGCTGTGTATTATTGAGGCTGTATGACCTTCCGTTCCTGTGATGTGTGTATGTAGTATCCTGTGTATGTAATTATCCTGTTGCTTTCTCCCGGGCTGCTCAGCCAGTGTGAATGTGCTGCGTGGAATGTTGGAGTGGTGATGATGAATGGAGTGTCTGGGTGCCCGTGAGGTGAAGTGTGACAGTTGGAGTATGTGCTGAGCAGCAGGCAGGCTGCTCTACATGAACTTACCAACTTGTAACCAAGACTCAATAAACCTACTTAAACTACATCTCGGCTACAGGATCTTCATTATTACAGTGTACTGCTCCAGTATTCATGTGATGTGTGTGTAGTGTAGTGTAGTCCAGTGCTTTAAATGGGCCGGTACTCACCGGTACTGAGTACCAGCACTTCTTAGATTTATCAGTCTGAGTTCTGGCACTTCTCTTCTGCCGAGGAAAGTACCGGTACTCATGAAAAGGTAGGCTCATTGGCTGTAAGTGCTGGTGAGCAGGAGTGGAACGTGTCTCTGGCAGCCACAGCGACGCTTCTGTATACCCGATCTGAGCCCCAGCTGAGCTATTCAGCAGGGCTCATTTGAATAATGTATGGGTGCTCACCATCACGCTGTGTTTGACAGATCAGAGTCCCTTCAGGCCCTGTGCTGTCAATCACAGTCACTATCCTGTGCATTTGTGCAAACACAGGAATCATGGCAGTCCCCTGGCAGTGGCAATCAGGCTACGGCCAGTCCGGCCCTGGTGGCAATTAAAAAAGCCATGGTAGGTGAAGAGTATAACATGGCTTTTATCATACCCCAGTCTTTTGTGTGCCTGCTTATGTTTGTGTGTTTGCTTGCATTCGTATGCCTGTTTTTTCTAAGAAAAAAGTGAGAGAAAGAGAGAGAATCAAAACACTCTCAGGAGGTATTTCAAAGAAAATGGGTGGCACTTTGTGTGTACATGTCTGCTCGGCGACAAAGATTCATAAATAACGTAGTAGGGAGGGTTGGTGGGTGAGTTAGTGGATGGATGAGTGAGCAAGGGTGGATGTATAGAAGGATGGATGGATGAATAGATGGATGGATGAGTGAAAGCATGGATGGCTGGGTGAAAGAGGGTGGATGATTGGCTAAAAGGGCGGATGATGGGTGGATAAGTGAAAGATTGGATGGATGAATGAATGGGAGGGAGGATGGATGAAAGGGTGGATAATGGATGAGTGAAAGGAGGGATTGAGTGAAAGGGTGGATGGAATGAAAGGGTGGATGGAATAAAGAAGTGAAGGAGTTGATGGATAGATGAGCGAAAGGATTGATGAATGAGCGAAAGGGTGGATAAAGAGATGGATGAGTGAAAGGATGAATGGATAGGTTTGGAGATGGATGGATGGATAGGTTTGGATATGAAGGGTGGACAGACGGAATGGTGAAAAACTGAATGATGGATGAAAGACTGAATAGACGACAGAATGTAAAGGTTAAATGGTGGACATCAGCAGGTAAATGGTAGGATGAAAGGATGAATGGATAGATCTATGGAAGAGACAAGAGATATCTTCTGGGGAGGGTCATGATGATTTGCTTCATTTGCTTTGTGCCATAAGAGCTTTAGTTCGAAGTGGGGGTATTTTCAGTTTCTTCCTACTCATATGCTGAAAAATATATAGTATTGTGCCAAACAACAGCAATTAACAGTATGGCATTAAGAAGGTGCAACTATTGCAAAAAAAGGAAATGTTAATATATTATAGCAATTCTCTTTCATTTTGTGTAATGAGTTAACTTTCTTTGTTTATATAAACACATTTCTCATGTATTTTGGTATGTGCTGCAACTAATATAGAAGTCGTTAAGTATCATCATGTCTTGCTCTTAGCCCCGCCCCTAGCCCCGCCCCCTCACTACACCTCTAGCTCATTTTAATGAGTACCTGCACTTATTTTTTCCCATTTAAAGCACTGGTGTAGTCTGATCTTGTATTCATGTGTTGCGTGTTGCTAGAATTCACGTGATGTGTCTTCCTGCTTCCGTCTGACGCGATATCCATGCGATATGTAATATGGCTGTCCTAAGACCAGATATTCCTGTGAAATGTGCTCCTGTTGCTGTATTGCCACCGACTCACTGGTATTTATGACTGCTGCTGTGTAGCCACGGGCTGACGTCAAATGTACTGTGTTGCGACACCATGGGCTCCTGCTGTGTACCTCTGCATGTCCTTGGACGCATGTCTAACAAAAAAAATAATGAATGTGTCCTCATGTAACGCAACTGGTGCTCATGTAAAGCGCTCTGATACCCGATACCTTCGGGTCAAGTTTGCGCTATATAAAACTCAGTCAAATATAAAAAAAATTAAAAAATGATGTCTACTGACTGCTTTTGTCCTAAGACATGGAACCCAGGCGGGTAGTACAGCTGCCCGGTGACCTTGGACTTGTGGTAGCACGAATTATGTGGGTTTGCTTTCGTGCAGGAGTCAAACCCATGCCAGAATTTCTGGCGTCATAGGAAAAGTGACATTTTACTATTGTGAGTAAGATGCATGTTCTTTGCCACCTCCTTCCACGGAGCACCACCCTGCGGTTCCCTCTCTCTAATTTTCTAAGTTGCCTGGTGTCATAATCAGGTTGTTGAAAGACGTCACTCCCTTGTTTTTCATCTGTTGTGGTGGTAGGAAGTCTTTTCACAACCCGTGTCTCTGTTTGTGTATGTCTTTCTTCCTGCGCTGTTGGGGTTTCCGAGTTGTTGTTTTTTTGGCATACCTGCAGTGAGGCGAATGAACCCTCTTCCCGAACCGTGGCATATCGTCATACTGTTCTGTGCAACAAACAGTAAGACATTAGAGCCTTTAAGGCCCCTGTGCACATGTTCTACCCAGTGGTGGCTGGTGACATTTGAAAGTGGTGAGGCGTAAAAGGTTTCTCATACTGCACCGTAGCGAGCGAGCGTAGCGAGCGAGCCTGATCAACCTAAGGGGGGCTTGGGGGGGTTTTCCCCCCAAGAAAATTTTGAAAAAAGAGTGGACAAATGGTGCATTTTCAAGCAAATTTGAGAAAGCAGGGAGGTTAATAAAGCAATTGTGAAAGTGCAGTTATGTCTGTTCTACCCATTGCCCAAAAATATGCTGTTGTGGGTGTAATTTATTCTTTATTCTAATGCCCATTTGTTTTAAATAAAGCAATCTTTTCTTTCTTTTTCTTTTTAAATGCAGCCCGTTTTCCTTAAAGGAAAATGGGATGCGTTCAAAAAGAAAATGAGGATATAGGTACTCCCTTCCTTGCCAAATCCCCATTTGCCATACATTATCATAATATTCAAACAAACTTCCCTGAGCAGTTGCATGCACTTTTCTCAAATCAAACATCATATAAAATTAATTATTTACTCGTCATGCAATTTCCAAAACCCCCCTTCTTTTTTTTAACACAGACAGTCATTTATGGGGTTTACAAATCAGCAAAATTACTTCAGTGTAATTCAGACAATATCCAGAGGCGAATACAGCTGAACAATGTGTCTGTGACTGCATTTTTCTTTAATGTTCGACCTGTTGCTAAACCCCCATATACGTTTGTTGTTGGTGTTGTGCCCGAGTGACTCACTCTATATGTGCATCTAGTAAAACGCCTTTATTTTAGAAAGTCCTTTGGATTTATTGCAGTCTCTCCCAAGCTTTACATGCAAGCGCATCTGTGTTTGTGGTTATTTAGAAATCATGACACATTTGGGGAGACCCTCAGCATTTAGGCAGTGACTGGCCACTATTCAGGTGAAACCATTGCCTAGACAGTGTCAATGTGTGTTAATGAGTGAAAGTCACCAAATAGTGAAGTAATACTGCCAGCAAAATGTGCTATGTTACACCTCATGGGCTGCATTTTCTTGCTGCTTAATTTTTTAATCCCTGCCGTATAATTTGGTCCCGTATAATTCCAGTACGCCCTAGTAATATCTTATCTCTCCCAATCTGACCAGTCACTACATCCACACCCTTCTCTCCACCTCACATTTCTATCTATTTACTATTTTCTCTGCCTGCTTGTGTCACCTCTATCACCACATTCTGTCTCTTGCTTCTCTCTTTACGTCTCCGTACATCTTCTGCGGTACCCTTCCTTCAAACCCTTCCCTCAATCTCTACATATCTATCTCCCTGTTCTTATCTCACTTCTGTTAATACTCTTCTGGCCGCCTCACCTCTTTCCATTTGTCTCTCATGGCCTCAGGTCTCTTTACCACTCCCGTTCATATCTCTACATCTCTACTTAAGTCATGTGCATTCTGAGCTTGAGAAATATAAGGGGGACTTGGTATTTAGGAAATGTGATTAATTTTCCGTGTCAAGAAAAGGCAGGAATGAGTGAGCACAGCGGGACTCTGGATCCAGTGGCACCAAATTCACGCTGAACAAAGAATAGCCCATGAGAAACAGTGCCCACGCCAGTACAGCTACAAGCAGGCTAGAGAGACTGTTAAAAGAGGTCACCCAGAAAGTGCGTGCACCTGCCTGAAAACCGGGAGCAATTCACGCTAACTTATCGTGTTAATTGTGAATTCAATTGATAGTCAAATATGACTATCAATTGAATTCACACTTAACACGAAAACTACCTGCTAGTGCTAAGCACACTGTAATGCACAAGCCTAGTGGGCAGGACATTGGCGCTGTGGTAAGCATGATTGCACCATCTACATATCAAACGAACGAACCCCGTGGTGCCAGCCGCCAGGACCCCTTCCAGCAGGGTCGGAATTCGGAAGGGCGAGGGCCTATTTCAAAAGCCCGAAGCGTCTCACGGTCTCTCTCACTCACAAGGCCTAGGCTAGTGGTGGCCTCACTGCGCGCACGCCCCTGCCTGAAAACAATCATTCAGTTCACGCTTCCTAGTTTTATTTATCTTTTCCGTTGTTTTTGTTTTCTTTTTTTAAATTTTCTGCCTCATCTTTCTTTTGATCTGGGTCAAATCCCAGGATAAAACAAAATAAGCCCTGGTTCCCAAAGAACCATCTAGCGCCGACCACTCGCAACCACCTGCACAAATAATGTAAGCACTGTGTGTGTGTGAGTGCAGAGGCGCAGCGAGCAGCGCGCATGTGCTATATATTCTCACTCTTTGCATGTCTCAACTTCTATCAGCGGCTGGCCGATGACATCTTTACTGCCTCGCCTCTGATCTCATGCAGCGGGAGCCTGACACCAAATGAAGCTTTATTGGATATGAAACTGATAAGAAAGCAATCTCCCCCCGCCCCTTCCCCCCATTAACGTCAAAGTTGGCACAAAAAGGTGACTGCTGCAGGGTACAGGAAGACGCGGACCTCACCTGTGAATTGATATTGATTTCAATAAAAGTATTGATCAGGCTAGCTTAATAATCAACGCATTGGTGCGTCGGCGTGAGGAAGTGCACGCACGAGCTAATGCTGGTTTAGTGGCGATGGGTCAGTGTTCATGTTCAGCACTTATATGACGATCGCGGATGGGATCACAACAATCATCACACACTTTACAGTTAACACGAACTCAACTCTCACGGTCTCTCTCACCCACAGGGCCTAGTGGCCTACAATTCAGTGCGCGCGGTGCCTGCCTGAAGTGAAAACCGATTCATCACACTAACTTAACTATGATGACAGACGATCTCACACTTAACACGAAAACCAGTACTGACGAAAACTGAAACATTAAACAACTACCTGCGCCACGCGGTGCCTGCCTGAAAATCGATTCATCACGCTAACTTAACTTATGATGACGAGACGATCTCACACTTAACACGAAAACTGAAACATTAAACAACTACCTGCTAAGTGCTAGTGCTAAGCAGCACACTTAGTACACAAGTTGTCGTTGACTTTCTTTGACAGTCACTGTCCAGTGTCCAGATGATTGAGGAATCGGATTTTGCTCGATTCGACGAGTCGAGTTACTACACACGTGCTTCTCCCGTGGCGTGACGTGACTCACTGTCTGAGGAGGAGGAAGGTGACTGGGCTGGCCGGGCCCGATTATTTGCCCAGCAACGGCAGAATGACCAATCACTGCATGACTTAACAATAAGCCATTCAGTGATTGGGCATTGCTACGTTGGAACGGGCGGGCCCTCCCACCCCCGCCGCGGTGCCAAGTCACAGTCATCAATTCAGACGACTAGACTGGCAACCACCGCCGCGCACTGCATGCTGCAGCACTGCAGCCAGCCAGCCAATCCTGGTGCTGCTCTCTTACAGAGAGAGGCTCTCTCTGTAAGAGAGCAGTGCCAGGATTGGGATGAGCAGGCAAACTCGCCGCGCATTTCCCAACCACTGGGGTGTGTGGTTTTGGGCAAACCCCCAGTCACCTGGTGCTTGCTTTCTAAATGGCACTGTGCGCAATGTGGGTTCCTGGCTGCGGAAAGGCAGCCGGCCAAACCCAACATGCGCAGTCCTGTCCCACTCTCAATGTCAATGTAACAGTAACTTTGTTGCAGTTCTGCTCAATCTTCAGTAGTGCAGGCCAGGCCCGCCTGAGGCCACTCACTCCGTGACGGTGACGTGACGCCGCCGCGCGACGGAGCGCCGCGAGCGCGCCGCTTTAAATAAATTATTCATACAATTTCAACATTAAAAGTTGAAATTGTATAAATAATTTAAAACAACGCACTTTTGAAACAAGCCAATAATTATTAGTGGGGCAACGCCCCACCGCCCATACGGACAAACCGCCATTGGTTCTACCCTTAGGACTTTTATATCTTTGGCCTTGAATCTCGGGCTGATATCTCGCGACCATCAACATTAACAACGGACTAATACCGCAGCAGTGGTGTTTCTGGATTGGACTCCGTATCTGACCTTCTGTTCAGGAGCGTAGGTGTCAATGGTGCAGCAGCACCAGGTCGGTCGGAGCCGCAACTTTCCAGGTGAAGGTGACTGACTGTGACCTTGGGAACAGGGAAAGATTACTGTGGCGGAGGCCAGTCGTCGAGTGTTTCCTTGTGTCTAGGTAACTTGTCTGCACCATGCATTATGGGTATTCCCATTAGGGCAGGGCTACATGGCATGGGTCCCTTGAACCTGCCTTTGAAGATGCTCGAGCCGAGAATCACGTGCCTCCCTCTGCAGCCAGATCATGCATTGCTGTGTAGTTGTTGCTCGAAGGGTATAAGCGCTTTCCATTCTCTCTCGGGAGTTAAGCTCTCTTGTTTATTTATTTTAAAGGTGACGAAAAAGTCATTTACAGGGTAGACACTTTCCTAAACTTTAAAATACATAGCTCTTCATTAAAATAATGCACTCATCTACTCATGTGTAAGCCTGCTTATGTCAAACAGTGAACAGTTGCGAACATTAAACGAAACGAAGCAGGTTAAAACATTCTGCGCAGGTCGCAACAGAATCCATTTTCCTGTACACCCTTACAAGTGGCAGCCCAACTCATTAACACCCTAGTAAGCACCGCCAGCACCCCCCCTAGACCCTAAACCACCCCATGGCTTTAAAGTCATCAAATATTTTTCACTATTGAACAACAAATATCAACCTATTATAAGTTAAGATAAACACATTCACGAATTTATAAACAGTACCACCTTAAGTTGCCACATTAACCTAACGGAAAATTCCTCATTAATCTGATTTAATTTTCCATTTCCGGATGTGATGTAGGGGTCGCCTGGGATCTCCCACCCACCATTTAATTAATAAAGAGCCTCAGTGGCCCGGCCGGGGCCCATGCACCTTTTAATTAATGAAGAGGCGCAGAGGCCCGGCCAGGGCCCGCGCGTGCGCAGTTGCACACCATTTAATTAATGAAGAGCCTCTGAGGTCCGGCCGGGGCCCGGGCGTGCGCACCATTCAATTAATGAAGAGCCTCTGAGGCCCGCCGGGGCCCAGGCATGCGTGCCCACCATTTAATTTATTAAGACGCCGGGCGTGCGCACCATTTAATTCATGATAAAGAGGCTTTCTGAGTGAGGGGGCCCCTGGAGCGCGGGGGCCCCCGCAATGCGGGGGCTGCGGGGGCCTGTGTTACGCCCCTGCCTGCATCCAGCCGCCCTGCGCCCTGGAGAAAAGAACCCGAGGTGCACCTACGTCCCCGAGCCCTCCAACTTACCTGCCCAGCTGTTGGCTCCTCCCGGAAGTCTTCCTGGACCGAGCCTGCAGCTAAAAACTAAAACCGAGAATCACCATTGAAAACAACAGGGCACCCGACACCAAAACAGCACCCTGCACCCAACCGCCCCTGCGCCGCTGCAGGTGCACTTTGTGTGCTAAACCGGATCCCCCTTTGCCCTGAGCCTAACACCAGGAGCTTTGCTCCCACAACCCAGTGGTCTGCTCGTAAGTAGCCACCAACCGGAGGCCCACTATCCCCCATTGGATTGGATTGGATTAAAGACCTGGCTTTTTGATAAATAATCCTCCTTTTCAGCTCAGCTCTAAGGAGTAGTAACTAGCGCCAGGACACCTCCGGGTAATCGTGCGCTCTAAAAGTTCCCATAACAAAACATAACATAACATTGGGCCTCAGCACTCTGCACCCAGTCGCCCTAGTGCCACTGAGGGTATAACAAGAGTACATCCTTGACCATGGGTCCATGTCTGTGCATAGAATGAACAGCGGGGGAAGGATGGCCAGAAAGATAATACATGACAAAAAAGAAGCAAAAAAAGGACAAGCAAACAGAGAGCCCAGATTCACACACACGGCCGGGGGATGGAAGGGGGAAAGGGTGGGAGAGCAGGGGAAGAAGGAGAGGAAAGAAAAAAGAGAAGAGAGGCAAGGGAGAAGAGAAATGTGGAAAAGGCAGGAGTGGAAGAGGTAAGTAGGAGGTGGGGGAGTAGGCACACACCTTCGAGGATCATGGCCAGACAGGGTCCCAAGGGCAGTGTCAGCGTGATATAATATCTGGTCATCTCATTAGGGGGTCAGGGGTGCACTTAACTAAGAGCTAGAGGGCTTTGTCCCAGAGAAAAGGTGTCCAGGTGAGAAGGAAGATTTCTGTCTTTTCCTGCAGGTTATAGACGACCCGCTCATAGGAAGCGGTCTGGTACATCGTAGAGAGCCATTCATCATGGGTGAGTGGAAGGGGAGTGCCAGCGATGGAGAATGCAGATCTCTGTTGTGGCGAGAGCCATTTGCAGTAGATGCCCCTGAAAGCGGGAAAGGTTCATGAAGGTTTTAATGTCATGTAGAAGGATCAGGGGGCGAGGCAGAGGTGTAGTGACTGGTAGAATCTCACCCAGCATGGTGCCAACCGCCTCCCAAAAAATTGGTACTGAGGGGCAATCACAGAGGACGTGTATCAGGTCACACTATGCGCTCCAGTCCTCGGTTTATGAAGAACCCCAGGTACTTAAGGCGCAAAGACTTCCATTGGAAGGGATAAGTGAATACTGCCGCACTGGTGGTCACCCGTGACATGGGTAGTGCCTCGCTTTTGTTCCAGTTAACCAGGTACCCCGAGAGCACTGCAAAGCCAGAGAGGATGTCCTGGAGGGTCAGGAGGGAATGAGGGAGGTCCGAAAGGGTATGAAAGATGTCATTGTTGTAAAGATAAACGTGGACGTCCCACTGGAGATGGGAATACTGATGAGCCTTTTCTCTTTCTCATGCCTTATCTCCATCTCACCCTAGTTCCATCTCCTTCAGTCCCACTCTCACTTCCTCTCTTGCTCTTTCTCTCTCATTAGTTATTTTTTTTCGCTGGTCATTGCCACAGTGCTAATAAACTTTGTAGCAACGCACTATCCAGCTCAACTGGATGCCCTTTTCTACTTCTGTCCATATGAAAATTCACCTTAATCCCCTCCTTGTTCTGTACACAATCAGTCTTTTCCAGGTATACCACAGTTCAGAGATGCCAATCCAAAAGGGAGACCCATCAATTCTTCAATGCTCCATGTTGCAGAGTCGCTGACCTACATCACGATTCAAGCTGTAGTTTTCAGAGCTCCCTTTGTGAATAGAAGGCATGACATTCAGGAAGAGATCCTAACTGAGCCATTTTTTAATGATATAAAATCAGCAATCTGTTTGTATCCCTGAAGCATCCTGGGGGGACATACAGAAGCATCACTTGGAAAATAAACACAAGTCTGGGTACCAAAATCCTTTTTGTCAGGGCCGGTCTAATCATTAAGGGCACCTGAAACCACAGAATTTAACTGAATTCACTAAGGTCCATTTTGTAACACTATCCCAAATGCCAAACTATTTGAATGATTCAGGGGTGGTTTTATGGGCAGGATCAATCCTCATCCTAACCTAGTTAACTCTGGAACCAAACAAATGTTATAATTGTTCTTATCAATTAATTCATTCTGAAATACATATCAGTGAACAAGTACTTCATTAATTCATAAGAACAGTTATGAAATTGTTTGGTTAGATGCCAAAATAACCATGAAATCGCGTTGTACAGTGTAGGAATGAAATAATAAATGATTACAACATTTTTTAATAAAACAAAGTTTTGGTTGCTAAAAGTTTGATGAGAAGCTGTTAAGAAGTAGCTGGAAAGGGATAACGTTTTTATGCCTACAACTGGATGTGCACAAAGAGATTTCCCTTTCTCGTAGATGGCAGTGAGCAATCAGTACTCTTAATGGCACATAATACCTCTGGCACAAGATAAGCTGAGAGAGGACATCATTGATCAGGCACCATGGTTCCTTGACTAAATCAGGGGCATCCTCCTGCCTTCAGGGATCAGTTGAAAATAGAGGACCTTGCAACAATCTGTGAATACAGCATTTATAGCAAACTTATCTTGGTGAGCATGAAAATGATTTACAGAATCGATATTAGAGTTGTGTTTTGTGTATGGGGGTGGAGTAGGAAGAGAAGGGTAAAAACTATTTTCCCTGTTCAGTTTTTGCCAAACAGTGGGTCATGTGTTACATGACTATTGGTCCAAATCTTATGCCTAGCTAGCACTATGAAGTAGCAACGCCTCGACACAAGGTGTCTGGCTATTTTAAAGAGCTTTAGGGGTACATAAGTAGTAGCCGTGTAAACAAAATGATTCCTTGCATTGTATTCAGGATTTTGTCAAGGGCTAGTGATGGTCAAACGCCTCACACAAGGCTGACGCAAGTGCATCGAACCAGTCTTACTGCACAGCTGTACAAGAGGTGGAGTGGTTTAGTAAAGAGACTACAAAGAGCCCAAAATTATGCAGCCTTGGAGACATCTAACCCAGCAGGAACAACTTCCATCTTTATAACAAGTAGTGACACAATGTGCCCCAGATTTACAAATGCTTTACCTTCAGGTTTGCATTACTTTTCTAAAGCAAACCAGATGATTGGAAATAACTAGTAGTCCAAGGTTCACTTGGGTAACTATTGTTGTTGCTGGAGTACTCTTCTTGGTTAATGCTGTATTTTTCAACTATGACTCTTATGAATCTCCTATGGTATCTCTTGTAAACATTCTCACATAACATGTAAAGTGGCCTGATACCTTCGGATATAGCTAGCGCTTTATAAATCTCATAATGATAATAATAATAATAATGCAAAGTGTTCAAGAGGGGTTAATAATCCAACAGAAACTATGATTTGTGTTGAATAGTATTCCAAAGTAACACAAAGTTGTGCAATGCGCTGCCTTGTGTTACTTTGTGCCAAGGGGGCATTCCATGGGTGGTGCATGGGTGTCCCCATGCAACCCCCCATGGGGTTTCATGCAAATCCACATCTATAAAGTATTGTCGGCAGGGATTTTGGCTAAAACCCTACGTCTCCTTGCAGGTGTGGTGCATTGTACAGCACACATACAAAGTGGGAAAATCCTTAAACCTTAAATTTTTTACTGGAAGGCACCCCTTCCAGTACAAATCCTATGGTTCAGACATCCTTTCACTACAGTGCAAGGGTGTCCGCATTGGCGCATGGCTGCCTAAAGTGTGCTAGCACAGGGAGACAGATCAGAACAGCACCACATTTTAGTAGATACCACACTGTTCTGTTCTCTCCCTTTCACGTAATGCTGTGCAGAAACATTACTTGCTGTCCTGCGTATAAATCTGGACGTATACAGAAGAAAAAACTAATTTAGTTAAAGGGGTCACCATTTCCGCACATGGTCTTTTTGCTCCAAAGGCCAAATGATCTAAAAGCTCTGCATCAGTATTACTTACCCAGGGTCTTAGCGTAACCCTTTGGTTTGTAATAACACTGATGCATGGGAAAAAATCTGCGCTCTTTAGAGGTGCTGCAGCACAAATTTGGTATGGGGAGGTTTGGAGTCTTGCAAGGCTGCAACACTTACCTTTCTAGTAGACTAACTGCACTTAAATGCAAAGGATACTGCTCAAGCCTCCTTTGAAATAGGCAAAGTTATGACCCAGCCGGGGCTCTAGGAGAGTATGTGGGGGCTCAAAGTATGGAAATAATTTCAAACTTTTGTACTTTCGTGAGAAATCACTTTATGAATGTAAGACTTTTTATGTGGTTTGGAGAGTTTGCAAACTTCAAACAACTTTGCTGTGGGATGAAGTGTCTAGGAAAATGTATCCTGCATTTTGATGTGGGTTCCTTCTCTATTTCTCTACCCACTTTCTAAAATAAAATAAGGCCTCATTTATGAGGTTTTGACGTAGGGCAGTGCCACAAGGAATCTTGCTGGGCTGCCCTACATCAAAACAAAAGGGCAGGAATGCGCCGTATCTATGAGATACGGGGCATTCCAGTCCTTTTCCCCTGTGCTGGCGCACAATTGACTGCCATGCGCTAGCGCAGACATCCTTACACCATGGTGCAAGGGTGCCTGTGTTGTGGGGCTGATTGATTTTGTGCAGGGAGGGACACCTTCCTGCACAAAATCAATCAATTCAGGCAATTTCCTCTGCAGCACACATAGAAAAAGGAAAAAACTAGGAGAAATCAAAACATTTCTCCTTGTTGCGCCTCCCTAACGCCACCCCTGGGTGGCATTAGATTCTGACACATTCCCAGGTTTATGATTTCTCGTGAATCTGGGAATGCTTCAGATTACATGGGTGCTGGTTTTGAACTCCCACAGCAAAACTCATGGAACGCCCCTTTAATGCAGTGTTCTGCATGAAAGGGGCACATTTTACAAGGCCATGAAAAGCCACATAAAGTGTGCCTTGTAAATATGCTGGGGCACATTGCGCCATCGGAACGTCAAAAAAGTGACGTTCCAGCAGTGCAAAAGTGCTCATAAATTTTGGCCCAATAGTTGACAACTTCCGGAAGCCTACGAAGTTAGTTAATAAAATGTAAGAAGTATTTGTAGACAACGTCTGACCAGCCGGACTTTCTACTTTTGCTTGAGATGGGAATAATGCAGTTTATGTTGTGGTTGATGCTTTGCTTTATAAGACTTTTAAAAAAACTCATGCCAACAAAAGACCTTTAGCAAAATGAGAGGCTAACTATAAACCCCAATTCCTGCTCCATTTAAATTTGGTGTTGTGACAACTGGAGTTCTTTTCGTGGGCAGAACGTTTTCTATTATGTGCAAGAGCCTCTGGGTATCTCAGTTCACTCTCCTGCCTTTAATCTTCATTGCTTCCAGAACAACTCTCTTTGAAGTCCAGATTGCTTTGGATCATCCAATAGGGCGCCCTGTGATACATCATTGTTTGTAAGGAGATTTAGCTTATCCCTAAAAGCGGAATACCCTGTAGGTGCTTCAAGGCTTCAGTGGCTCAATTGTTTATGGTTCTTAAAGCTCGTGATTGCAAAAGGGATTACTCCGGGATTACAATATGCTAGCCAAATTGGGCCTTAATTTGTACGCTAGTACACATGAACTGTGTGTGACTGGCACCGTCAAGACTTTGCTCACCAATAACCAAAAGATTCTGTCACTTGTGCATGGTCTGCACATTCACAGAAAAAAGTGCATCACTTAGCACACATTTTTTTTGTTGTGACCCCTCCTGATGCTGTAGGGCCTCTCCGAAGGGACTCAAGAGGGTAAATGAAGTCACAGACTACAAGTATCCTCTTGGGACCTACAAAGTTAGGTTGCAGGGTATTGGGACAGTGTCAGCACTGGGGACAATTGTCATGCCTTGAAATAAGATCAGTAAATTGGAGGAGAGGGGTATGAAGGTCCCACAGGATCCTCCTTCCTCCTTTCAAATGGCGCACATTGGGGTTCACTAAATGGCTCCACTTCAAGTGCCACACATTAAGCACATGGCCAGGTGCCTTTTGCCCTGTACTTATGATCCTACTCCCTGGAGGTGACAGAGTTATAAAATTAACAGGGAGATCAGAGTCAGACTTGAGCCAAGGGTTTAGCTCTAACAGCCTGTGCATGACTGAGCCAAGAAAATATTTGCCATATAAATCGTGCAACAAACATCACGTAAATTATGATAAAGTCTCTTCAGAATTCAAGAAAGTGTATTTGTTTAAAATGCAGAAGCTTTTCACCTTAGTACATCAGATGATATCGCTGCAGTGAGAGACATTTATTAGAAGTGACAGTTTTTAAACATGAACTTAAAAACTTTCATGACAACCCAAACAATGACGCCATTAGTGGACCAAGACAAAGGACCTGATCACGATCTTGGTTGATGTGATACTCCGTCACAAATGCCTGTCATACTACAAGTTCCAGAGTACATAATGGAATTGTAATTTGGCGGACGGGATATCCGTCACATTTGTGACGGAGTATCCCATCCACCAAGATCGTCATCAGGCCCAAAGTCCCTTCTCGTGTGCACCCTATACATGGCCTATCTTGCTATTATACATAGAGCAACATTACCTCTACGTCCTCTAGTTCCTGACCCATTTATTACTTATGAAGTGTTACACCTCTAGAGACAGAAAAAAGAACAGGAAATGCTGCACCGTGACCCTCCCCATAGGTACTTAGCCTATAAGGTTATGCCCTACCCAGCATTCCTCCTGTTCTTTTTTTCTGTCTCTACGAGACGGGGAAGGAGGACGTTTGGCTCCCGCCGGGTGAGAGTCGCAATCGAAAATTATTGAATTTGCTTACCCAGTGGTGGCCTCTTCTGGGATTAGGTGCCCCGGGTAGGTTTGGTGCAGATTCATACACCTGGCAGCGTTTGCTTTTCAGCTGCATAGGGACCAGCCGTGCACCTGCGAACCTTGGACAAGTGCGGTCCAGGTTCTCAGTGGTGGATTAACACAGGTGCTTTCCTTTCTGTGACATGTACTGGAGCCCCAGATTTCACACAGTGCATCGGCACTGCTGGCTCTGATGATGCGGTGGGACATGGGCTTCTTCCGGGTTCATTCCTGGGCATGCACTGGCCCCAGGGTGAGTGCGCTTGACCAATTAGGATGACTTCACTACCCAGTACGGTCAAGGAGAAAGGTATATGACGTTGCCTGTTCCAGGTAGGTCTGCATAGCGGTGTTAAACCATTCTTGATTCTGACTAGTGGATATAGTGTTTTTGCTGGATTTTGGCGATTGTCATGGGAATTGGGATTGGCATGTTGTCTTCTCATGCAGTGAGTCCTCTTCATCTCCTCCCTTGAATCGTGCTAAGAAGAGGGAGGATGATTGCCTTCGCAGGCTTATTAAAGAGACTTTGTTGGAACTTAATGTGGCCAAAGCTCCTGCCAGGCTTGGTGTGGAGGAAGGATCTGCTGATATGTCCTCTTGGTCAGAGGAGGAGCTGCCAGCATCAATGGAGGAGCAGAAGGGAAAGTATATTACCAAAGACTTACTCCCCAAGCTTCTAACTCATGTTAAGCAGAATATGGGTTTTCAGGGTGACAAGACCACTGAGATCTCTTCTTCAGGTCTCTTATGGCAGTTCCAGTAGTCTACACAGTTGGATTTTCCAGTGCATCCTGACATTATAGAGGTTTTGTACAGGAAGTGGAAGGATCCTGATAGGATTATAATGCCTCGCTTCATGTCTAAGGTGTATCCATTATGGACATGCAGAAGGTATTGCCTGATTCAATACCTATTGATTCAATACCTATTGATTCATTTGTTGCCAATCTGGTGGATCACTCTTCTCTCAAAGAGGATTCTGTGATTAGAGAACAGACAGACAAGAAAGTGGATTCGTCTTTGAAGAAGGTTTACTCGGCAGCCTATCTGGCATTAAGGACTGGTATCTACAGTTCTTATGCCTCCCAGTCTTTGATTTCTGACTTTAAACAACTCTTCAAGGCAGTGGAAGATAGAACTGAGTGTTCTTCCTTGCTTGAGGGGATTGAGCGACAGGTGGAGTTCGATTGCAGCACACAGCAACCTGGTTTTGAAGGATTGGCACAGACTCTGGCCAAAAATCCTTCGATCTGTGGTTTCCTTTTGAGGGAGCAGGAGAAGAAACCTAAGTCACTGAAGATTCGGCGCTCCTGACTATCTCGTAGATGGCCTGCCTTGTGTGGTTGGAGGCAGGCTCAGGTTTTTCTACAGGCAAATCCACTTTAGACTCTTGGGTGCTTCAGATAATCTGTTCAGATCACCAGATAGAGTTCATGTCTCTTCCACCGGATTCAGGCGTCTGACCAACTCCTTAGCTATCTAGCAAAGAGCAGAGACTGACAATTCAGATGGGGATGGCTGCCTTTATGCAGAAGGAGGCAATTTCTGAGGTTCCTTTGTTGTCCACAGGTAGGGGCTTCTACTCTATCATCTTTCTGGTCTAGAAGATCACAGGGGTGTTCCAGATGAGGTGGACCTCAATTGCCTGAACAAGTTGATCCAGACCATTCCATTCAAGATAGAAGCACTTCAAAGGATTATACTCTTGGTCTGCAGGGTCATTGGATGGTCACCCTGGACCTGCAAGTCGCCTACTTCCATGTACCAATCAATCCAGAGCATCATCAGTATCTTCGGTTCTGTGGCAAGGACATCCATTATCAGTTCAATGTCCTGCCTTTCGGCCTGACGTCAGCCCCTTGTGTTTTCACCAACGTGGTGGCACCTCTGGTGGCTTCTCTTCAACTCCAGGGGGTCTACCTCTATCCATATCTTGACGACTGGCTTCTGCATGCTCCTACCAACCAAACAACTTCTGCAGATCCTGAAGTGGGTGCTAAGTCAGGTCCAAGAACATGGGTTTCTGGTGAATTGGGCGAAATGTCAACTTCAGCCGGCCCAGGAGCAACTTTTCATAGGGGCGTGTTTCAGGACAGACTTCAACAGAGTGTTCCTTCCGGAGAAAAAAGCGGAGACACTGAGATGCTGTCAGTCCCTGTCTGTTCGTCAGTGGTTCCACGTTCAGGGTCACATGGCGGCTTCTGTCTTTACTGTCCCTTGGGCCAAGTTCCACCTTCGCCCCCTCTGGAGTTATGTTCATGTCTTCTGGGCTCCAACCTTGGAGAACTTTGACATTCTGGTTCCCGTGTCCCCAGCCATTAAGTGGGAATTGGCATGGTGGCTGCTGCTGGATTACTTACCCAGGAGGATAGAGCTGCAGCCGGACCCCCCCTTTGGCTCTAACGGCGGATGCCAGTTCCTTCGGGAAGGGGGCTACTCTGGGCTGTCCTCTGCTGAGGCTTGTTGCTCTCTGATGGAGGGCAGGAGGTCTTCCAAGTGGAAGGAATTGATGGCAGTCAGGAGGGCTCTGTTGCATTTCCTGGAAATGCTTTTTGGTGGCATGTGATGGTCAGGTCAGACAATATGGTGATGATGGCCTAAGTGAACAACCAGGGAGGTACCAGGCTCCAGTCTCTGAATCTGGTTGCCAGGCAATTGATGGGTTGACAGAGGTCAGGCTTCTGTACATTTCACCTGTCCATATCAAGGAGGTGGACAATGTGCTTGCAGACTCTCTGTCCCATTTTTCCTCCCTCCCAGGAGTTGTCCCTGAGAGTGTCCATATTCTAGGAGGTCTGTCAGTGCTTTGGAGTCCCCTTTCTGGATCTTTTTGGTTCCTGGTATAATGCCCAGCTTCTGAGGTTTTGCATGATGGCCCTGCAGGAGGGTGCTTGGGGGTGGATGCTCTTCTGATTCCTTGGCCCAACCGCCTCTTATATGCTTTCATTCCGTTTCCTCTAATTCCCAGGTTGCTGTTCAGGCTCCTGAAGGAGGACAGGGTAATGATCCTACTGGTTCCCTTTTGGCCCAGTAGGACGTGGTTCTCTGACTCCAAGATCCCTGGTTACTTCCACTTTGCCCCTCACCTCTCAGGATCTCATCCAGAGTCCTCTCCCAGAGGCTACAACTGTTGCTGTGGGAGGTTGAGAGGAGCGAGTGGATGAGGCAAGGTTTGTCAGACCAATTGGTGGTAGCTGTTCAGAATTCCCGCTGTCCTTCTACTTCGGCTTCGTATGGGTGAGATTTGGTAAACTTTCAGTCTTAGTGTGAAGCTCATTCGGTTTCTCCAGTTACATGTTCTCTTCCGGAGGTCTTGCGCTTTCTTTGGAATGGGCATGAGATGATGAGGGCTGTGTCTACCTTGCGGGCCCAGTGGGCAGCTATCAGGGCTTTCCAGGTTCTGTGAGGTAATCTGGCAGATTCTAAGGCTTTAGTGTTTTGTTTGTTGAAGGGCTTTTGGCATGCTTGGCCTTTAATTTAGACCCCTTTTTCCTTTGTGGGATCTTCCATGGTACTGAGGGCTTTGACCTCTGATCCTTTTGAGCCTCTGGAGTAGGCTGATATTAAGTTTGTTACCCTGAAGGGAGTGTTTCTCGTGGAATCACTTTAGCCATGAGGATTGGTGAGTTTGCTGCTCTTATGGCATGAGAACCTTTTCTCCATTTTTTTCAAGATGGTGTGGTGGTTTGTTTGGATCCCTCTTTTGTGCCTAAGGTGGCTTCTTCTTTTCATCAGAATCAGGAGGTGGTGTTGCTGGCTCTGTTGGACGTTTCTGGGGCATCTAAGGAGTTGGGGTGGCATCTTTTGGATGTTAAGAGGGCGTTGCAGGTCTGTTTCGATAGGACTGCTTCTCTTCGTAAATCTGATTTGCTCTTTGTTTCTTTTGGATCTTCTCATAGGGGTGAGAAGGCGTCCCTGGTTTCCATTAGCAGATGATTCAAGCAGGCCATTTTTCTGGCTTACTCTGTTTCAGGGGTCACTGTGGGTGGTGTTGAGGGGTGGTCTACTTGGAGTCTTTCCTCTTCTTGGGCTGAGGCAAAGGGTGTGTTCATTGCTGAGATTTGCTGTGCGGCTACCTGCGCTGGTCTGAATACTTTTGTTCCCCATTATTGCTTACAGAATGTTATGCATAGCCATAGGAATTTTGGGCTAGATGTGCTGGATTCCACCTTGCCCTGATATTTTCTGCATGCACTGTTTCTCTTGATTAAACCTTTTTGTATTTGCAGCATTTTGGTTGGCTGGTGTCCCTTTTGTATGTGCTTCTACTGTCTGAAGGTATTGCTAGGACATATTGGTGTTCCTTATAAGTTATGAATGGGACGGGGACTGGAGGACGTATAGGTAATGCCTAGATCACTTACTGGTAATCTTCATTACTCCTAGCCCAGAGGTCCCCGTCCCATTCATTGTGTACCTCCCTCCCTCCCGATAACTGAGACCGTCAGACGCTGAGGGTTGCTTGGTATTTCAGGAGGAATGCTGGGTAGGGCATACCCTTATAGGCTAAGTGCCTATGAGGGAGGGTCACCCTGCAGCATTTCCTGTTCTTTTTTCGGTCTCTAGAGACATGGCACCTAATAAGTAATGAATGGGATGGGGCTTCTGGACTAGGAGTAATGAATATTACTGGTAAGTAATCCAGGTATTAAAGTCTGTCGAATCAAACATAGAATTTTGTACAACGCACGTGCTGAACTCATGTATTTCAAGGTGCTCTCATTTGTGATAATGAAGAAAAGGAGACATAGTGAAATAAAGTTATACCTTAGGATCACACATTTTGGTCAAGTGGGAAAGCTAGGATTGATCACAAGTTTTGAGGTTTCACATTGCACAGTACAGTCACTGGATTGGTAGTCTTTCTCTCTTACTTCACATCAAATGTTAACACTTTGGGCCTCATTTACGAGGTTTTGGTGCAGGGCAGCACCGCAAGGAATCTTGCTACGCTGCCCTGTGTCAAAATTAAATGGCAGGAATGCACTGTATCTATGAGATACGGTGCATTCCTGTCCTTTTCCCCTGTGCTGGTGCTCAATGGGTTGCCATGCGCCAATGCAGGCACCCTTTGCGCCATGGTGCAAGGGTGTCTGCGTTGTAGAGGTGATTGTTTTTGTGCAGGAAGAAACACCTTCCTGCCCAAAAACAATCACGAGGTGTTTTTCTCTTTCTATGTGTGCTGCAGAATGGAGCACACATAGAAAGAGGAAAAAATGTGGAGAAATAAGGATATTTCTCCTCATTGCACCTGCCTAACGCCACCCCTGGGGTGGCATTAGAACCTGACGCTTTCCCAGGTTTATTATTTCTTTGTAAATCTGTGAATGCTTCAGATTCCATGGGTATTGCGTGGGAGCACCCACAGCAACACCCATGGAATGCCCCTTTCACGCAGTGTTCTGCGTGAAAGGGGCACATATTTACAAGGTCATGAAAAGCCACGTAAAGTGGCATTGTGTGGCCTTGTAAATATGCTGCGGTACATTGCGCCACCGGAGCGTCAAAAAAAGTGACGCTAGGGGCCTCGTAAACTAGGCCCTTTGTCTTTAATTCTTGGCACATGAGTCTAGATTGTGGGCGGCAGGCAGAGGCTACATGAAAGCTCGTCTCGTTGCGGGCTTAAAGGTTCAAAAGCAACTCGAGCTGAGCCAGACCCAGGCATTTGGCTCGAGCCTGTCTCGAGCCTTTAGTGGCTCGTCCCACTCGTTGTGTTGCAGGGATTCTGCCCAAGAACAGAACTATGCGTAGGATATGGGGACCTTAGTACGTAGGGACTGAGTCATCCTACCACCTGAGTACCCATACGCCCAGGACTGACTAGCTATAGTGTCTCACTTGCTCTCCTACTCACTCACAGGGAAACAAGTGATTAGACAGCCCAGAACACAACACTCCCAGATCTCTCAGGAATCGCGGTAACAAGACACACCCTTTCGCTCTCACTCTTGTACTTGTCCACAATAAGATCTGACAGAGACACAAAACAGTTTAAAATATTTATTTTAACTAGCGTGCCCTAACATGCAGTATACGTGCCACAACAAGCAGGAAAATGCATAACACAAATACAGTCAGCATAGCAGCTAGTCCATATATCATGAAGGGGGATGTCATAATGAAAAGACAATAGAGAAAAGACTATAGAGCCTGACCTCCCTCCTCTTGCTCGAAAGCAGTATTATTATATATGAGAAGATCTCTAGGCTTTGTCAGCAGACCCCATACCTTAGCCTATAGATGGGGAATCTACATCATAGGTGCTTTCTCACTCTTCTCCCTGGAAATGTCCCTCTCCAAGTGTGTGTTCCCTATACATGTATCCCCATAATATCAAAGTACAAGTTTCCAACAACAGCTGCATTGGTATGTTTTATCTAGGTGCTAGGGCCTGACCAGAACAGAATAACAAGGGGCATTGTTTATGGACCTTGAACACAATGTTCAGACTAAACTCCGGGAACAGGCAGAGAGGACGAACACAGCAGCCAGTTCTCATGTGAAAGGCACGAACAAAGTCCTTTGCAAAAATAAAGACATGTAGTAACGTGCATAAAGCAGCATAATGGCTGCAGGACTCATGCTAACTTAGTGATGTCGACAATGTCCCCACGTGACAGTTGACTAAGGTTAACTGAAAATTAGGAAACAAGTGGGCAGGATGAAGGATTACATCATTTGCATTGAGCTAGGAAAGTTTAAAGTACTGTTGTCCATCTGTAATATTCAGGCAGAAACATATCTCAGGGGGGACAATAGAGTTCACATCTTGGCTTTAAGCAGTGTTAGTAAATTGCAAATCCTTTATGACAAGTGTAGCATTCCAAGTTACACATTAATTCAGGGTTAATTAGGTGCTTCATTACCATGAGGTAAATGATTACTTATAAACAGCGGAATATTTAATGGTGTTTCTTATTTCTTTGTCCTCCGGCCAGAGAACATTAATGAGGCGTGCCTGCAATCCAGGAGTCGCCCTTCTTTCAGCAGTCATTGAAAACGTATCACTAAATCTGCCAAAATAGGAAAATAATGATTAATCACGTTGTGGTCGATGCCTTTTATTCAGTTAGCACAATGTTCTTTTTGAAAGAGAATTTAAACAGCATGCGCACGGTTTTTATTTGGGCTTTGAAACATTAAATCATTCATGTATTTATCTTTTTGAAATCATGCTTAAAAATAACGGAGCTCCTTGCGAATTTCAGACACCTGAAATGCAACAAAAAACAAGTAAATAGGGCATTCTGAACAATATCAGATCAATGATCGAACTGTACTCAAAGAAATAATTACAGAAGCTGTGGCAAAGTTAATAGGTTTAGCTTTCCATGCACATGGAGGCACATAAGAGGCACAATCGTGCCTATAGGCCAGACATGCACACAGGCCAGAAAACATACAGCTATCCTTACTTGCTGACCAACACAATTCCATCTACTTAGGCCACCATTGCAGGCTAACTAACAAGGGTCTCAGGGGCACAAGGCTGGAAGCATTATGAAGACAAGGGGCCCGATTCACAGAACTAACTTAAGACAAAATCCTAAACTTACTACCATTTTGGTATTCACAGAAGGCACTTACTCATTTTGGTATTCACAGAAGGCACTTACTTACTCATTTTGAGTAAGTTCCTCATTTTGAGTAAGTTACTCATTTTGGTATTCACAGAAGGCACTTACTCATTTATGAGTAAGTGCCTTCTGTGAATACCAAAATGAGTAAGTTACACAAAATGAGTAAGTTACACAAAATGAGTAAGTTACTCAAAATGAGTAAGTAAGTGCCTTCTGTGAATACCAAAATGAGTAAGTGCCTTCTGTGAATAACAAAATGGTAGTAAGTTTAGGATTTTGTCTTAAGTTAGTTCTATGAATAGGGCCCAATGTAATGTGCAACAGGAGATACAGAATAATGTGCAGCAGACGGATACAAATGCAGCCGCAAAGACTCCATCTGCACATGGAAATCTTCAGAGCACATTACACCATCCTGAAAAGCTCTTCACTGGCTTCCAGTTTTACGAGCAGTCACAACATCCCACAAGGAAATGCTCAAAACTGGTCCTGAATTGTTCGGAAACAAAATTAGCATCTACAAACTAACACATCACCTGAGATCATCCTCTGTGTGCCTCTTTATTATGCCTCTTTACAAGATGACATGCATAGGCAGAAGATCAGTTTCACTCAAGACCACCTGACTATGGAACTCAAACCCAAAACACATTCACATGATAAATACCCATCTCAGCTGCCACAAATATGTCACGATCTGACTCTACCCATCAGCCCTGTGAGAATGTTCTAAACCACAGCACCAACTTCAACAAGAAGTGGCAAAGCCTATTGGTCTCATCAATCAACCAATCAAACAGGACTTATAAAGCGCAGCTAATCACCCGTGAGGGTATCCAGGTGCTGAGAAACTGCTGCATAGATAGTGTTCAGTTGAACAGCCAGGTCTTGAGTCCCTTCCTGAATTCCAACAGAGAGGATGAGGTCCGGAGGTGAGGGGGAAGGTTATTCCATGACTTTTCAGCGAGGTAGGGGAAGGAATGTCCTCCACTGTTGCTTCAGAGAATGCGGGGCGTGTGAGCGAGGGAGAGGGAGGCGGAGCACAGATGTCTGGAGGGTTGATGGAAGTTCAGGAGGTCCTTGTTTGTGTAGGGCTTTGTAGGTGTGCATCAGCATCTTGAATTGACATCTCTTCTGAATGGGGAGCCAGTGGAGCTTCTTGAGCTTAGGGATGATGTGGGTTTGCTTTGGGAGGTCGAGGATGAGTCTGGCTGCTGAATTCTGTATGGTTTACGGTCTCTTCAGGAGGTGCAAGCTGATTCCTACGTAGAGTGCGTTGCTGTAGACCAGCGGATGGTGACTAGGGTTCGAGTGACAGTTCGTCTGGTGTTGACGGGGAGGCCTTTGAAGATCTTACAAAGCATGCAAAGAGGGAGGAAGCAGTCAAAGGAGATTGCATTGATCTGATTTTTCATGGTCAGTATGCTCTCCAGGATGATGCCAAGGTTGCAGGCATATTCTGGCAAAGTCGGTAAGGGCCCTAGTTCAGAAGAACACCAGGCGTCGCTCCACCGGGAGGTGTTGTTCCTGAAGATGAGCACTTCCGTTTTGTCTCTGTTGAGTTTTAGACAGTTGTCTTGCCTTTTGGCTTTGCCAATGCATCTGTATATGTTGTTCGTAGCCGAAAACCCAACATGACACATCTAGCTCATGTCCTGGAGCCATCCCAAGAATAATGACATAAAGTACAAAAGCATGCAATTGTTTTAGAGCACTGGGTGTGGCAGCTTTTTTGGAAAATAATTTACGAGTTACTCGGAACTGGGAACTTCACAAAGTAATCCCAGCAGGAAGTAAAACAGCTTAATGCATGACATGAATCACTCCAGAAATACCTCCACATGACACAAGGGTCTGGGATTCTCAGCGAATCCCAAATGAAAATGAAGATGATAAAAGCACATACCAAGGTGAGTAAAAGGAAAGAGCACAGAAGAAGAGGGAGAAAAGAGCTAATCCCTGCAATGTACAATAAATACATCTGCAGGATATCTTGCAATAAATAGAGAGGTTTTGAACAAGAAGAGAATACAATAAACTACAAGCTGGACTGAAATTACAAAAGTAGAAGAAAAGTTAGAAGTGCAGGTGATTAGTACCAATAAAGTAATCACGATGGAAATCACTGGCGAAAAACCAAACACTTATGTGCAAGGGAGCAAACAGTAAACTAAAATTACTTCAAATGCACTCTGCTAAAGAAGTGCAGCAGGAAGTGAGTAAACGGGGGCCGCAGCAAGAAAATACTTGTACTCCCATTAGAGCCGAAAGCAAAAGAAAAAAAGTAGTTCTCCAAATTTAAGTAGCGGAAGGAAAAAAGTCCTCCAATCAGAATAGTGCTAAAGATGCTTTTCGCCTAGGGAGGGACAAACAACGCATGAGGAAGAAAAGCCATTGAATGCTAAGAAAGCAAACAAGATTGAGAAGCAAGATAACCAATGATAAGAAATTGAAAATCAGTAGGCACATGTTAACTCAATATACTTGAAAAAGTAAATCTACTAGGGAACAACGCCCGTCACCTCTAAGCTAGAAGAACCAATCCTATACAAAATCATAGAATAGACAAACATCTAACAAGTTATATTGCAAAGATAGTCAAGGCAAATTTAACACCTGAATAAACCATTCAAACCCCTCGAAAATGATACAAATTTTTTTAGGGTCTCCTTACCTGCTAAACACTGTGCAAACCACAACCAGTATAAACAGACCCCTCACCTTGATCAAGAATACTGAATTCCTTCAAGGAGATTGCAAACCCCCTACTCTTAAAAGTCCAAACATCTACTTCAAGTTCAACTTGAACACTTGCCATGGAACTGGAAGGACAATACAAGTCTGGATAACCTATAAATATATATCACTTGAGTAAGAGACAAAAAGCCTGGTGCAGTCCATCACATAAGAAAAAGACAGAAAGCCTAGTGCAGTCTCCATACGCAATTCAGAATATCTCACCTCAATCTGCTTAGCCAACCAGGTACATCAGCTAAGGGCCTACAAAAATAGAAGCTTCATTCTATTAATCAAAATAGAACATCTTACCCAACCACCAAGCATCTTTTATTTAACATTCTTTTCTTCGCCTCTATTTTTTTTAATACCAATACCCTAAACACCATCCATTTGCACCATTGCTTAATCCACAAAGTGAAGCTCAACATTCACAAATGAAAATATTTACACATATTTTATCTTGAATCACAGCTCAGTATTAATGAATGCAAATGGGAATAATGGGGCAGGCACATTGAAAGTACACTTAGAATGCCATACACAGCCAGATCTACTAACATAGTGTAATATTGCCTTGCATGTGAAATTCTAGCACCAAATGAAAGCAGGCATAAACAATGAGCAAAAAGAAAATTAATGTAAATGATACGTGCAAGTTCTGTGAAATTAGACATTTATATGACTTACCCATGGGCAGATATCTGTGCCTATACAATTAAACCTCAGGGTATCCCTCAAATACAAATCTCATGCAAGACACCATTTGTTCACCTTTCCACAACAGCTTTTTGCATGAACACTACAGATGACACCATGTCATGCAAGAGGCGTAACTATCAATAGTGCAGCAGATGCAGCAGTACCAGGTCCCTGGGATGTGAGGGGGCATATTACACCAATTAGATCATGTTTTTAACAAACAAACCAGGGGATATGAGCCCCATTTCCTTGCTTTCATAGGGGTCCATTGTACTCTTTTTACGCCCCTGGGTTGCAAAACTTGTAAGTACGGCACTGACCATTTTGTACCCCTCACACTGTTCCAACACATCACCAACATTTCGAGGACCAAAATTAAAATTGGATCACAGTCACTATCCCCAACATTCACCCCTTCACAAAAATTGTGATTAGACTGAAATTCTATGTTAGCATACTCTTATACACTACTCAGAGGCAGATCACCTCAGGGATATTGTTACCTTTAATATTGTCATAAGAAATTAAATTTTTGTGTATATATATATATATATTCACTGAACAAACCATAGGTTTTAGGGACAGTTATAGTTAGTTGGACATTGCACTCGTACAAAACCCGTGAAATTCCCCCGTTATAGTTAGTTCAGCTAACTATAACTTGCGCCCCTGCAATGCACTGCTGATGACGTCACATATTACATCACTCATGACATGGTCAGTGACATCACTGATGACATCACTGATGACATCTCAAATGACATCACTGATGACATCACTGATGACATCATCCATGTGATAATTTGATGCATCTTCTCACACCCTAATATAACCTTTGATACACCCACTCTAAATTACAGACTGCCATTCTCAAAACCATAGACACTCCAACACCAATAACTACATACCCACTCACTGATTCTTAGGTCTACACACACATCCACTCACTCACCCGTACAGTCACTCTTACTTACGGTCACTCAGTACAGGACTATCATATGCACTCATACACCTATATAGACACTCACACACCGCCACTCATCCATAGAGGTACTCACACACCTAGTCAGTCATGCAAATAATTAATCACACTGCCATTTACTCACCTATTCAGTTATACACACACCAGCTCACTTACTCATACAAATACTAGCACATTCTTACGCTCTTATACAATCACTGATACAAGCACACACTCATCCATACAGCCACTCTCACAATCACACACTCTCACTTATAGCCATTTATATACTCCAACACACATATATACTGCCTTTCACATATGTAGTTACTCACACATGTACCACTGAGATATACATTCACTCACTAACACACCCATACACACACTCACCCACCCATACAGTCCATCACAGATGCACTCTTGAAACCATGCACCCAGTGAATCACCCACTCACACATCTATGCACAGTCACACACACCCCACCCACACAAACACTCAAGCACCCATACAACCAATCAATAACCGATATAGACACTCATGTAGCTATTCACAAACCCATGCAGCCGCTTACACACCAACAGACAGACGGATACAGACATTCACACAGTTTAGTCACTAACCCATGCATTCAGTAAGATACGTTTAATCACTCACTTATAGTCAGTCGCGCACCTACTAAATCATCCATTCAGACACTTATACACCCACTCATTCTTCAATACGCCTTTCCCTATATATATTAAACATATTTAAACTTTACAGAAACACACAGTCACTGGATGATGTCATTTGAGATGTCATCAGTGATGTCATCAGTGATGTCACTGACCATGTCATGAGTGATGTAATATGTGACGTCATCAGCAGTGCATTGCGGGCGCAAGTTATAGTTAGCTGAACTAACTATAACGGGGAATTTCACGGGTTTTGTACGAGTGCAATGTCCAACTAACTATAACTGTCCCTAAAACCTATGGTTTTTTCAGTGAATTTCAAAGGTTTTTTAAATGCTAATTTCTAACTATAACGTGTCTGAAACCTATGGTTTTTTCAGTGAATTTCAAAGGTTTTTTAAATGCTAATTTCTAACTATAACGTGCCCCGCCCCCTCCCTGCAGCAGTCTGCAAACGCGCCCCCTGACGCGTTGTAAGAAGGGAGTAATTCCCCTTGAATACTGGGGGTCCCTGGGAGCCAACTAGCTCACCAGGAACCTCCAGTATGCGCCAGGGAGCTGCGTTGCAGAAAGGTGTTCAGAGGCCACGCCCTTTTACACCTCTCTGCAACGCAGCTCTGTGGCACTTTTTGGAGGTACATGGTGGGCTAGTTGGACTCCAGGGACCCTCAGGATTCAAGGGGACTTAATCCCCCAACTTAAAACGCGCCACGGGGCGCGTTTGCACAGTGGTGAAGGGAGGGGGCGGGGCTTCAGGTGACATGTGTGCCCTTCCCTGGGCCTCTATTGGCCCCGGGGACCCCATCCCCCGGGGCATGCCCACTGTTTTTTATAGAGAAAATATTCAGAGGGGGGCTGCGTGGCCCCCCTCCTCAGGCCAATTAAGGCCCTGGGTACCCCATCTCCCGGGGCCGGCCTTTGCGTCTTTTTTTAAAAAAAAATTAAAAATCCATTTTTGGGGAGGGGGCTGCGTGGCCCCCCTCCCGGGCCACTTATGGCCCCCCTCCCGGGCCACTAGTGGCCCCGGGGCCTGCCCACTGGTTGGGGACCATGGGGGGGTCCCCAATCCCCACACGGTCCCGCCGGCTCCCCGCATCCTGCGGGAGCCGGCATTGCTTTTCCATAAGGGGAGCTGCTGACATGCAGCTCCCCTTATGGAAAAGCAATCTGCTTTGCTTCATTGAAGTGAGAGCAGGTTTCCCTGCTCTCTCTTCAATGAAGCAAAGCAAGTTTGCAATGACAGGGCGGTAGCCGCGAGGCTCCCGTCCTGCCATTGCAAACAGCAGTGTCCCGTGGGTAGGCACCCCGGGACACTGCAGGAGCCGGCCCTGGGGGGTGGCGGTCCCCAGGGCCACCACAGGCTCCAGGAGGGGGCCACGCGGCCCCCTCCCCACATCTGCAAAACCCCGGGAGGTGGTGGTCCCCGGGGCTTCGAGGTCCGAAACGGACCCCCATTTTAAAATTCTTAGTGCCCCGGGGAGGTGGCGGTCCCCGGGGCATGTGGGGGGCTCGAGCCCCCCCACACAGGTCATTAAATTTAAAAAAAAGAAGCCCCGGGGGGGTGGCGGTGCCCTCCCGCACCATTTTTATTTGAAAGCCCCGGGGAGGGCCGCTACATATTGCATATGCCAACGCTCCAAACTTGAGGCGCCACACACAAGCGTGTTGAAAACCTTTTATTGGTAAGTTGCAGGAGGACCAGCAGCACCTCAACAGCAATAGTAGACCAAACGCGTTTCAGGCTTCTCAGCCCTTGCTCACTGGTATCTGGAATGAGGCACAGCTGCAAAAGTTCTCGCCGTACTCACAGCGTTAGATTTATAGTCCCGCCCAGTGGGCGTATAGTGGAGTTGCATTGTGGTTTTAGTAGTTTAATGCAGATTATGCCTCAAAATGTTTTAAAGTCCTTTAGTAGGTAGCTGTTAGGGGCACAACTGGATACCTGCTCGTGATCCCTCACCAATCTGGTCACGCCGTTCACTCGACGCTGCAATCTTCACAGCGCACCGGAGCCGCTTGGCGGGACTATAAATCTAACACTGTGAGTACGGCGAGAACTTTTGCAGCTGTGCCTCATTCCAGATACCAGTGAGCAAGGGCTGAGAAGCCTGAAACGCATTTGGTCTACTATTGCTGTTGAGGTGCTGCTGGTCCTCCTGCAACTTACCAATAAAAGGTTTTCAACACGCTTGTGTGTGGCGCCTCAAGTTTGGAGCATTGGCATATGGAATATGTAGCGGCCCTGCTCAGGTCGCGAGGTGCCCCGCCGCGGACGATCGGCTCCGGTGCGCTGTGAAGACTGCAGCGTCGAGTGAACGGCGTGACCAGATTGGTGAGGGATCACGAGCAGGTATCCAGTTGTGCCCCTAACAGCTACCTACTAAAGGACTTTAAAACATTTTGAGGCATAATCTGCATTAAACTACTAAAACCACAATGCAACTGCACTATACG
This sequence comes from Calotriton arnoldi, assembly GCA_963921515.1. Taxonomy (NCBI): domain Eukaryota; kingdom Metazoa; phylum Chordata; class Amphibia; order Caudata; family Salamandridae; genus Calotriton; species Calotriton arnoldi. The sequence continues at coordinate 243,551 of CAWUFW010013640.1, read as the reverse complement.
CCCACTGGGCGGGACTATAAATCTAACGCTGTGAGTACGGCGAGAACTTTTGCAGCTGTGCCTCATTCCAGATACCAGTGAGCAAGGGCTGAGAAGCCTGAAACGCGTTTGGTCTACTATTGCTGTTGAGGTGCTGCTGGTCCTCCTGCAACTTACCAATAAAAGGTTTTCAACACGCTTGTGTGTGGCGCCTCAAGTTTGGAGCGTTGACATATGGAATATATATATATATATATATATATATATATATATATATATATATACCAAAACTGCTCCAAGAAAATACTCCAGAGACGGCACTCCACGTAGTGCGGCAATTTTATTCAAAAATGCATGTAGCGCATGTCGCAGACCAACCATGTCTACACATTTCGGCTTACAACAAGCCTTGCTCACGACGTTAAGCAAACATTTCAGCAGTCATTTTAAACGTTCAAAAACAAAACATAGAAAACGGGATCACCGTGATGTCACAGGCGTTTGGTAGCATGTCGGCCATCTTTTAACATGTTATATTCACATGACAAATATAGACACAGTTGAGTATTTCAAAACAAATACTGACATATTATATATCGGCCTAAGATAGTAATTGTCAAATTTCAACTTATGGGTCGCGCTCTATTTAATATGCACATGCTCGATAATATCTTTTCATAACTAGCGCGAACCATCGCAAGCTACTAAACAAATATATTGTTAATCTGTGGCAGGAGTGCATACCCACTGAAAAAATACGAAATAGAAAATCATAAGCATCAATTCATTTTCTGAACAACCTTATCTAGTTAAAGTCCCATTGGGCAATTGTGGCAGCATGTCGGCCATCTTATAACATGTTGTAACATTAGACAACTAAAGGCACAGTTAAATATGTAAGAGCAAATGCAAGTATATTTTATAGCGACTTCAATCTCTGCCCCACTGGGAAAAATATATATGGGCCGAGTGCTGTCTGATTTAGTGTCAAAATGGTCCTGTATATCAGTCTAATTATCATGTTGTCCATAATAACAATCAACCTTAACAAAATTGAGCCCCATTGGGCAAAGGACGACAGCCATAACTAAAGAATAAGTTGAAAAAATAAGATAAAATCCAAAGAGATATATAAAAAAAGGGAAAAGATATCTTAGCTCTTATGCGTTTGTGTCACTGTGTCCTCCTTGAACAACCTGAAAGTGAACAAAATAGAAACATTAGTAATCCTGCTGCTAAAATGACTATAATCAATTAAAACCAATTAAAAACTGTACAACATACTGCAAAGATATAAGAGACAAGTAGAAAAAAAGATGGGCTGAGATGTAAATAATGCATATTTACAGGAAGGTATACAATTCCTTGTCAATGTTCTAACCATTATGTTCCATGGTGCCCATCCTCAGAATGTATCTGCACTCTAGTTGCCTAAGGGCTCTCTCTCTATCTCCTCCTCTTAAAGACTTAACTATCTGATCCAGAACACTAAAGGTAAGTGCGGTAGAGTCATTATTATGATATTCCCTAAAATTTCTTGCCACTGGGTAGGTCATATCTGAATTTTTGACTGCCCTGAGATGTTGTAGGATACGTTTATGGGCCTGAAGCTTCGAGCTCCATATATATCTTTTGGGACAAGGGCACTCTAGCAAGTAGACCACAAATTCGGATTTGCAATTTAAGGGTTTAGAGATCACTATCAGTTCTCCAAGATCTGTTTTTATCTCAGTTAGATTCCTACTATGCTGACAGGCCTTGCATCTGGCACACTTTTTAAAGCCATTGCTTGGTTTTAACCACATGTGGCTTGTGTCTATAGTGGTTCTCACTAACTTATTACTCATAGAGAAGGACCTACGATAAGTTATGTTGGGTTTTGCACTGGTGCTCCTCCTATCACTGGGTCTAGTTTTATTATGTGGCAGTGTTTATTTAAGGCATATCCGAGTTCCTTATGTTTTGTATTGTAAGTGGTAATGAATCTACTTACGTTCCCCTGTCTGTTCCTAGATAGATCTGTTTTAAACAGCAGCTCTGTTCTATTCATGTTGCTTGCCTTTGCCCTTGCCCTCTCTAGTATTGCTTGTTGGTAGCCTCTTTGTTTCAACCTGTTGCAGATCTCCTCTTCTGCTTTTTTGTATGATTCCCTAGAGCTGCAAATTCTCTTGGCCCTGAGTAATTCACCATATGGTATGCCATTTTTAAGTAGAATGGCGTGAGCACTACTAGCATGAAGTGTGGTATTGCCTGCAGTAGGTTTCATCAGAATCTGTCACTTCAAGTCCGACATCTAGGAAGTCAATGCTGTTATTACTGATTCGACTTATAAATGACAGATTTAGCTCTTTATTGTTTATACATCTGACAAATCTTTCTACTGTTTCTGTGTCCACTTTCCATAATAGAAACAGGTTATAGATATATCTCAGCCACATTACTATGTGTGTTGACCATTCCTTCATCTCTGGACTGCATAGCACCTGCTCCTCCCACCAGCCCATATGCAAATTTGCATTTTTTTTTTGTTTACTGAAAAAAAGGTTACAGGGGCGTTATAATTAGACTCAGATTTCACTCGTACATAACCAGTGAAATCCTGCAGTTATAGTTACCTGAGCTAACTATAACTTAGAGCCCTCACAATGCACTGATTATGACCTCACATATTACATCACTCATGACATGGTCAGTGACAGCACTGATGACATTGTGTTAAACATATATACTAAGGTACTACAACAGTTAAATTAGTATACTCGGTGCACTACTACCAAGTGATACTAATTCTAACATATATTAAGTGAGTAGCTGTGTGACTGTATGTATCCTTTTGTGTATGAGTGTGTAAGTGGCTGTATGGGTGTTTAAGTGGGTACGTGAGTAGCTGTGTAGGGCAGTGATATGCTGTGTGAGTGGTGGTATTGGTGAGTGAGTGGGTGTGTCATTGGCTGTATGAGTGAGTGAGTGGTTGTTTGAGGGGGTGTTTGGTTGAGTGAGTTGGTGTGTGAGTGGCTGTATTTGAGAGTAAGTGTCTGTGTGAATGGCTGTATGGGTGAGTGAGCAGATGTGTGAGTCCTTGTATGGATGTGTGAATGGGTACGTAAGTAGTTGAGTGAGTGTGTGAGTGCTTGTATGGGTGAGTGAGTGGCTGTGTTCAGAGGCTGTCTGGGTGAGTGACTAGGTGTGTGAGTGACTGTAGGTACATAAGTGGATGTGAGAGTAGCTGTAAGGGTGAATATATGTCTATGTAAGTGGCTGTATGGGTGAGAGTGTGAGTGCCTCTGTGTAGGAGTGAGTGGGTGTGTGAGTACTGGTATGGGTCTGTGAATTGATATGTGAGTGGTTCTCTGGGAGTTGGCATACGAGAAGTTGTAAGCGATGTGTGAGTGGTTCTGTGGATGATGTAGTCAGTGATGTCATCAGTGATGTCATTTGCGATGTCATCAGTGATGTCACAGACCATGTCATGAATACTGTAATATGTGAGGTCATAGGCAGTGCATTGCGGGGGCATAAGTTATAGTTAGCTCAGGTAACTATAACTGCTGAATTTCACTGGTTTTGTACGACTGAAATCAGAGCCTAACTATAACGTCCCTGTAATTGTTTTTTTTTTTTTTTTTTTTTTTTGTCCTCATCTCACCAATAGGCATCTGCAGGTTTGAAAAGCCGACGTCTTCCAACTGGGCGCCCCACGGCTAACTGCACTAGCCTAGGTCAACCCGACCGGCCCCGGGTAGTAGAGGCTTGGTGTAATCATAGGACCCAGAGCGGGGGAAGGGGGGGGAGGGGGGAGGGGGTTAAGTATAGGGATGACACAATATCATTTACTCTCAAGGGGGAAAGAATAACCTCAGCTCCCTGCCCCATTTCAATAGAGGCTGCCAAATATTGGTCGATGTTTCTCCGTTCCCCTCTTGCTCCAATCGTGCCATAGCAAAAGAGGCCTTAAGCCAATCCTCCCTATTTGGGGGGTGGGGTTTTTCCACCTTATACATAGCTCTCTCCGCGCTAGCAGAATCAAATATAACAACAGCCCCCTATGGAGTTGTGGTAAAACAGAATTTGATACATCATTACCCCCAAAAAACACCAACAGAAGATTAACCACTATGTTAATTTCAAAGATACCTGACAGGGAATCTCCCACCTCCTTCCAAAATGATCTTAACTCCGGACACTCAAAAAAAATATGAATATCATCCGCAATAGGTAGTCTACACCTGGGACATTTCGGGGGAGGTGATGGGGCAACCTTGGCTATCCTGGCCGGAGTGTAATATAATCGATTTACAACAAAAAAATGATTCTTTTTTAGGCTAGCTGATTTAATATATCTGTAAAGCAATTTTAAAGATGACTCAAAAAGAACTTCAACATTTGGCTCGAGGGGAGATTGGTTCCAGACTGATGATTGAGGCAAGAGGTCCAGGTCTTCAGCATCTAGGGACCTCGTATACCACATAGATATCTCTTTCTTTTTTGGTTGAACATTTTGCAGTTTCTCCTCCAATTCCCAATCTCCCCTGATTTCTCTACCTTCTGCCTCGTACCATGATCTAAGTTGTAAATATTTAAATTTAGAGAAGGCTAGACCTATCTTTGCTTTTAATACCTCCCATGGGAGGATTCCTTCTGTGTCCATTAAATCTGACCAGATAACCACGCCCGCTCTCTTAATTGGCATTGCCAGGCTATCCTTAAGACAGAGCGGAGTCCCGGGAGAGTCCCATATAGGGGCGAAATCAGAGAAATATCCCAGCCCCCATCTGCATCTGACTTTATACCATGTTTCCAGGGCAGCCTTGAGAACCTTAAGACGCACACGTTTAAAGTATCTCGGAGCCCCAAACTTATATAGAAACCCTCCTCCTCCAATCCCCCCTCAACCATGGCCATCTCACCCAAAAGTCTACCCCACGACGTCTCATCTGGACTTGAGAGCAACATCCTAATACCCTTAAATTGAAAGGCAATTAAATACCATCTAATGTCCGGGAGTGCCAGCCCTCCTTTATTTAACCTCCTCCTCAGCTTTTTCCAGGACATCCTGGCGCCTTTATCACCCCAAATGAAACTCCCTATTTTACCCTGGATCTTGCTGATGCTCTTGCTAGGGAAAGCCAGAGGAACTGCATTAAACAGGTAGGTCACTTTGGGAAGAACGACCATCTTCACCAGGTTGACCCTGCCATAAATTGTCAAGGGGAGGTTCCTCCATCTGGCAAACAGATAATCAATCTCCTTGATGATTTTTTCCAAGTTGATCATAGGGATTTTATCTAGGTCTTTTACTATTTTGATACCCAAGTACTTAAATTCATTACTGATAGGGCCTCCCCAATGATTAATATTCCAACACATTACCTCCGTTTTGGAGGAATTAGCTAGATAACCAGAAATTGAACCAAATTCCTCCAAAAGGTCTTCAAGCCGTGGAATAGATGCCTCTAGGTCGCTAGTATAGATGATAATATCGTCAGCATATAACGCTACCTTACAACGGTAGGTTTGCGATCTAAAAGGATGAATTAAGTCATCTAATCTAATGGCTTGCGCCAACGGCTCTATATAGATGTTAAATAACAAGGGGGATAAAGGACATCCTTGCCTGGTCCCCCTCTGGATGTCAAAACTTTGGGTCAACATGCCATTCAGCAAAATCTTTGCTGAGGCCCCCTGGTAACATTTCTTTAGGGTTTGGACAAAAATAGGGCCGAAGCCCATTCCCTCTAGTACCTCCCAGAGGTATCTCCAACACACTCTGTCAAAAGCCTTGGCCGCGTCCAAGGCCACCACTGCCAAGGGATCTGATCTCACCACAGCCAAATCGATATTCCCGATCAACAATTGTGTTTGTTCCTGGATAAACCTCCCCGCTATAAAACCCTTCTGATCGATATTAACCAGACTAGGGACCAGTTTAGCCAATCTCCCCGCCAGAATGCCCATAAAGATCTTATAATCGGCGTTCAGCAGGGAGATCGGACGATATGAATCGGCTTTTAATGGGTCCTTCCCCGGCTTTAAAATCAGGACGATGGTAGCTTCCTTCCAAGATCTAGGGATCTCGCCCACTGATCTATATATTAAATTAAATAGAGTTTCCAACACCGGGGCCAATTCATCCAACAGAAGTTTGTAAATTTCATTCGGAAGAGCATCCAACCCAGAGGCTTTATTTTTTTGGACTTTTTAATTTGGTTCCTGATCTCTTCTACAGTGATTGGAGCTTCCAGAAGGGCACGGCTAGCATCTGTTAAAATTGGCAAAGATTTGCCCGCTAGCCAAGATTGTATTTTATCTTTAGGGGGACCAAGTTCTCCTTATACAGGTCTGAGAAAAGGGCAAGAAGACACGTTTGCATTTCCTCTACCTTGCTAGACCTATCTCCGTTGTTGTTAATTATCAATTCATTAATATTATTTCTTGATCTATCCACTCTGGCTTTCCATGCTAGCAGAGCACCAGCTTTTTCCCCGTATTCAAAGTTTTGCATATTTTTAACAAGCCATTGTGCCCTACACTTCTGGTCCAGCAGGCTCCTGAACTCCTGCCTAGCCCCTCCAAATCCTTCTGAATTTGTATCGATCTATCCGTAGCCTCCTGAGTAAGGCCATTTCTTTCGGCTTCTAAATCCAAGATCTTTTTCTCTATGGCATATATCTCCTGGGCTTGAGCTCGATTTTTAGAGCAAATTAAACCATGCAACCTGCCTCTCAGGCCGGCTTTGTACGCATCCCATACGTACTCCAGGGTCGTAGAGCCAATATTCAAAATAAAAAATTCTACCGAAAATGCTTTAATAGACTGAATAATTCCAGAATCTAACAGCATTGCTCTGTTCAGCGTCCATCTAGTTTGTAGAATACTACCTAGCCTAGAGTATGAGAATAAAACTGGAGCATGATCAGAGAGATGGGTAGGTAGTACAGAAATCCCAAACAGGTTATCCAATACATCCCTACTAACTAGGATGTAATCTATTCTCGAAGCGTGGTGATATTTTTTATTAAAAAATGTGAACCCCTGGAGATCTCCTTTCTTAGCCCTCCAGGCATCAACCAGATCCATATTATACAACATGTTTTTCATGGCCCGACGGGTTCTCGGAGCTCCTATTATACGGCTCAAATTCGACCTGTCCTTAACTGGGTCGAGGAGAACATTAAAGTCACCTCCTATCAGCAAGGGGGTCGCCGAAATCAACTTAGCTTGTAATTTGCAAATGTATGACGGGTCATCCACATTAGGACCATAATAAGAAGAACAAGCCAGCTCTAACCCCCAAACTCCATCTGGGCCACTATCCATCGCCCCGTTTGATCAGTCTGGACAGATTTAATTACACAAGGAGTCCCTCTCTTCACCACTATTGCGACACCTCTGCTATTAAATGTTTGCTGTGAAGAGCAAAAACAATCTATCCAAGGAATTTTAGAAAAAATTGAACGAAATTCTGCAGGTGTCAAGTGTGTCTCTTGTAGAAGAAAGACCTGGGCTGGACTTAGTTCTAAGTATTTAAGAATCAACCTTTGCCTACGTGGGCACCTTAACCCATTCACATTCCAGGAGATAAAGCAGACTTTTCTATCTTTATTAGGATTGCCTACCATCAACTAATGAACCCCCTCTCCCCCACTATGCGGCATTTCTCAATATACATAAGAGATGAGGAATATTTTTTTATTTTTTTCCCAACTGCTCCCCACCCTGTGAACCCCACCGCCTCCCCACCCTCCCCCTGTGACCCCCTTCACCCTGAGGAACCCTCCCTTCCAGTAGGCTAAGCCTATTCGGTCTCCGCTCCCTCGGGTAACACTTTAAAAAAAAACCACTCAAACAAAACAAACTAGGGACCAAAAGCTAAGAGCACTCTTAACCACTATTTCCCTCCTGTATTACCTTCCCTATCCTTTTTGATGTTAACAATTAGGGCATCCACCTCTTCTGTTGTTCGAATCATATGCATGTGGTTGTTCCACATCACACGTAGTGTGGCTGGGAACCTCAATTGAGCCTTTGCCCCCAAGCTATTTAATTCAACTAACCTCCTTCCCATTTCCCATTGTCTCGTTGCAGTTATGTGGGAGATGTCAGATCTAATAGAAAAGGAAAAGGGGCTTAAGTCTGAAAGTGTAGATGGAATCAACCCTTCCTTAAGCGCAGCCGTTAAAATCAGCTCCTTAACAGAATAGGACAAAAAGTTCACCAAAATTTTTCGAGGCTTCTGTCTCCCTGGATTTCTCTTAAAGGGGTCCCGATGCACTCTTTGAATCTCGTGAGCTAGATCGATACCGGGGGAATTTCTAAGCACTGAACCTTTTAATAGGGAAATTACAAACCCCCTTATATCGGTCCCCTCAAGATCTTCCGGAATGTTTAGGAGCTTTAGATTGTTTTTCCTAGAGTGATTCTCCAACCGCTCGAGGTCCTCTTTTAATTCCTTATTTTGAGCTGATACCTTCGCCAGATCTACAGAAGTCGTTTGAATAGCGTCTTTTAGCTTGGGAATCTCGGCCTCAATTGCGTCGGTCCTCAACATAACTTCCTCCAGCTTCTGGGCCAACACCTCGCACGATGATTTAATAGCGGCCTGGTTCGCTTCAGACACAGCAAACCTACTAGCCATCACAGCTTGATTGGTCTCTGATGTTATAAACCTACTGGTCATCTCTTCTTTCATGGTCATTAGTATTTCAACTAATGAGTGTGTAGTAGAGACCTGGACAGTGCCTTCCTCCATGGTAAGGGTGCTGATGTTTTTGCTGACCCTCTGCTGAACATCCTGCTCCTGCTCCAGCGCCTGCTCGTCCCCCACCTCCAGCCCCTCTTGTGTACCCAGAATGGAATATCTATTTGAAAGGCTCACTGTTGGATGTATATCAGTCTCAATTCCAGAAGGCATAGGAAGGAATATAGGATCAATAGCCACCCCTACAGAAGTAGGCACCTGATCTTCAGATCCCTTAAGCTGAGCCAACGGTTCCAATGCTTCCTCCCTTCCTGAACTGCCTCTAGGGGAGACATCTTCACAGGCTCTCAAGGTTTTAACCGTTAACTCACCTACACTGCCCAGACTGCCCACACCACAACCCCGGGGTCTCGGGGCCGGGCCTCCCCCGCTGGACCACCCCGAGTAGTGGACCCAGAAACCTCGCCACCAGGTAATTTGGTGATAACAGGGGTATGGGATGAAGAGGTAGACAGGGACATAACTTGATAGTAGGTTTTTAAAGATGGAGTTATTTTCGTTTTTAATGGAGATGTTTTCTTGTTCCTACTGCCTCCTTTGCCCCTGTTAACCCCCTTCCCCTTGACAACAAGTCCACTGTTAACTATGGCTCCCCCTGCCTGCGTTGTTTTTGCGATATTCTAACTTCGGAAATGGGGGAAACCCGAGGAGGCAAAATGGGCTGGGTAATGGTCGTATTTGAAGACAAGTGAGCGACTCTAGCTCGCAGAGTGTATCTACTTATTTTTGGTGGAGATATGCCTGCTTTGGTTAAATCACTTGTCTCCATGCGGTTAAGGAGCACCCCTCCCTTCTCTTCAGAAGACCAAGAAATCACAAAAGCTCTCACTTGGCAAAACGAGGAGTTGTCAGCAATACACTCCCTCCCAGGACAAAATTGTAAAGCCTCCTTACCTTCAGGTAAGTAATAAAAGCGTTTTAAGCCACTAGTGCTGAAGCAAAAAAACTCTCCCCACTCTCCCCGTTGCTCTGCCCCACAAAATTCACTCGCCGCAAGATCCAACCGCACTCTGAAACAGGTGCTGACTCTTCCCCCAGTGAACCGAGGCAACAGGAAAGCAGCGTCTCGGCGTCTCCTCTCCTGCGCGGCCTCACCCCACCTCCAACGTCGCTCCGCAGTCTCCACCCTGCCTCGGTGAAAGTCCGCGACCGCCAAACCACCGCTACTGCCGTTGAGACCAGGAGAAGAAGAGAATAACAGCCGCATGTCATTCAGGAGGTGGAGGCAGGTAAGGGAGGGATTTTAAAAAAAGATTAGTGCTCCAGCATTAGTCCCGATAAGGAAACCCAAGGGAGCGTGACCGCGGCCGTTAGCTAGCGGCCGCCATGTTCCTCCGTCCCTGTAATTGTTGGCCTTTAAAGTGAATATCTAAGTTTTTTTTTATGATACTCCCTAACTATAATGTCCCTGTAACCTTTGGTCTTGTAAGTGAATTTCTATGTTTTTTTAACTAGTAGTTGTGTTTGCAGCGTGGTGGAGAAAAGATGCCGGGCCTCCGTGCAGCTCTCAGAAATCCTGCTGTGTCGGACTTACTAGAGGTAACAGGAGGGCTTCTGGGCCCCCAAGAACCCTCAACATCCAAGGTGACTTTATCCCTCAACACGCAGTGCACCAGGAGGTGCATTTGCAGAGTGGTGGAGGAAGGGGCCATGGCCTTCAAAGACCTCTCAGGAATCCCGCTGTGTGAGACTTACTGGAGGTAACAGGAGGTCTTGTAGGCCCCCAAAGACCCTCTGGAGCCAAGGGGACTTCTTTCCCCACCCAGCAGTGCGCCAGGAGGCACGTTTGCAGAGTGGTGGAGAAAGGGGGCATGACCCACAAAGTACTCTCAGCAATCAGGCTGGTTGGGACTTACTGGAGGTAACTAGAGGGCTTGTAGGCCCCCAATGACAATCGGCATCCAAGGGGACATCATCCCCCAACCAACAGTGCACCAGGAGGAGCGTTTGTAGAGTGGTGAGGAAAGGGGGTGGGTCCTCCGGCGACTTGCTGGTGTTTTTTTTTAATTTATTTGGGGAGGAGGGCCACATGAGCCCATTTCCCTGGGCCAATTTAGGCTCCTGGAACCACATCCGCAGGGGCCGGCATATTTTGAATAGGGGATGGAGCTGCACGGCCCCCCTCCCCGGGCCGATTTTGGCCCATTGACCCCATCCCCTGGGACCAAGCTTTTTTTTTTTTTAAACTAAAGAGAGGGGGCCAAGAGGCCCCTCACGTGGGCCAATTTCGGCCCTGGGGACGCCATCCCCCGGGGCCTGGTCTCTTTTTAAAATAAAAATATTATTTCATTAAAGGGAGGGGGGGCCGCTTGGCCCCCCTCTGGGCTGATTTCAGCCTCAGGGACCTCATCCCTGAGGTCATGCTTCTAGTGTGGGTGCCCAAGGCTGTGTGGTGCATCGTGGCCCCTGCATTCAATTGAATTTATTTCCCGGGGAAAAGCTGGTCCCTGGTGGCGGCCCCCGTGGCTACAGAGGCGGGTTGCATGGCCGCCGCATTATTTAATGATTAAGCCCCGGGGAGGTTACGGTCCCTGGGACTGGGGTAGAACAACAGGCCCCCCATCTCAAAAAATAAACAAGCCTCGGGGAGGTGGAGGTTCCCAGGGAAGCAGGGGAGGCCATACAGGCCACCCCGCATTTTTCAAAATTCAAGCCCCAGGGAGGTGGCGGTACCCGGGGCTACTATAAGCACAAGAAGGGGGCCCATGCGTCCCCCCCTTTTCCAGCTCCCAATGCCCCAGGGACCTGGCCCACCGGGGCCAAATAAAGTAAAAGCATGGGAGACTGCTTATTTTTTTAAATCTCAGAACATTTTTCGGATCCGCCTGTGGTTTTTTCTAAGATTTAAAAAGAAATGCTTTTTAGCCATGGCGGGGTCTTTGTAAGACCCCTGCAACATGGCCAGGGGCTCTGGGTGTCCCTACCCTGGCCCCTTTTCTTTTTATGTATCTTTTTTTGTGGTACACAGCTTCAAGCTGAGTCCAAAAATGGCTGGCAACTCTTCCTGGTTGAAGTGTTGGCAGCTAAACAAATTTCAGTAGGATCCGCGAGTCCACTGCACGGACTTGTCTCCCCAGATATCTATATTTTTTAAACTTAAATATCTCTGAAACTACTGAACGGATATACACTAAATCCCCAAAAAGCACGCTTTCAGGACCAACATCTAGCTTTCTGCCAAATTTGGTGTAATTCCGTTCAACGGTTCAGGCTGTAGTCATATTCAAAAAATGACCTAACTATAGCAACCTATTTGCTATCTTCAGTAGGTTATACATATATATATATTCACTGAAAAAACCATAGGTTTCAGGCACGTTATAGTTAGAAATTAGCATTTAAAAAACCTTAGAAATTCACTGAAAAAACCATAAGGTTTTAGGGACAGTTATAGTTAGTTGGACATTGCACTCGTACAAAACCCGTGAAATTCCCCGTTATAGTTAGTTCAGGTAACTATAACTCGCGCCCGCAATGCACTGCTGATGACGTCACATATTACATCACTCATGACATGGTCAGTGACATCACTGATGACATCACTGATGACATCTCAAATGACATCACTGATGACATCACTGATGACATCATCCAGTGACTGTGTGTTTCTGTAAAGTTTAAATATGTTTAATATATATAGGGAAAGGCGTATTGAAGAATGAGTGGGTGTAGAAGCGCCTGAATGGATGATTTAGTAGGTGCGTGACTGAGTCTATAAGTGAGTGATTAAACGTATCTTACTGGATGCATGGGTGAGTGACTAAACTGTGTGAATGTCTGTATCCGTCTGTCTGTTGTTGTGTAAGCAACTGCATGGGTTTCTGACTAGCTAAATGAGTGTCTATATGGGTTATGGATTGGTTCTCTGAGTATCTGTATGGGTGCCTCAGTGTTTGTGTGGGTGGGGTGTGTGTGACTCTGTGCATAGATGTGTGAGTGGGTGATTCACTGGGTGCATGGTTTCAAGAGTGCGTCTGTGATGGACTGTATGGGTGGGTGAGTGTGTGTATGGGTGTGTTAGTGATTGAATGTATATCTCAGTGGTACATGTGTGAGTAACTACATATGTGAAAGGCAGTATATATGTGTGTTGGAGTATATAAATGGCTATAAGTGAGAGTGTGTGATTGTGAGAGTGGCTATATGGATGAGTGTGTACTTGCATCAGTGATTGCATAGGAGCGTAAGAATGTGCTAGTATTTTTATGAGTAAGTGAGCTGGTGTGTATAACTGTATAGGTGAGTAAATTGGAGTGTGATTAATTATTTGCATGACTGACTAGGTGTGTGAGTACCTCTATGGATGAGTTGCGTTGTGTGAGTGTTTATATAGGTGTATGAGTGCATATGATAGTCCTGTACTGAGTGACTGTAAGTATGAGTGACTGTACGGGTGAGTGAGTAGATGTGTGTGTGTAGACCTATGAATCAGTGAGTGGGTATGTACTTATTGGTATTGGAGTGTGTATGGTTTTGAGAATGGCAGTCTGTAATGTAGAGTGGGTGTATCAAAACTTATATTAGGGTGTGAGAAGATGCATTAAATTCTCACATGGATGATGTCATCAGTGATGTCATCAGTGATGTCATTTGAGATGTCATCAGTGATGTCATCAGTGATGTCACTGACCATGTCATGAGTGATGTAATATGTGACGTCATCAGCAGTGCATTGCGGGGCGCGAGTTATAGTTACCTGAACTAACTATAACGGGGGAATTTCACGGGTTTTGTACGAGTGCAATGTCCAACTAACTATAACTGTCCCTAAAACCTTATGGTTTTTTCAGTGAATTTCTAAGGTTTTTTAAATGCTAATTTCTAACTATAACGTGTCTGAAACCTATGGTTTTTTCAGTGAATTTCAAAGGTTTTTTAAATGCTAATTCCTAACTATAACATGTCTGAAACCTACGGTTTTTTCAGTGAATTTCAAAGGTTTTGTAAATGACAATTTTTAAATGTATTAATTGTTATATTTATTTTTTTCATACTGATTTACTACATTTTTAGAAACAATTTTTTTTTACATATTTTATTTTTTAAATTACATTGTAATTACATTATACATTACAAAAAATACTTTCTCAGAATGAATTACTTTAGTTTAAATACTTTGCACATAGGCAATAGACTTTTAAGTACAGTAGTTACAGTTGTTGCAATGGGCAACACATTTTCAAACACAATGCAACATTCAGCTCAATGTGAATTTCTAGTTAAATGCAATTAGTTACTTTATGGATTACTTTTCTAACCACAGGACTGGATCCTAGATTCAGTCCTGGTACATCTCCTGTAAACAGTTGAGTAAAAGCGTTTTGGTTACAGTCGTGATTTTTAAGGAATATTATTGTATTTTAAAAGTTGACACTTAGAAACTTTTTCTCATAGAATCACCAATGTTATCCTATGGAAGGAAATTCACTTAGCAGGTAAAAACTGTTATCGTTACTTTTTCTTACTCAGTGTTGGATCCTGGATCCAGCACTGGTGCATCTCCTGTAAACAGTTGAAAGAATGCGTTTAAGTCATACAGGCGATTTTTAAGGAATATTTGTAGTTTGTGAAAATTGACACTTTGAAACTTTTCTGCTGAAAACCAGACAATGGATTCCTATGGAAGGAAATGCAAGTTACTGGTAAGTACGGTTAGAATTACTTTTCAGGGTCAGTGCTGGGCTAAAAGATGCAGCACTGGGTTCTCTCCTGATAACAGGTGAGTAAATTGGAATTCGTACTTTGGTTGATTTTAGAGGAATATTATAAAGTTCCAAAACTCCACACTTAGAAGAATTTCCAAGTGAAACCAGTCAATGTTAGCCTATGAAGGAAATTCAAGTTACTGGTAAGTACGGTTAAAATTACTTTTGAGGATCAGTACTGGGCTGAAAGATGCAGCACTGAGGTCTCTCCTGATAACAGGTGAGTAAATCGGAATTCGTATTTCGGCTGATTTTAGAGGAATATTTTAAAGTTCCAAAACTCCACACTTAGAAGAATTTCCAAGTGAAACCAGTCAATGTTAGCCTATGGAAGGAAATTCAAGTTACTGGTAAGTACGGTTAAAATTACTTTTCAGGACCAGTACTGGGCTGAAAGATACAGCACTGAGGTCTCTCCTGATAACAGGTGAGTAAATCGGAATTCGTATTTCGGCTGATTTTAGAGGAATATTTGTATGTTTCAAAAATCAACACTTAGAAACTTTTTCAGCAAAAAGCAGGCAATGATATCCTATGGAAGGAAATTCAAGTTACTGGTAAGTACGGTTAAAATTACTTTTCAGGATTAGTACTGGGCTGAAAGATGCAGCACTGAGGTCTCTCCTGATAACAGGTGAGTAAATCAGAATTCGTAGTTCGGCAGATTTTAGAGGAATATTTGCACAATGGTGAAGGGAGGGGCGGGGCCTGAGGTGACATCTGTGCAAACGCGCCCTGTGGCGCGTTTTAAGTTGGGGATTAAGTCCCCTTGAATCATGAGGGTCCCTAGGGGCCAACTAGCCCACCAGGAACCTCCAGTATGCGCCAGGGGCTGCGTTGCAGAGACGTGTAGAGAGGCCACACCCCTTTTACACCTCTCTGCAACGCAGCTCTGTGGCGCTTTCTGGATGTACCTGTTGGGCTAGTTGGCCCCAGAGACCCTCAGGATTGAAGGGGATTTAATTCCCCATCTTAAAACGCGCCATGGGGCCTGTTTGCACACATGTCACCTCAGGCTCCGCCCCTCCCTTCACCACTGTGCAAACGCACCCCGTGGCGCGTTTTAAGTCAGGGATTAACTCCCCTTGAATCCTGAGGGTCCCTGGGGTGCAACTAGCCCACCAGCTACCTCCATTAAGCGCCACAGAGCTGCGTTGCAGAGAGGTGTAAAAGGGGCGTGGCCTCTGTACACCTCTCTGCAAGGCAGCCCCTGGCGCATACTGGAGGTTCCTGGTGGGCTAGTTGGCCCCAGGGACCCCCAGTATTCAAGGGGAATTACTTCCCTTCTTAAAACGCGCCAGGGGCGCGTTTGCAGAGTACTGCAGGGAGGGGGCGGGGCCTCCGGCACGATGCCGTTTTTTTTTTTTTGTTTTTTTATGGGAGGGGGCTGCGTGGCCCCCTTCCTCGGCCACTTTGGCCCCGGGGACCCCATCCCCCGGGGTCTGGGCATTTTTTTTTGTTTTATTAAAAAAAAAAAAACGGGAAGGGGGCCGCGTGGCCCCCTTCCCTGGGCCTCTATTGGCCCCGGGGACCCCATCCCCGGGCATGCCCTCTTTTTAAATAAAAAATATGGGGGGCTGCGTGGCCCCCTCCTCAGGCCATTTAAGGCCCCGGAGACCCCATCCCCCGGGGCCGGCCTTGCCCTTATTTTTTTATTTTTTTTATTTTTTTATTTGGGGAGGGGGCTGTGTGGCCCCCTCCTGGGCCACTTATGGCCCCGGGACCCCATCCCCCGGGGCCTGGCCTCTGGTTGGGGACTGTGGGGGGTCCCCAAACCCCCACAGTCCCGCCGGCTCCCCGTGTCCTACGGGAGCCGGCATTCCTTTTCACATGGGGAGCAGCTAACATGCTGCTCCCCGTGTGGAAAAGCAATTGGTTTGCATTTTGAAAGAGAGAGCAGGTTTCCGGCTCTCTCTTTCAAAATGCAAACCAAGTTTGCTATGACAGGACGGGAGCCGCGAGGCTCCCGTCCTGTCATAGCAAACTACAGTGTCCCGGGGGTAGGCACCCGGGACACTGCAGGAGCCGGCCCTGGGGGTGGCGGTCCCCAGGGCCATCAAGGGCTCCAGGAGGGGGCCGCACGGCCCCCTCCCTACATTTTGAAAGCCCCGGGAGGTGGTGGTCCCCGGGGCTTGGGGGTCCAAAACGGACCCCCATTTTCAATGTTCTTAGTGCCCCGGGAGGTGGTGGTCCTCGGGGCATGTGGGGGCTGGAGCCCCCACACAGGTTTTAAAAAGAAATAAAAAAGCCCCGGGAGGTGGCGGTCCCGGGGCTGCGGGAGGGCTCAGAGCCCTCCCGCACCATTAATGATAAAGCCCCGGGGGTGGCGGTCCCCGGGCTTGGGGGCCCTTGGAGGCCCCCATACATAAAATAAACCCCCCCAGCATGCCCCCAGGACTTGGCCCACCCGGGGCAAATTAACATCGAAGCGCGGGAGACCGCGCTTCGATTTTTTCGGCAGGATCCGCGCTCCCTGAGCGCATCCTGCCGATTTTTTTTTTTTAAAATGCTTTTTTGCCCAGGGGTCCTTGTGGGACCCCCTGAGCAGGCCTAGGGGTTAGGGTGTTTCTACCCTGCCCCCTTTGTGCATTTTGCGCACTTGTTTCTTTTTTTCTCGGCGGATCCGCGCACCCTAAGCGCATCCCGCCGATTTAAAAAAAAAAATGCTTTTTCTGCCCAGGGGGTCCTTGTGGGACCCCTGAGCAGACCTAGGGGTCAGAGTGTTTCTACCCTGCCCCCTTTTGCGCTTTGCGCACTTGTTTCTGTCCCTCGGTTCTACCGAGGGACAAAATGGCTGCCAACACTTCCTGATTTGGAGTGTTGACAGCCAATTAGCATGCAGCTCGTGATCGGGAGGGTACGCGGATCCGACGCGCCCATAGATATATATGTGATTTTAATTGTGAATTTCTCAGGAACTACTGAACGGATTTACACCATTTTAGCAAAAGGCACCAGTCTGAACCAAGGGCTACCTCTTTGCCAAATTTGGGGTAATTCCGTTCAGCAGTTCGGGCTGTAGCTGCGACTAAAGGTTCCTATGGAAAAATGAATGGGGAAAACGCGTTTTGGGACCCCCCTTTTTTCTCGGCCCCCGCTTGACGTATCACCCCGAGACTTTCAGGGTAGGAGCGGACCGGAGCGCCCCAACAAGTTGGAATCTTTCGCGAAGATTCGTCAACCGGCGCCAACGTTATTGCAAATAGAATGTCACGGATTTCCTATGGATAATAGGTCCTAACTATAACTATCTACTGGCGACCGCCAGTAGATAATATATATATATATATATATATATATATATATATATATATATATTCACTGAAAAAACCATAGGTTTCAGACACGTTATAGTTACAAATTAGCATTTAAAAAACCTTTGAAATTCACTGAAAAAACCATAGGTTTTAGGGACAGTTATAGTTACTTGGACATTGCACTCGTACAAAACCCGTGAAATTCCCCGTTATAGTTAGTTCAGCTAACTATAACTCGCGCCCCGCAATGCACTGCTGATGACATCACATATTACATCACTCATGACATGGTCAGTGACATCACTGATGACATCACTGATGACATCTCAAATGACATCACTGATGACATCATCCAGTGACTGTGTGTTTCTGTAAAGTTTAAATATTTTTAATATATATAGGAAAAGACGTATTGAAGAATGAGTGGGTGTGTAAGTGTCTGTATGGATGATTTAGTAGGTGCGTGACTGACTCTATAAGTGAGTGATTTAACGTATCTTACTGAATGCATGGGTTAGTGACTAAACTGGGTGAATGTCTGTATCCGTCTGTCTGTTGCTGTGTAAGTGGCTGCATGTGTTTGTGAATAGCTAAATGAGTGTCTATATGAGTTATTGAATGCTTGTCTGAGTATCTGTATGGGTGCCTGAGTGTTTGTGTGGGAGGGGTGTGTGCAACTCTGTGCATAGATGTGTGAGTGGGTGATTCACTGGGTGGATGGTTTCAAGAGTGCATCTGTGATAGACTGTATGGGTGGGTAAGTGTGTGTAAGAGTGTGTTAGTGAGTGAATGTATGTCCCAGTGGTACATGTGTGAGTAACTACATATGTGAAAGGCAGTATATATGTATGTTGGAGTATATAAATAGCTATAAGCAAGAGTGAGTGATTGTGATAGTGGCTGTATGGATGAGTGTGTGCTTGTATCAGTGATTGTATAAGAGCGTAACAATGTGCTACTATTTGTATGAGTAAGTGAGCTGGTGTGTGTATAACTGTATAGGTGAGTAAATGGCAGTGTGTTTAATTATTTGCATGACTGACTAGGTGTCTGAGTATCTCTATGGATGAGTGGCGTTGTTTGAGTGTCTATATAGGAGTAAGAGTGCATATGATAGTCCTGTACTGAGTGACCGTAAGTATGAGTGACTGTACGGGTGAGTGAGTGGATGTGTGTGTGTAGACCTAAGAATCAGTGAGTGGGTATGTAGTTATTGGTGTTGGAGTGTCTATGGTTTTGCGAATGGCAGTCTGTAATTTAGAGTGGGTGTATCAAAGATTATATTAGGGTGTGAGGAGGTGCATCAGATTATCACGTGGATGATGTCATCAGTGATGTCATTTGAGATGTCATCTGTGATGTCATCAGTGATGTCACTGACCATGTCATGAGTGATGTAATATGTGACGTCATCAGCAGTGCATTGCGGGGCACGAGTTATAGTTAGCTGAACTAACTATAACGGGGAATTTCACGGGTTTTGTACGAGTGCAATGTCCAAGTAACTATAACTGTCCCTAAAACCTATGGTTTTTCAGTGAATTTCAAAGGTTTTTTAAATGCTAATTTGTAACTATAACGTGTCTGAAACCTATGGTTTTTTCAGTGAATTTCAAAGGTTTTTTAAATGCTAATTTGTAACTATAACGTGTCTGAAACCTATGGTTTTTTCAGTGAATTTCAAAGGTTTTTTAAATGCTAATTTCTAACTATAACGTGCCTGATACCTACGGTTTTTTCAGTGAATTTCAAAGGTTTTGTAAATGACAATTTTTAAATGTATTAATTGTTATATTAACTTTTTTCATACTGATTTACTACATTTTTAGAAACAATTTTTTTTACATATTTTATTTTTTAAATTACATTGTAATTACATTATACATTACATTACAAAAATACTTTCTCAGAATGAATTACTTTAGTTTAAATACTTTGCACATAGGCAATAGACTTTTAAGTACAGTAGTTACAGTTGTTGCAATGGGCAACACATTTTCAAACACAATGCAACATTCAGCTCAATGTGAATTTCTAGTTAAATGCAATTAGTTACTTTATGGATTACTTTTCTAACCACAGGACTGGATCCTAGATTCAGTCCTGGTACATCTCCTGTAAACAGTTGAGTAAAAGCGTTTTGGTTACAGTCGTGATTTTTAAGGAATATTATTGTATTTTAAAAGTTGACACTTAGAAACTTTTTCTCATAGAATCACCAATGTTATCCTAAGGAAGGAAATTCACTTAGCAGGTAAAAACTGTTATCGTTACTTTTTCTTACTCAGTGTTGGATCCTGGATCCAGCACTGGTGCATCTCCTGTAAACAGTTGAAAGAATGCGTTTAAGTCATACAGGTGATTTTTAAGGAATATTTGTAGTTTGTAAAAATCAACACTTTGAAACTTTTTGCTGAAAACCAGACAATGGTTTCCTATGGAAGAAAATATAAGTTACTGGTAAGTACGGTTAAAATTACTTTTCAGGGTCAGTGCTGGGCTAAAAGATGCAGCACTGGGTTCTCTCCTGATAACAGGTGAGTAAATTGGTATTCGTACTTTGGTTGATTTTAGAGGAATATTATAAAGTTCAAAAACTCCACACTTAGAAGAATTTCCAAGTGAAACCAGTCAATGTTAGCCTATGAAGGTAATTCAAGTTACCGGTAAGTACGGTTAAAATTACTTTTCAGGACCAGTACTGGGCTGAAAGATGCAGCACTGAGGTCTCTCCTGATAACAGGTGAGTAAATCAGAATTCGTATTTCGGCTGATTTTAGAGGAATATTTGTATGTTTCAAAAATCAACACTTAGAAACTTTTTCAGCAAAAAGCAGGCAATAATATCCTATGGAAGGAAATTCAAGTTACTGGTAAGTACGGTTAAAATTACTTTTGAGGATCAGTACTGGGCTGAAAGATGCAGCACTGAGGTCTCTCCTGATAACAGGTGAGTAAATCGGAATTCGTATTTTGGCTGATTTTAGAGGAATATTTTAAAGTTCCAAAACTCCACACTTAGAAGAATTTCCAAGTGAAACCAGTCAATGTTAGCCTATGGAAGGAAATTCAAGTTACTGGTAAGTACGGTTAAAATTACTTTTCAGGACCAGTACTGGGCTGAAAGATACAGCACTGAGGTCTCTCCTTATAACAGGTGAGTAAATCGGAATTCGTATTTCGGCTGATTTTAGAGGAATATTTGTATGTTTCAAAAATCAACACTTAGAAACTTTTTCAGCAAAAAGCAGGCAATGATATCCTATGGAAGGAAATTCAAGTTACTGGTAAGTACGGTTAAAATTACTTTTGAGGATCAGTACTGGGCTGAAAGATGCAGCACTGAGGTCTCTCCTGATAACAGGTGAGTAAATCGGAATTCGTATTTCGGCTGATTTTAGAGGAATATTTTAAAGTTCCAAAACTCCACACTTAGAAGAATTTCCAAGTGAAACCAGTCAATGTTAGCCTATGGAAGGAAATTCAAGTTACTGGTAAGTACGGTTAAAATTACTTTTCAGGACCAGTACTGGGCTGAAAGATACAGCACTGAGGTCTCTCCTGATAACAGGTGAGTAAATCGGAATTCGTATTTCGGCTGATTTTAGAGGAATATTTGTATGTTTCAAAAATCAACACTTAGAAACTTTTTCAGCAAAAAGCAGGCAATGATATCCTATGGAAGGAAATTCAAGTTACTGGTAAGTACGGTTAAAATTACTTTTCAGGATTAGTACTGGGCTGAAAGATGCAGCACTGAGGTCTCTCCTGATAACAGGTGAGTAAATCAGAATTCGTAGCTCGGCAGATTTTAGAGGAATATTTGCACAATGGTGAAGGGAGGGGCGGGGCCTGAGGTGACATCTGTGCAAACGCGCCCCGTGGCGCGTTTTGAGTTGGGGGATTAAGTCCCCTTGAATCCTGAGGGTCCCTAGGGGCCAACTAGCCCACCAGGAACCTCCAATATGCGCCAGGGGCTGCGTTGCAGAGACGTGTAGAGAGGCCACACCCCTTTTACACCTCTCTGCAACGCAGCTCTGTGGCGCTTTCTGGATGTACCTGTTGGGCTAGTTGGCCCCCAGGGACCCTCAGGATTAAAGGGATTTAATTCCCCATCTTAAAACGCGCCACGGGGCCTGTTTGCACACATGTCACCTGAAGCCCCGCCCTCCCTTCACCACTGTGCAAACGCGCCCGTGGCGCATTTTAAGTTGGGGGATTAAGTCCCCTTGAATCCTGAGGGTCCCCGGAGTCCAACTAGCCCACCATATACCTCCAAAAGCGCCACAGAGCTGCGTTGCAGAGAGGTGTAAAAGGGGTGTGGCCTCTCTACACGTCTCTGCAACGCAGCCTCTGGCGCATATTGGAGGTTCCTGGTGGGCTAGTTGGCCCCCAGGGCCCCCAGTATTCAAGGGGAATTGCCCTCTCTGCAAACGCGCCAGGGCGCGTTTGCAGTGGTGAAGGAAGGGGCGGGGCCTGCGGGCCCGATCGTTTTTTTTTTATTTTATTTTTGTCCCTGAAGGGGGCTGTGTAGCCCCCTTCCTTTTTCCTGTTTTTGGGCCCTGGGGACCCCATCCCCCAGGGCCTTACCCCTTTTTTTAATTTAATTTTTTTTTTTTTAACGGGAAGGGGCCGCGTGGCCCCCTTCCTGGGCCTGTATTGGCCCCGGGGACCCCATCCCCCAGGGCATGGCCTTTTTTTATTTTCTTGGGAGGGAGCTGCGTGGCCCCCTGCTCAGGCCATTTAAGGCCCCGGGACCCCTCTCCCGGGGCCGGCCTTTCCATTTTTTTTTATTTTTTTTTATTTTTTGGGAGGGCGGCCGCGTGGCCCCTCCTGGGCCACTACTTGCCCCGGGGACCCCATCCCCGGGGCTGGCCCTCTCCGTTGGGGACTGTGGGGGTCCCCAATCCCCCACAGTCCCGCCGGCTCCCCACGTCCCTTGGGAGCCGGCATTGCTAGTTCCACATGGGGAGCAGCTGACATGCTGCTCCCCATGTGGAAAAGCATCGGCTTTGGATATTGGAAGAGAGAGCAGGTTTCCTGCTCTCTCTTCCAATATCCAAAAGCTTGCTATGGCAGGACGGGAGCCGCGAGGCTCCCGTCCTGCCATAGCAAACTACAGTGTCCCGGGGGTAGGCACCCGGGACACTGCAGGAGCCGGCCCTGGGGGTGGCGGTCCCCAGGGCCATCAAGGGCTCCAGGAGGGGCCGCGCGGCCCCCTCCCTACATCAGCACAGCCCGGGGGAGGTGGTGGTCCCCGAGGCTTCGGGGTCCAAAACGGACCCCCATTTTAATTTGTTAGTGCCCCGGGAGGTGGCGGTCCCGGGCGTGTGGGGGGCTGGAGCCCCCGACACAGGTTGTTTAATTTTTTTAAAAAGCCCCGGGAGGTGGTGGTCCTCGGGGCTGCGGGAGGGCTCAGAGCCCTCCCGCACCATTTTTAACAGAAAGCCCTGGGGGTGGCGGTCCCCGGGCTTGGGGGCCATTGAGGCCCCCACACATAAAATTAAACCCCCACCATGCCCCCGGGACTTGGGCCACCCGGGGCAAAATACAATCGAAGCGCGGGAGACCGCGCTTTGATTTTTTTTTCGGCAGGATTCGCGCACCCTGAGCGCATCCTGCCGATTTTTTTTTGCCCAGGGGTCCTTGTGGGACCCCTGAGCAAACCTAGGGGGTCAGGGTGTTTCTACCCTGCCCCTTTGTGCGCTTTGCGCACTTGTTTCTGTCACTCGGTTCTACCGAGGGACAAAATGGCTGCCAACATTTCCTGAATGGAATGTTGACAGCCAGCTGACAGCCAATTAACATGCAGCTCGTGATCGGGACGGTGCGCGCAGGGTGCGCTCAGGGTGCGCGAATCTTCCGTGCCCATAGATATATATGTACTTTTACTTTTGATTTTCTCAGCAACTACTGAACGGATTTACACCATTTAACAAAAGGGTTCTTTCTGAACCAAGAACTACCTCTTTGCCAAATTTGGTGTAATTCCGTTCAGCAGTTCGAGCTGTAGCCGTGTCTAAAGTTTCCTATGGAAAATTGCATGGGGAAAACACGTTTTGGGACCCCCTTTTTCTCGGCCCCCGCTTGACGAATCCCCGAGACTTTCAGGGTAGGAGCGGACCGGAGCGTCCCACAAAGTTTGAAAATTTTGCGAAGATACGTCAACCGGCAAGAGAGTTATTTCAAATAGAATGTCGCGGATTTCCTATGGATAATAGGTTGTAACTATAACTATCTACTGGCGACCGCCAGTAGATAATATATACATATATATATATATATATATATATATATATATATATATATATATATATATATATATATATATATATTCACTGAAAAAACCATAGGTTTTATGGACAGTTATAGTTAGTTGGACATTGCACTCGTACAAAACCCGTGAAATTCCCCGTTATAGTTAGTTCAGCTAACTATAACTCGCGCCCCCGCAATGCACTGCTGATGACGTCACATATTACATCACTCATGACATGGTCAATGACATCACTGATGACATCACTGATGACATCTCAAATGACATCACTTGTAGTTTGTGAAAATCGACACTTTGAAACTTTTCTGCTGAAAACCAGACAATGGATTCCTATGGAAGGAAATACAAGTTACTGGTAAGTACTGTTAGAATTACTTTTCAGGGTCAGTGCTGGGCTAAAAGTTGCAGCACTGAGGTCTCTCCTGATAACAGGTGAGTAAATCGGAATTCGTAGTTCGGCTGATTTTAGATGAATATTTTAAAGTTCCAAAACTCCACACTTAGAAGAATTTCCAAATGAAACCAGTCAATGTTAGCCTATGGAAGGAAATCCAAGTTACTGGTCAGTACGGTTAAAATTACTTTTCAGGATCAGTACTGGGCTCAAAGATGCAGCACTGAGGTCTCTCCTGATAACAGGTGAGTAAATCGGAATTCGTAGTTCGGCTGATTTTAGAGGATTATTTGCGCAATGGTGAAGGAAGGAGGTGGGGCCTGAGGTGACATGTCTGCAAACACGCCCCGTGGCGCGTTTTAAGTTGGGGGATTAAGTCCCCTTCAATCATGAGGGTTCCTGAGGTCCGACTAGCCCACCCTGTACCTCCAGTATGCGCCAGGGAGCTGCGTTGCAGAGAGGTGTTCAGAGGCCACGCCCCTTTTTACACCTCTCTGCAACGCAGCTCTGTGGCGCTTTCTGGACGTACCTGGTGGGCTAGTTGGCCCCAGGGACCCTCAGGATTGAAGGGATTTAATTCCCCATCTTAAAATGCGCCACGGGGCCTGTTTGCACACATGTCACCTGAAGCCCCGCCCCCTCCCTTCACCACTGTGCAAACGCGCCCCGTGGCGCATTTTAAGTTGGGGGATTAAGTCCCCTTGAATTCTGAGGGTCCCTGGAGTCGAAATAGCCCACCATGTACCTCCAAAAGCGCCACAGAGCTGCGTTGCAGAGAGGTGTATAAAGGGGCGTGGCCTCTGTACACCTCTCTGCAACACAGCCCCTAGCGCATACTGGAGGTTCCTGGTGGGCTAGTTGGCCCCAGGGACCCCCAGTATTCAAGGGGAATTACTCCCTTCTTAAAACGCGCCAGGGGCGCGTTTGCACACTGCTGCAGGGAGGGGCGGGGCCTCCGGCACAATGCTGTTTTTTTTTTTTTCTTTTTGTTTTATGGGAGGGGGCTGCGTGGCCCCCTTCCTCGGCCTCTTTTGCCCCGGGGACCCCATCCCCCGGGGCCTGAGCATTTTTTTGTTTTATTTAAAAAAAAAATTAAAAACGGGAAGGGGCCGCGTGGCCCCCTTCCCTGGGCCTCTATTGGCCCCGGGGACCCCATCCCCCGGGCATGCCCTCTTTTAAATTTTTTAAAAATCTTTGGAGGGGGCTGCGTGGCCCCCTCCTCAGGCCATTTAAGGCCCCGGGGACCCCATCCCCCGGGGCCGGCCTTGCCCTTTTCTTTTTTCTTCTTAAATTTTTCTTTAATTGGGGAGGGGGGCTGCGTGGCCCCCCTCCCGTGCCACTTATAGCCCCGGGGACCCCATCCCCCGGGGCCTGGCCTCTCGTTGGAGACTGTGGGGGGGTCCCCAATTCCCCCACAGTCCCAGCCGGCTCCCCGCCTCCTGCGGGAGCCGGCATTGCTTTCCACATGGGGAGCAGCTAACATGCTGCTCCCCGTGTGGAAAGCAATTGGTTTGCATTTTGAAAGAGAGAGCAGGTTTCCTGCTCTCTCTTTCAAAATGCAAACCAAGTTTGCTATGACAGGACGGAGCCGCGATGCTCCCGTCCTGTCATAGCAAACTACAGTGTCCCGGGGTAGGCACCCCGGGACACTGCAGGAGCCGGCCCTGGGGGTGGTGGTCCCCAGGGCCATCACTGGCTCCAGGAGGGGGCCGCGCGGCCCCTCCCAACTTGTTCAAAGCCCCGGGAGGTGGTGGTCCCCGGGGCTCTGGGGTCCGTAACGGACCCCCATATTTAAATCTTTAGTGCCCCGGGAGGTGGCGGTCCCGGGGCGTGTGGGGGGGCTGGAGCCCCCCCCCACACAGGTTAAAACATTTTTTTTGAAAGAAGCCCCGGGTGTGGCGGTCCCCGGGGCTTGGGGGGCCTTAGAGGCCCCCCACATTACAACTTAATAACCCCTGCATGCCCCTGGGAATTGGGCCACCCGGGTTGCAAAATACCATCGAGGCGCGGAAGACTGTGCTTCGATTTATTTTTTTTTCGGCAGGATCCGCGCACCCTGAGCGCATCCTGCCGATTTTTTTTTTTAAAAAAAATGCTTTTTTCTGCCCAGGGGGTCCTTGTGGGACCCCCTGAGCAGGCCTAGGGGGTCAGGGTGTTTCTACCCTGCCCCCTTTGTGCGTTTTGCGCACTTGTTTTTGTGCCTCGGTTCTACCGATATATATATGTGATTTTACTTGTTAATTTCTCAGGAACTACTGAACGGATTTACACCATTTTAGCAAAAGGCACGACACTGAACCAAGGGCTACCTCTTTGCCAAATTTGGTGTAATTCCGTTCAGCAGTTCGGGCTGTAGCTGCAACTAAAGGTTCCTATGGAAAAATGAATGGGGAAAACGCGTTTTGGGACCCCCCCTTTTTTCTTGGCCCCCGCTTGATGTATCACCCCGAGACTTTCAGGATAGGAGCGGACCGGAGCGCCCCAACAAGTTGGAAACGTTCGCGAAGATTCGTCAACCGGCGCCAACGTTATTTCAAATAGAATGTCGCGGATTTCCTATGGAAAATAGGTTTTAACTATAACTATCTACTGGCGACCGCCAGTAGATAATATATATATATATATATATATATCATCCAAACAAAGCCTCCAAGCTTTAGAGATGCACTCCACGGGAAACAGGTTTGCAAAACCTTTATTTAAACAGAAAACGGCATTTCAAGCCCAAAAAGTGACTGTCCCTTACGCGTTTCGGTGCTTCCAGCACCTTAATCATAGGGCGGGCAAAGTTGAAAAACAGAAAATGGACTGCCGCATATATTACCCATTAAGCACGTGCTCTCCAGTGAACAGCATGCTGGGAGCAGTAGCCTGATTGTTACTCCTTAGTGCTGGAAGCACCGAAACGCGTAAGGGACAGTCACTTTTTGGGCTTGAAATGCTGTTTTCTGTTTAAATAAAGGTTTTGCAAACCTGTTTCCCGTGGAGTGCATCTCTAAAGCTTGGAGGCTTTCTTTGGATGATGTTGACGCACGGCGGGTCCGGCCGTGGGAGATTGCACCGCCATTATCATTGAATGCAGGTCTATGTGGCTGTAATTGAATGACAGCCTTGTTCAGCACGAGAAACTGGTAATTGAAAGCGGTGTTTCAGACCTGAGGCCCACTGAAGGGCTCTAAATCATGAAATTGGGCAGATGAAATTTTGTTGTAAAACGGACCTCACTAAGGAGCAACAATCAGGACTACTGCTCCCAGCATGCTGTTCACTGGAGAGCATGTGCTTAATGGGTAATATATGCGGCAGTCCATTTTCTGTTTTTCAACTTTGCCCGCCCTATGATTAAGGTGCTGGAAGCACCGAAACGCGTAAGGGACAGTCACTTTTTGGGCTTGAAATGCCGTTTTCTGTTTAAATAAAGGTTTTGCAAACCTGTTTCCCGTGGAGTGCATTTCTAAAGCTTGGAGGCTTTCTTTGGATGATGTTGACGCACGGCGGCTCCGGCCGTGGGAGATTGCACCGCCGTTATCATTGAATGCAGGTCTATGTGGCTGTAATTGAATGACAGCCTTGTTCAGCACGAGAAACTGGCAATTGAAAGCGGCGTTTCAGACCTGAGGCCCACTGGAGCGCTCTAAATCATGAAATTGGGCAGATGAAAGTTTGTTATAAAACGGGCCTCACTAAGGAGTAACAATCAGGACTACTGCTCCCAGCATGCTGTTCACTGGAGAGCATGTGCTTAATGGGTAATATATGCGGCAGTCCATTTTCTGTTTTTCAACTTTGCCCGCCCTATGATTAAGGTGCTGGAAGCACCGAAACGCGTAAGGGACAGTCACTTTTTGGGCTTGAAATGCCGTTTTCTGTTTAAATAAAGGTTTTGCAAATCTGTTTCCCGTGGAGTGCATCTCTAAAGCTTGGAGGCTTTCTTTGGATGATGTTGACGCACGGCGGCTCCGGCCGTGGGAGATTGCACCGCCGTTATCATTGAATGCAGGTCTATGTGGCTGTAATTGAATGACAGCCTTGTTCAGCACGAGAAACTGGTAATTGAAAGCGGCGTTTCAGACCTGAGGCCCACTGGAGGGCTCTAAATCATGAAATTGGGCAGATGAAAGTTTGTTGTAAAACGGACCTCACTAAGGAGTAACAATCAGGACTACTGCTCCCAGCATGCTGTTCACTGGAGCGCACGTGCTTAATGGGTAATATATGCGGCAGTCCATTTTCTGTTTTTCAACTTTGCCCGCCCTATGATTAAGGTGCTGGAAGCACCGAAATGCGTAAGGGACAGTCACTTTTTGGGCTTGAAATGCCGTTTTCTGTTTAAATAAAGGTTTTGCAAACCTGTTTCCCGTGGAGTGCATCTCTAAAGCTTGGAGGCTTTCTTTGGATGATGTTGACGCACGGCGGCTCCGGCCGTGGGAGATTGCACCGCCGTTATCATTGAATGCAGGTCTATGTGGCTGTAATTGAATGACAGCCTTGTTCAGCACGAGAAACTGGTAATTGAAAGCGACGTTTCAGACCTGAGGCCCACTGCAGGGCTCTAAATAATGAAATTGGGCAGGTGAAAGTTTGTTGTAAAACGGACCTCACTAAGGAGTAACAATCAGGACTACTGCTCCCAGCATGCTGTTCACTGGAGAGCACGTGCTTAATGGGTAATATATGCGGCAGTCCATTTTCTGTTTTTCAACTTTGCCCGCCCTATGATTAAGGTGCTGGAAGCACCGAAACGCGTAAGGGACAGTCACTTTTTGGGCTTGAAATGCCGTTTTCTGTTTAAATAAAGGTTTTGCAAACCTGTTTCCCGTGGAGTGCATCTCTAAAGCTTGGAGGCTTTCTTTGGATGATGTTGACGCACGGCGGCTCCGGCCGTGGGAGATTGCACCGCCATTATCATTGAATGCAGGTCTATGTGGCTGTAATTGAATGACAGCCTTGTTCAGCACGAGAAACTGGTAATTGAAAGCGGTGTTTCAGACCTGAGGCCCACTGGAGGGCTCTAAATCATGAAATTGGGCAGATGAAAGTTTGTTGTAAAACGGACCTCACTAAGGAGCAACAATCAGGACTACTGCTCCCAGCATGCTGTTCACTGGAGAGCATGTGCTTAATGGGTAATATATGCGGCAGTCCATTTTCTGTTTTTCAACTTTGCCCGCCCTATGATTAAGGTGCTGGAAGCACCGAAACGCGTAAGGGACAGTCACTTTTTGGGCTTGAAATGCCGTTTTCTGTTTAAATAAAGGTTTTGCAAACCTGTTTCCCGTGGAGTGCATCTCTAAAGCTTGGAGGCTTTCTTTGGATGATGTTGACGCACGGCGGCTCCGGCCGTGGGAGATTGCACCGCCGTTATCATTGAATGCAGGTCTATGTGGCTGTAATTAAATGACAGCCTTGTTCAGCACGAGAAACTGGTAATTGAAAGCGGCGTTTCAGACCTGAGGCCAACTGGAGCGCTCTAAATCATGAAATTGGGCAGATGAAAGTTTGTTGTAAAACGGACCTCACTAAGGAGTAACAATCAGGACTACTGCTCCCATCATGCTGTTCACTGGAGAGCACGTGCTTAATGGGTAATATATGCGGCAGTCCATTTTCTGTTTTTCAACTTTGCCCGCCCTATGATTAAGGTGCTGGAAGCACCGAAACGCATAAGGGACAGTCACTTTTTGGGCTTGAAATGCCGTTTTCTGTTTAAATAAAGGTTTTGCAAACCTGTTTCCCGTGGAGTGCATCTCTAAAGCTTGGAGGCTTTCTTTGGATGATGTTGACGCACGGCGGCTCCAGCTTTGGGAGATTGCACCGCCGTTATCATTGAATGCAGGTCTATGTGGCTGTAATTGAATGACAGCCTTGTTCAGCATGAGAAACTGGTAATTGAAAGCGGCGTTTCAGACCTGAGGCCCACTGGAGGGCTCTAAATCATGAAATTGGGCAGACGAAAGTTTGTTGTAAAATGGACCTCACTAAGGAGTAACAATCAGAACTACTGCTCCCAGCATGCTGTTCACTGGAGAGCACGTGCTTAATGGATAATATATGCGGCAGTCCATTTTCTGTTTTTCAACTTTGCTCGCCCTATGATTAAGTTGCTGGAAGCACCGAAACGCGTAAGGGACAGTCACTTTTTGGGCTTGAAATGCCGTTTTCTGTTTAAATAAAGGTTTTGCAAATCTGTTTCCCGTGGAGTGCATCTCTAAAGCTTGGAGGCTTTCTTTGGATGATGTTGACTGACGGCGGCTCCGGCCGTGGGAGATTGCACCGCCGTTATCATTGAATGCAGGTCTATGTGGCTGTAATTGAATGACAGCCTTGTTCAGCACGAGAAACTGGTAATTGAAAGCGGCGTTTCAGACCTGAGGCCCACTGGAGGGCTCTAAATCATGAAATTGGGCAGATGAAAGTTTGTTGTAAAACGGACCTCACTAAGGAGTAACTATCAGGACTACTGCTCCCAGCATGCTGTTCACTGGAGAGCACGTGCTTAATGGGTAATATATGCGGCAGTCCATTTTCTGTTTTTCAACTTTGCCCGCCCTATGATTAAGGTGCTGGAAGCACCGAAACGCGTAAGGGACAGTCACTTTTTGGGCTTGAAATGCCGTTTTCTGTTTAAATAAAGGTTTTGCAAACCTGTTTCCCGTGGAGTGCATCTCTAAAGCTTGGAGGCTTTCTTTGGATGATGTTGACGCACGGCGGCTCCGGCCGTGGGAGATTGCACCGCCGTTATCATTGAATAAAGGTCTATGTGGCTGTAATTGAATGACAGCCTTGTTCAGCACGAGAAACTGGTAATTGAAAGCGGCGTTTCAGACCTGAGGCCCACTGGAGGGCTCTAAATCATGAAATTGGGCAGATGAAAGTTTGTTGTAAAATGGACCTCACTAAGGAGTAACTATCAGGACTACTGCTCCCAGCATGCTGTTCACTGGAGAGCACGTGCTTAATGGGTAATATATGCGACAGTCCATTTTCTGTTTTTCAACTTTGCCCGCCCTATGATTAAGGTGCTGGAAGCACCGAAACGCATAAGGGACAGTCACTTTTTGGGCTTGAAATGCCGTTTTCTGTTTAAATAAAGGTTTTGCAAACCTGTTTCCCGTGGAGTGCATCTCTAAAGCTTGGAGGCTTTCTTTGGATGATGTTGACGCACGGCGGCTCCGGCCGTGGGAGATTGCACCGCCATTATCATTGAATGCAGGTCTATGTGGCTGTAATTGAATGACAGCCTTGTTCAGCACGAGAAACTGGTAATTGAAAGCGGTGTTTCAGACCTGAGGCCCACTGGAGGGCTCTAAACCATGAAATTGGGCAGATGAAATTTTGTTGTAAAACGGACCTCACTAAGGAGCAAAAATCAGGACTACTGCTCCCAGCATGCTGTTCACTGGAGAGCATGTGCTTAATGGGTAATATATGCGGCAGTCCATTTTCTGTTTTTCAACTTTGCCCGCCCTATGATTAAGGTGCTGGAAGCACCGAAACGCGTAAGGGACAGTCACTTTTTGGGCTTGAAATGCCGTTTTCTGTTTAAATAAAGGTTTTGCAAACCTGTTTCCCGTGGAGTGCATCTCTAAAGCTTGGAGGCTTTCTTTGGATGATGTTGACGCACGGCGGCTCCGGCCGTGGGAGATTGCACCGCCGTTATCATTGAATGCAGGTCTATGTGGCTGTAATTGAATGACAGCCTTGTTCAGCACGAGAAACTGGTAATTGAAAGCGGCGTTTCAGACCTGAGGCCCACTGGAGCGCTCTAAATCATGAAATTGGGCAGATGAAAGTTTGTTGTAAAACGGACCTCACTAAGGAGTAACAATCAGGACTACTGCTCCCAGCATGCTGTTCACTGGAGAGCACGTGCTTAATGGGTAATATATGCGGCAGTCCATTTTCTGTTTTTCAACTTTGCCCGCCCTATGATTAAGGTGCTGGAAGCACCGAAACGCATAAGGGACAGTCACTTTTTGGGCTTGAAATGCCGTTTTCTGTTTAAATAAAGGTTTTGCAAACCTGTTTCCCGTGGAGTGCATCTCTAAAGCTTGGAGGCTTTCTTTGGATGATGTTGACGCACGGCGGCTCCAGCCGTGGGAGATTGCACCGCCGTTATCATTGAATGCAGGTCTATGTGGCTGTAATTGAATGACAGCCTTGTTCAGCATGAGAAACTGGTAATTGAAAGCGGCCTTTCAGACCTGAGGCCCACTGGAGGGCTCTAAATCATGAAATTGGGCAGATGAAAGTTTGTTGTAAAACGGACCTCACTAAGGAGTAACAATCAGAACTACTGCTCCCAGCATGCTGTTCACTGGAGAGCACGTGCTTAATGGGTAATATATGCGGCAGTCCATTTTCTGTTTTTCAACTTTGCTCGCCCTATGATTAAGGTGCTGGAAGCACCGAAACGCGTAAGGGACAGTCACTTTTTGGGCTTGAAATGCCGTTTTCTGTTTAAATAAAGATTTTGCAAATCTGTTTCCCGTGGAGTGCATCTCTAAAGCTTGGAGGCTTTCTTTGGATGATGTTGACGCACGGCGGCTCCGGCCGTGGGAGATTGCACCGCCGTTATCATTGAATGCAGGTCTATGTGGCTGTAATTGAATGACAGCCTTGTTCAGCACGAGAAACTGGTAATTGAAAGCGGCGTTTCAGACCTGAGGCCCACTGGAGGGCTCTAAATCATGAAATTGGGCAGATGAAAGTTTGTTGTAAAACGGACCTCACTAAGGAGTAACAATCAGGACTACTGCTCCCAGCATGCTGTTCACTGGAGAGCACGTGCTTAATGGGTAATATATGCGGCAGTCCATTTTCTGTTTTTCAACTTTGCCCGCCCTATGATTAAGGTGCTGGAAGCACCGAAATGCGTAAGGGACAGTCACTTTTTGGGCTTGAAATGCCGTTTTCTGTTTAAATAAAGGTTTTGCAAACCTGTTTCCCGTGGAGTGCATCTCTAAAGCTTGGAGGCTTTCTTTGGATGATGTTGACGCACGGCGGCTCCGGCCGTGGGAGATTGCACCGCCGTTATCATTGAATGCAGGTCTATGTGGCTGTAATTGAATGACAGCCTTGTTCAGCACGAGAAACTGGTAATTGAAAGCGGCGTTTCAGACCTGAGGCCCACTGCAGGGCTCTAAATAATGAAATTGGGCAGATGAAAGTTTGTTGTAAAACGGACCTCACTAAGGAGTAACAATCAGGACTACTGCTCCCAGCATGCTGTTCACTGGAGAGCACTTGCTTAATGGGTAATATATGCGGCAGTCCATTTTCTGTTTTTCAACTTTGCCCGCCCTATGATTAAGGTGCTGGAAGCACCGAAACGCGTAAGGGACAGTCACTTTTTGGGCTTGAAATGCCGTTTTCTGTTTAAATAAAGGTTTTGCAAACCTGTTTCCCGTGGAGTGCATCTCTAAAGCTTGGAGGCTTTCTTTGGATGATGTTGATGCACGGCGGCTCCTGCCGTGGGAGATTGCACCGCCATTATCATTGAATGCAGGTCTATGTGGCTGTAATTGAATGACAGCCTTGTTCAGCACGAGAAACTGGTAATTGAAAGCGGTGTTTCAGACCTGAGGCCCACTGGAGGGCTCTAAATCATGAAATTGGGCAGATGAAATTTTGTTGTAAAACGGACCTCACTAAGGAGCAACAATCAGGACTACTGCTCCCAGCATGCTGTTCACTGGAGAGCATGTGCTTAATGGGTAATATATGCGGCAGTCCATTTTCTGTTTTTCAACTTTGCCCGCCCTATGATTAAGGTGCTGGAAGCACCGAAACGCGTAAGGGACAGTCACTTTTTGGGCTTGAAATGCCGTTTTCTGTTTAAATAAAGGTTTTGCAAACCTGTTTCCCGTGGAGTGCATCTCTAAAGCTTGGAGGCTTTCTTTGGATGATGTTGACGCACGGCGGCTCCGGCCGTGGGAGATTGCACCGCCGTTATCATTGAATGCAGGTCTATGTGGCTGTAATTGAATGACAGCCTTGTTCAGCACGAGAAACTGGTAATTGAAAGCGGTGTTTCAGACCTGAGGCCCACTGGAGGGCTCTAAATCATGAAATTGGGCAGATGAAAGTTTGTTGTAAAACGGACCTCACTAAGGAGCAACAATCAGGACTACTGCTCCCAGCATGCTGTTCACTGGAGAGCATGTGCTTAATGGGTAATATATGCGGCAGTCCATTTTCTGTTTTTCAACTTTGCCCGCCCTATGATTAAGGTGCTGGAAGCACCGAAACGCGTAAGGGACAGTCACTTTTTGGGCTTGAAATGCCGTTTTCTGTTTAAATAAAGGTTTTGCAAACCTGTTTCCCGTGGAGTGCATCTCTAAAGCTTGGAGGCTTTCTTTGGATGATGTTGACGCACGGCGGCTCCGGCCGTGGGAGATTGCACCGCCGTTATCATTGAATGCAGGTCTATGTGGCTGTAATTGAATGACAGCCTTGTTCAGCACGAGAAACTGGTAATTGAAAGCGGCGTTTCAGACCTGAGGCCCACTGGAGCGCTCTAAATCATGAAATTGGGCAGATGAAAGTTTGTTGTAAAACGGACCTCACTAAGGAGTAACAATCAGGACTACTGCTCCCAGCATGCTGTTCACTGGAGAGCACGTGCTTAATGGGTAATATATGCGGCAGTCCATTTTCTGTTTTTCAACTTTGCCCGCCCTATGATTAAGGTGCTGGAAGCACCGAAACGCATAAGGGACAGTCACTTTTTGGGCTTGAAATGCCGTTTTCTGTTTAAATAAAGGTTTTGCAAACCTGTTTCCCGTGGAGTGCATCTCTAAAGCTTGGAGGCTTTCTTTGGATGATGTTGACGCACGGCGGCTCCAGCCGTGGGAGATTGCACCGCCGTTATCATTGAATGCAGGTCTATGTGGCTGTAATTGAATGACAGCCTTGTTCAGCATGAGAAACTGGTAATTGAAAGCGGCGTTTCAGACCTGAGGCCCACTGGAGGGCTCTAAATCATGAAATTGGGCAGATGAAAGTTTGTTGTAAAACGGACCTCACTAAGGAGTAACAATCAGAACTACTGCTCCCAGCATGCTGTTCACTGGAGAGCACGTGCTTAATGGGTAATATATGCGGCAGTCCATTTTCTGTTTTTCAACTTTGCTCGCCCTATGATTAAGGTGCTGGAAGCACCGAAACGCGTAAGGGACAGTCACTTTTTGGGCTTGAAATGCCGTTTTCTGTTTAAATAAAGGTTTTGCAAATCTGTTTCCCGTGGAGTGCATCTCTAAAGCTTGGAGGCTTTCTTTGGATGATGTTGACGCACGGCGGCTCCGGCCGTGGGAGATTGCACCGCCGTTATCATTGAATGCAGGTCTATGTGGCTGTAATTGAATGACAGCCTTGTTCAGCACGAGAAACTGGTAATTGAAAGCGGCGTTTCAGACCTGAGGCCCACTGGAGGGCTCTAAATCATGAAATTGGGCAGATGAAAGTTTGTTGTAAAACGGACCTCACTAAGGAGTAACAATCAGGACTACTGCTCCCAGCATGCTGTTCACTGGAGCGCACGTGCTTAATGGGTAATATATGCGGCAGTCCATTTTCTGTTTTTCAACTTTGCCCGCCCTATGATTAAGGTGCTGGAAGCACCGAAATGCGTAAGGGACAGTCACTTTTTGGGCTTGAAATGCCGTTTTCTGTTTAAATAAAGGTTTTGCAAACCTGTTTCCCGTGGAGTGCATCTCTAAAGCTTGGAGGCTTTCTTTGGATGATGTTGACGCACGGCGGCTCCGGCCGTGGGAGATTGCACCGCCGTTATCATTGAATGCAGGTCTATGTGGCTGTAATTGAATGACAGCCTTGTTCAGCACGAGAAACTGGTAATTGAAAGCGGCGTTTCAGACCTGAGGCCCACTGCAGGGCTCTAAATAATGAAATTGGGCAGATGAAAGTTTGTTGTAAAACGGACCTCACTAAGGAGTAACAATCAGGACTACTGCTCCCAGCATGCTGTTCACTGGAGAGCACGTGCTTAATGGGTAATATATGCGGCAGTCCATTTTCTGTTTTTCAACTTTGCCCGCCCTATGATTAAGGTGCTGGAAGCACCGAAACGCGTAAGGGACAGTCACTTTTTGGGCTTGAAATGCCGTTTTCTGTTTAAATAAAGGTTTTGCAAACCTGTTTCCCGTGGAGTGCATCTCTAAAGCTTGGAGGCTTTCTTTGGATGATGTTGACGCACGGCGGCTCCGGCCGTGGGAGATTGCACCGCCATTATCATTGAATGCAGGTCTATGTGGCTGTAATTGAATGACAGCCTTGTTCAGCACGAGAAACTGGTAATTGAAAGCGGTGTTTCAGACCTGAGGCCCACTGGAGGGCTCTAAATCATGAAATTGGGCAGATGAAATTTTGTTGTAAAACGGACCTCACTAAGGAGCAACAATCAGGACTACTGCTCCCAGCATGCTGTTCACTGGAGAGCATGTGCTTAATGGGTAATATTTGCGGCAGTCCATTTTCTGTTTTTCAACTTTGCCCGCCCTATGATTAAGGTGCTGGAAGCACCGAAACGCGTAAGGGACAGTCACTTTTTGGGCTTGAAATGCCGTTTTCTGTTTAAATAAAGGTTTTGCAAACCTGTTTCCCGTGGAGTGCATCTCTAAAGCTTGGAGGCTTTCTTTGGATGATGTTGACGCACGGCGGCTCCGGCCGTGGGAGATTGCACCGCCATTATCATTGAATGCAGGTCTATGTGGCTGTAATTGAATGACAGCCTTGTTCAGCACGAGAAACTGGTAATTGAAAGCGGTGTTTCAGACCTGAGGCCCACTGGAGGGCTCTAAATCATGAAATTGGGCAGATGAAAGTTTGTTGTAAAACGGACCTCACTAAGGAGCAACAATCAGGACTACTGCTCCCAGCATGCTGTTCACTGGAGAGCACGTGCTTAATGGGTAATATATGCGGCAGTCCATTTTCTGTTTTTCAACTTTGCCCGCCCTATGATTAAGGTGCTGGAAGCACCGAAACGCGTAAGGGACAGTCACTTTTTGGGCTTGAAATGCCGTTTTCTGTTTAAATAAAGGTTTTGCAAACCTGTTTCCCGTGGAGTGCATCTCTAAAGCTTGGAGGCTTTCTTTGGATGATGTTGACGCACGGCGGCTCCGGCCGTGGGAGATTGCACCGCCGTTATCATTGAATGCAGGTCTATGTGGCTGTAATTGAATGACAGCCTTGTTCAGCACGAGAAACTGGTAATTGAAAGCGGCGTTTCAGACCTGAGGCCCACTGGAGCGCTCTAAATCATGAAATTGGGCAGATGAAAGTTTGTTGTAAAACGGACCTCACTAAGGAGTAACAATCAGGACTACTGCTCCCAGCATGCTGTTCACTGGAGAGCACGTGCTTAATGGGTAATATATGCGGCAGTCCATTTTCTGTTTTTCAACTTTGCCCGCCCTATGATTAAGGTGCTGGAAGCACCGAAACGCGTAAGGGACAGTCACTTTTTGGGCTTGAAATGCCGTTTTCTGTTTAAATAAAGGTTTTGCAAACCTGTTTCCCGTGGAGTGCATCTCTAAAGCTTGGAGGCTTTCTTTGGATGATGTTGACGCACGGCGGCTCCAGCCGTGGGAGATTGCACCGCCGTTATCATTGAATGCAGGTCTATGTGGCTGTAATTGAATGACAGCCTTGTTCAGCATGAGAAACTGGTAATTGAAAGCGGCGTTTCAGACCTGAGGCCCACTGGAGGGCTCTAAATCATGAAATTGGGCAGATGAAAGTTTGTTGTAAAACGGACCTCACTAAGGAGTAACAATCAGAACTACTGCTCCCAGCATGCTGTTCACTGGAGAGCACGTGCTTAATGGGTAATATATGCGGCAGTCCATTTTCTGTTTTTCAACTTTGCTCGCCCTATGATTAAGGTGCTGGAAGCACCGAAACGCGTAAGGGACAGTCACTTTTTGGGCTTGAAATGCCGTATTCTGTTTAAATAAAGGTTTTGCAAACCTGTTTCCCGTGGAGTGCATCTCTAAAGCTTGGAGGCTTTCTTTGGATGATGTTGACGCACGGCGGCTCCGGCCGTGGGAGATTGCACCGCCGTTATCATTGAATGCAGGTCTATGTGGCTGTAATTGAATGACAGCCTTGTTCAGCACGAGAAACTGGTAATTGAAAGCGGCGTTTCAGACCTGAGGCCCACTGGAGGGCTCTAAATCATGAAATTGGGCAGATGAAAGTTTGTTGTAAAACGGACCTCACTAAGGAGTAACAATCAGGACTACTGCTCCCAGCATGCTGTTCACTGGAGAGCACGTGCTTAATGGGTAATATATGCGGCAGTCCATTTTCTGTTTTTCAACTTTGCCCGCCCTATGATTAAGGTGCTGGAAGCACCGAAACGCGTAAGGGACAGTCACTTTTTGGGCTTGAAATGCCGTTTTCTGTTTAAATAAAGGTTTTGCAAACCTGTTTCCCGTGGAGTGCATCTCTAAAGCTTGGAGGCTTTCTTTGGATGATGTTGACGCACGGCGGCTCCGGCCGTGGGAGATTGCACCGCCGTTATCATTGAATGCAGGTCTATGTGGCTGTAATTGAATGACAGCCTTGTTCAGCACGAGAAACTGGTAATTGAAAGCGGCGTTTCAGACCTGAGGCCCACTGCAGGGCTCTAAATCATGAAATTGGGCAGATGAAAGTTTGTTGTAAAACGGACCTCACTAAGGAGTAACAATCAGGACTACTGCTCCCAGCATGCTGTTCACTGGAGAGCACGTGCTTAATGGGTAATATATGCGGCAGTCCATTTTCTGTTTTTCAACTTTGCCCGCCCTATGATTAAGGTGCTGGAAGCACCGAAACGCGTAAGGGACAGTCACTTTTTGGGCTTGAAATGCCGTTTTCTGTTTAAATAAAGGTTTTGCAAACCTGTTTCCCGTGGAGTGCATCTCTAAAGCTTGGAGGCTTTCTTTGGATGATGTTGACGCACGGCGGCTCCGGCCGTGGGAGATTGCACCGCCGTTATCATTGAATGCAGGTCTATGTGGCTGTAATTGAATGACAGCCTTGTTCAGCACGAGAAACTGGTAATTGAAAGCGGCGTTTCAGACCTGAGGCCCACTGGAGGGCTCTAAATCATGAAATTGGGCAGATGAAAGTTTGTTGTAAAACGGACCTCACTAAGGAGTAACTATCAGGACTACTGCTCCCAGCATGCTGTTCACTGGAGAGCACGTGCTTAATGGGTAATATATGCGGCAGTCCATTTTCTGTTTTTCAACTTTGCCCGCCCTATGATTAAGGTGCTGGAAGCACCGAAACGCATAAGGGACAGTCACTTTTTGGGCTTGAAATGCCGTTTTCTGTTTAAATAAAGGTTTTGCAAACCTGTTTCCCGTGGAGTGCATCTCTAAAGCTTGGAGGCTTTCTTTGGATGATGTTGACGCACGGCGGCTCCGGCCGTGGGAGATTGCACCGCCATTATCATTGAATGCAGGTCTATGTGGCTGTAATTGAATGACAGCCTTGTTCAGCACGAGAAACTGGTAATTGAAAGCGGCGTTTCAGACCTGAGGCCCACTGGAGGGCTCTAAATCATGAAATTGGGCAGATGAAAGTTTGTTGTAAAACGGACCTCACTAAGGAGCAACAATCAGGACTACTGCTCCCAGCATGCTGTTCACTGGAGAGCACGTGCTTAATGGGTAATATATGCGGCAGTCCATTTTCTGTTTTTCAACTTTGCCCGCCCTATGATTAAGGTGCTGGAAGCACCGAAACGCGTAAGGGACAGTCACTTTTTGGGCTTGAAATGCCGTTTTCTGTTTAAATAAAGGTTTTGCAAACCTGTTTCCCGTGGAGTGCATCTCTAAAGCTTGGAGGCTTTCTTTGGATGATGTTGACGCACGGCGGCTCCGGCCGTGGGAGATTGCACCGCCGTTATCATTGAATGCAGGTCTATGTGGCTGTAATTGAATGACAGCCTTGTTCAGCACGAGAAACTGGTAATTGAAAGCGGCGTTTCAGACCTGAGGCCCACTGGAGGGCTCTAAATCATGAAATTGGGCAGATGAAAGTTTGTTATAAAACGGACCTCACTAAGGAGTAACAATCAGGACTACTGCTCCCAGCATGCTGTTCACTGGAGAGCACGTGCTTAATGGGTAATATATGCGGCAGTCCATTTTCTGTTTTTCAACTTTGCCCGCCCTATGATTAAGGTGCTGGAAGCACCGAAACGCGTAAGGGACAGTCACTTTTTGGGCTTGAAATGCCGTTTTCTGTTTAAATAAAGGTTTTGCAAACCTGTTTCCCGTGGAGTGCATCTCTAAAGCTTGGAGGCTTTCTTTGGATGATGTTGACGCACGGCGGCTCCAGCCGTGGGAGATTGCACCGCCGTTATCATTGAATGCAGGTCTATGTGGCTGTAATTGAATGACAGCCTTGTTCAGCACGAGAAACTGGTAATTGAAAGCGGCGTTTCAGACCTGAGGCCCACTGGAGGGCTCTAAATCATGAAATTGGGCAGATGAAAGTTTGTTGTAAAAC
This sequence comes from Calotriton arnoldi, assembly GCA_963921515.1. Taxonomy (NCBI): domain Eukaryota; kingdom Metazoa; phylum Chordata; class Amphibia; order Caudata; family Salamandridae; genus Calotriton; species Calotriton arnoldi. Next base: position 202,654 of record CAWUFW010013640.1, on the reverse strand, counting down.
GGACCTCACTAAGGAGTAACAATCAGAACTACTGCTCCCAGCATGCTGTTCACTGGAGAGCACGTGCTTAATGGGTAATATATGCGGCAGTCCATTTTCTGTTTTTCAACTTTGCCCGCCCTATGATTAAGGTGCTGGAAGCACCGAAACGCGTAAGGGACAGTCACTTTTTGGGCTTGAAATGCCGTTTTCTGTTTAAATAAAGGTTTTGCAAACCTGTTTCCCGTGGAGTGCATCTCTAAAGCTTGGAGGCTTTCTTTGGATGATGTTGACGCACGGCGGCTCCGGCCGTGGGAGATTGCACCGCCGTTATCATTGAATGCAGGTCTATGTGGCTGTAATTGAATGACAGCCTTGTTCAGCACGAGAAACTGGTAATTGAAAGCGGCGTTTCAGACCTGAGGCCCACTGGAGGGCTCTAAATCATGAAATTGGGCAGATGAAAGTTTGTTGTAAAACGGACCTCACTAAGGAGTAACAATCAGGACTACTGCTCCCAGCATGCTGTTCACTGGAGAGCACGTGCTTAATGGGTAATATATGCGGCAGTCCATTTTCTGTTTTTCAACTTTGCCCGCCCTATGATTAAGGTGCTGGAAGCACCGAAATGCGTAAGGGACAGTCACCTTTTGGGCTTGAAATGCCGTTTTCTGTTTAAATAAAGGTTTTGCAAACCTGTTTCCCGTGGAGTGCATCTCTAAAGCTTGGAGGCTTTCTTTGGATGATGTTGACGCACGGCGTCTCCGGCCGTGGGAGATTGCACCGCCGTTATCATTGAATGCAGGTCTATGTGGCTGTAATTGAATGACAGCCTTGTTCAGCACGAGAAACTGGTAATTGAAAGCGGCGTTTCAGACCTGAGGCCCACTGCAGGGCTCTAAATCATGAAATTGGGCAGATGAAAGTTTGTTGTAAAACGGACCTCACTAAGGAGTAACAATCAGGACTACTGCTCCCAGCATGCTGTTCACTGGAGAGCACGTGCTTAATGGGTAATATATGCGGCAGTCCATTTTCTGTTTTTCAACTTTGCCCGCCCTATGATTAAGGTGCTGGAAGCACCGAAACGCGTAAGGGACAGTCACTTTTTGGGCTTGAAATGCCGTTTTCTGTTTAAATAAAGGTTTTGCAAACCTGTTTCCCGTGGAGTGCATCTCTAAAGCTTGGAGGCTTTCTTTGGATGATGTTGACGCACGGCGGCTCCGGCCGTGGGAGATTGCACCGCCATTATCATTGAATGCAGGTCTATGTGGCTGTAATTGAATGACAGCCTTGTTCAGCACGAGAAACTGGTAATTGAAAGCGGTGTTTCAGACCTGAGGCCCACTGGAGGGCTCTAAATCATGAAATTGGGCAGATGAAATTTTGTTGTAAAACGGACCTCACTAAGGAGCAACAATCAGGACTACTGCTCCCAGCATGCTGTTCACTGGAGAGCATGTGCTTAATGGGTAATATATGCGGCAGTCCATTTTCTGTTTTTCAACTTTGCCCGCCCTATGATTAAGGTGCTGGAAGCACCGAAACGCGTAAGGGACAGTCACTTTTTGGGCTTGAAATGCCGTTTTCTGTTTAAATAAAGGTTTGGAAACCTGTTTACCGTAGAGTGCATCTCTAAAGCTTGGAGGCTTTCTTTGGATGATGTTGACGCACGGCGGCTCCGGCCGTGGGAGATTGCACCGCCGTTATCATTGAATGCAGGTCTATGTGGCTGTAATTGAATGACAGCCTTGTTCAGCACGAGAAACTGGTAATTGAAAGCGGCGTTTCAGACCTGAGGCCAACTGGAGCGCTCTAAATCATGAAATTGGGCAGATGAAAGTTTGTTGTAAAACGGACCTCACTAAGGAGTAACAATCAGGACTACTGCTCCCAGCATGCTGTTCACTGGAGAGCACGTGCTTAATGGGTAATATCTGCGGCAGTCCATTTTCTGTTTTTCAACTTTGCCCGCCCTATGATTAAGGTGCTGGAAGCACCGAAACGCATAAGGGACAGTCACTTTTGGGCTTGAAATGCCGTTTTCTGTTTAAATAAAGGTTTTGCAAACCTGTTTCCCGTGGAGTGCATCTCTAAAGCTTGGAGGCTTTCTTTGGATGATGTTGACGCACGGCGGCTCCGGCCGTGGGAGATTGCACCGCCGTTATCATTGAATGCAGGTCTATGTGGCTGTAATTGAATGACAGCCTTGTTCACGAGAAACTGGTAATTGAAAGCGGCGTTTCACACCTGAGGCCCACTGGAGGGCTCTAAATCATGAAATTGGGCAGATGAAAGTTTGTTGTAAAACGGACCTCACTAATGAGTAACAATCAGGACTACTGCTCCGAGCATGCTGTTCACTGGAGAGCACGTGCTTAATGGGTAATATATGCGGCAGTCCATTTTCTGTTTTTCAACTTTGCTCGCCCTATGATTAAGGTGCTGGAAGCACCGAAACGCGTAAGGGACAGTCACTTTTTGGGCATGAAATGCCGTTTTCCGTTTAAATAAAGGTTTTGCAAATCTGTTTCCCGTGGAGTGCATCTCTAAAGCTTGAAGGCTTTCTTTTGATGATGTTGACGCACGGCGGCTCCGGCCGTGGGAGATTGCACCGCCGTTATCATTGAATGCAGGTCTATGTGGCTGTAATTGAATGACAGCCTTGTTCAGCACGAGAAACTGGTAATTGAAAGCGGCGTTTCAGACCTGAGGCCCACTGGAGGGCTCTAAATCATGATATTGGGCAGATGAAAGTTTGTTGTAAAACGGACCTCACTAAGGAGTAACAATCAGGACTACTGCTCCCAGCATGCTGTTCACTGGAGAGCACGTGCTTAATGGGTAATATATGCGGCAGTCCATTTTCTGTTTTTCAACTTTGCCCGCCCTATGATTAAGGTGCTGGAAGCACCGAAAGGCGTAAGGGCCAGTCACTTTTTGGGCTTGAAATGCCGTTTTCTGTTTAAATAAAGGTTTTGCAAACCTGTTTCCCGTGGAGTGCATCTCTAAAGCTTGGAGGCTTTCTTTGGATGATGTTGACGCACGGCGGCTCCGGCTGTGGGAGATTGCACCGCCGTTATCATTGAATGCAGGTCTATGTGGCTGTAATTGAATGACAGCCTTGTTCAGCACGAGAAACTGGTAATTGAAAGCGACGTTTCAGACCTGAGGCCCACTGCAGGGCTCTAAATAATGAAATTGGGCAGATGAAAGTTTGTTGTAAAACGGACCTCACTAAGGAGTAACAATCAGGACTACTGCTCCCAGCATGCTGTTCACTGGAGAGCACGTGCTTAATGGGTAATATATGCGGCAGTCCATTTTCTGTTTTTCAACTTTGCCCGCCCTATGATTAAGGTGCTGGAAGCACCGAAACTCGTAAGGGACAGTCACTTTTTGGGCTTGAAATGCCGTTTTCTGTTTAAATAAAGGTTTTGCAAACCTGTTTCCCGTGGAGTGCATCTCTAAAGCTTGGAGACTTTTTTTGGATGATGTTGACGCACGGCGGCTCCGGCCGTGGGAGATTGCACCGCCGTTATCATTGAATGCAGGTCTATGTGGCTGTAATTGAATGACAGCCTTGTTCAGCGCAAGAAACTGGTAATTGAAAGCGGCGTTTCAGACCTGAGGCCCACTGGAGGGCTCTAAATCATGAAATTGGGCAGATGAAAGTTTGTTGTAAAACGGACCTCACTAAGGAGTAACTATCAGGACTACTGCTCCCAGCATGCTGTTCACTGGAGAGCACGTGCTTAATGGGTAATATATGCGGCAGTCCATTTTCTGTTTTTCAACTTTGCCCGCCCTATGATTAAGGTGCTGGAAGCACCGAAACGCATAAGGGACAGTCACTTTTTGGGCTTGAAATGCCGTTTTCTGTTTAAATAAAGGTTTTGCAAACCTGTTTCCCGTGGAGTGCATCTCTAAAGCTTGGAGGCTTTCTTTGGATGATGTTGACGCACGGCGGCTCCGGCCGTGGGAGATTGCACTGCCATTATCATTGAATGCAGGTCTATGTGGCTGTAATTGAATGACAGCCTTGTTCAGCACGAGAAACTGGTAATTGAAAGCGGTGTTTCAGACCTGAGGCCCACTGGAGGGCTCTAAATCATGAAATTGGGCAGATGAAATTTTGTTGTAAAACGGACCTCACTAAGGAGCAACAATCAGGACTACTGCTCCCAGCATGCTGTTCACTGGAGAGCATGTGCTTAATGGGTAATATATGCGGCAGTCCATTTTCTGTTTTTCAACTTTGCCCGCCCTATGATTAAGGTGCTGGAAGCACCGAAACGCGTAAGGGACAGTCACTTTTGGGCTTGAAATGCCGTTTTCTGTTTAAATAAAGGTTTTGCAAACCTGTTTCCCGTGGAGTGCATCTCTAAAGCTTGGAGGCTTTCTTTGGATGATGTTGACGCACGGCGGCTCCGGCCGTGGGAGATTGCACCGCCGTTATCATTGAATGCAGGTCTATGTGGCTGTAATTGAATGACAGCCTTGTTCAGCACGAGAAACTGGTAATTGAAAGCGGCGTTTCAGACCTGAGGCCCACTGGAGCGCTCTAAATCATGAAATTGGGAAAATGAAAGTTTGTTATAAAACGGACCTCACTAAGGAATAACAATCAGGACTACTGCTCCCAGCATTCTGTTCACTGGAGAGCACGTGCTTAATGGGTAATATATGCGGCAGTCCATTTTCTGTTTTTCAACTTTGCCCGCCCTATGATTAAGGTGCTGGAAGCACCGAAACGCATAAGGGACAGTCACTTTTTGGGCTTGAAATGCCGTTTTCTGTTTAAATAAAGGTTTTGCAAACCTGTTTCCCGTGGAGTGCATCTCTAAAGCTTGGAGGCTTTCTTTGGATGATGTTGACGCACGGCGGCTCCAGCCGTGGGAGATTGCACCGCCGTTATCATTGAATGCAGGTCTATGTGGCTGTAATTGAATGACAGCCTTGTTCAGCATGAGAAACTGGTAATTGAAAGCGGCGTTTCAGACCTGAGGCCCACTGGAGGGCTCTAAATCATGAAATTGGGCAGATGAAAGTTTGTTGTAAAACGGACGTCACTAAGGAGTAACAATCAGAACTACTGCTCCCAGCATGCTGTTCACTGGAGAGCACGTGCTTAATGGGTAATATATGCGGCAGTCCATTTTCTGTTTTTCAACTTTGCTCGCCCTATGATTAAGGTGCTGGAAGCACCGAAACGCGTAAGGGACAGTCACTTTTTGGGCTTGAAATGCCGTTTTCTGTTTAAATAAAGGTTTTGCAAATCTGTTTCCCGTGGAGTGCATCTCTAAAGCTTGGAGGCTTTCTTTGGATGATGTTGACGCACGGCGGCTCCGGCCGTGGGAGATTGCACCGCCGTTATCAGTGAATGCAGGTCTATGTGGCTGTAATTGAATGACAGCCTTGTTCAGCACGAGAAACTGGTAATTGAAAGCGGCGTTTCAGACCTGAGGCCCACTGGAGGGCTCTAAATCATGAAATTGGGCAGATGAAAGTTTGTTGTAAAACGGACCTCACTAAGGAGTAACAATCAGGACTACTGCTCCCAGCATGCTGTTCACTGGAGCGCACGTGCTTAATGGGTAATATATGCGGCAGTCCATTTTCTGTTTTTCAACTTTGCCCGCCCTATGATTAAGGTGCTGGAAGCACCGAAATGCGTAAGGGACAGTCACTTTTTGGGCTTGAAATGCCGTTTTCTGTTTAAATAAATGTTTTGCAAACCTGTTTCCCGTGGAGTGCATCTCTAAAGCTTGGAGGGTTTCTTTGGATGATGTTGACGCACGGCGGCTCCGGCCTTGGGAGATTGCACCGCCGTTATCATTGAATGCAGGTCTATGTGGCTGTAATTGAATGACAGCCTTGTTCAGCACGAGAAACTGGTAATTGAAAGCGACGTTTCAGACCTGAGGCCCACTGGAGGGCTCTAAATCATGAAATTGGGCAGATGAAAGTTTGTTGTAAAACGGACTTCACTAAGGAGTAACAATCAGGACTACTGCTCCCAGCATGCTGTTCACTGGAGAGCACGTGCTTAATGGGTAATCTATGCGGCAGTCCATTTTCTGTTTTTCAACTTTGCCCGCCCTATGATTAAGGTGCTGGAAGCACCGAAACGCGTAAGGGACAGTCACTTTTTGGGCTTGAAATGCCGTTTTCTGTTTAAATAAAGGTTTTGCAAACCTGTTTCCCGTGGAGTGCATCTCTAAAGCTTGGAGGCTTTCTTTGGATGATGTTGACGCACGGCGGCTCCGGTCGTGGGAGATTGCACCGCCGTTATCATTGAATGCAGGTCTATGTGGCTGTAATTGAATGACAGCCTTGTTCAGCACGAGAAACTGGTAATTGAAAGCGGCATTTCAGACCTGAGGCCCACTGGAGGGCTCTAAATCATGAAATTGGGCAGATGAAAGTTTGTTGTAAAACGGACCTCACTAAGGAGTAACAATCAGGACTACTGCTCCCAGCATGCTGTTCACTGGAGAGCACGTGCTTAATGGGTAATAAATGCGGCAGTCCATTTTCTGTTTTTCAACATTGCCCGCCCTATGATTAAGGTGCTGGAAGCACCGAAACGCGTAAGGGACAGTCACTTTTTGGGCTTGAAATGCCGTTTTCTGTTTAAATAAAGGTTTTGCAAACCTGTTTCCCATAGAGTGCATCTCTAAAGCTTGGAGGCTTTCTTTGGATGATGTTGATGCACGGCGGCTCCGGCCGTGGGAGATTGCACCGCCGTTATCATTGAATGCAGGTCTATGTGGCTGTAATTGAATGACAGCCTTGTTCAGCACGAGAAACTGGTAATTGAAAGCGGCGTTTCAGACCTGAGGCCCACTGGAGGGCTCTAATTCATGAAATTGGGCAGATGAAAGTTTGTTGTAAAATGGACCTCACTAAGGAGTAACAATCAGGACTACTGCTCCGAGCATGGTGTTCACTAGAGAGCACGTGCTTAATGGGTAATATATGCGGCAGTCCATTTTCTGTTTTTCAACTTTGCCCGCCCTATGATTAAGGTGCTGGAAGCACCGAAACGCGTAAGGGACAGTCACTTTTTGGGCTTGAAATGCCGTTTTCTGTTTAAATAAAGGTTTTGCAAACCTGTTTCCCATGGAGTGCATCTCTAAAGCTTGGAGTGTTTCTTTGGATGATGTTGACGCACGGCGGCTCCGGCCGTGGGAGATTGCACCGCCGTTATCATTGAATGCAGGTCTATGTGGCTGTAATTGAATGACAGCCTTGTTCAGCACGAGAAACTGGTAATTGAAAGCGGCGTTTCAGACCTGAGGCCCACTAGAGGGCTCTAAATCATGAAATTGGGTAGATGAAAGTTTCTTGTTAAACGGACCTCACTAAGGAGTAACAATCAGGACTACTGCTCCCAGCATGCTGTTCACTGGAGAGCACGTGCTTAATGGGTAATATATGCGGCAGTCCATTTTCTGTTTTTCAACTTTGCCCGCCCTATGATTAAGGTGCTGGAAGCACCGAAACGCGTAAGGGACAGTCACTTTTTGGGCTTGAAATACCGTTTTCTGTTTAAATAAAGGTTTTGCAAACCTGTTTTCCGTGGAGTGCATCTCTAAAGCTTGGAGGCTTTCTTTGGATGATATATATATATATTCACTGAAAAAACCATAGGTTTTAGGGACAGTTATAGTTAGTTGGACATTTCACTCGTACAAAACCCGTGAAATTCCCCTGTTATAGTTAGTTCAGCTAACTATAACTCGCGCCCGCAATGCACTGCTGATGACGTCACATATTACATCACTCATGACATGGTCAGTGACATCACTGATGACATCACTGATGACATCTCAAATGACATCACTGATGACATCATCCAGTGACTGTGTGTTTCTGTAAAGTTTAAATATTTTTAATATATATAGGAAAAGACGTATTGAAGAATGAGTGGGTGTCTAAGTGTCTGTATGGATGATTTAGTAGGTGCGTGACTGACTATATAAGTGAGTGATTTAACGTATCTTACTGAATGCATGGGTTAGTGACTAAACTGGGTGAATGTCTGTATCCGTCTGTCTGTTGCTGTGTAAGTGGCTGCATGTGTTTGTGAATAGCTACATGAGTGTCTATATGAGTTATTGAATGGTTCTCTGAGTATCTGTATGGGTGCCTCAGTGTTTGTGTGGGAGGGGTGTGTGCGACTCTGTGCATAGATGTGTGAGTGGGTGATTCACTGGGTGGATGGTTTCAAGAGTGTATGGGTGGGTAAGTGTGTGTAAGAGTGTGTGTAAGAGTGTGTTAGTGAGTGAATATATGTCCCAGTGGTACATGTGTGAGTAACTACATATGTGAAAGGCAGTATATATGTGTGTTGGAGTATATAAATAGCTATAAGCGAGAGTGAGTGATTGTGATAGTGGCTGTATGGATGAGTGTGTGCTTGTATCAGTGATTGTATAAGAGCGTAACAATGTGGTAGTATTTGTATGATTAAGTGAGCTGGTGTGTGTATAACTGTGTAGGTGAGTAAATGGCAGTGTGTTTAATTATTTGCATGACTGACAAGGTGTGTGAGTACCTCTATGGATGAGTGGCGGTGTTTGAGTGTCTAAATAGGAGTAAGAGTGCATATGATAGTCCTGTACTGAGTGACCATAAGTATGAGTGACTGTACGGGTGAGTGAGTGGATGTGTGTGTGTAGACCTAAGAATCAGTGAGTGGGTATGTAGTTATTGGTGTTGGAGTGTCTATGGTTTTGCGAATGGCAGTCTGTAATTTAGATTGAGTATATCAAAGGTTATATTAGGGTGTGAGGAGGTGCATCAGATTATCACGTGGATGATGTCATCAGTGATGTCATTTGAGATGTCATCAGTGATGTCATCAGTGATGTCACTGACCATGTCATGAGTGATGTAATATGTGACGTCATCAGCAGTGCATTGCGAGGCGCGAGTTATAGTTAGCTGAACTAACTATAATGGGGGAATTTCACGGGTTTTGTACGAGTGCAATGTCCAACTAACTATAACTGTCCCTAAAACCTATGGTTTTTTTCAGTGAATTTCAAAGGTTTTTTAAATGCTAATTTCTAACTATAACGTGTCTGAAACCTATGGTTTTTTCAGTGAATTTCAAAGGTTTTTTAAATGCTAATTTGTAACTATAACGTGCCTGAAACCTACGGTTTTTTCAGTGAATTTCAAAGGTTTTTTAAATGACATTTTTTAAATGTATTAATTTTTATATTAATTTTTTTCATACTGATTTACTACATTTTTAGAAACAATTTCTTTTACATATTTTATTTTTTAAATTACATTGTAATTACATTATACATTACATTACAAAAAATACTTTCTCAGAATGAATTACTTTAGTTTAAATACTTTGCACATAGGCAATAGACTTTTAAGTACAGTAGTTACAGTTGTTGCAATGGGCAACACATTTTCAAACACAATGCAACATTCAGCTCAATGTGAATTTCTAGTTAAATGCAATTAGTTACTTTATGGATTACTTTTCTAACCACAGGACTGGATCCTAGATTCAGTCCTGGGACATCTCCTGTAAACAGTTGAGTAAAAGCGTTTTGGTTACAGTCGTGATTTTTAAGGAATATTATTGTATTTTAAAAGTTGACACTTTGAAACTTTTCCTCATAGAATCACCAATGTTATCCTATGGAAGGAAATTCACTTAGCAGGTAAAAACTGTTATTGTTACTTTTTCTTACTCAGTGTTGGATCCTGGATCCAGCACTGGTGCATCTCCTGTAAACAGTTGAAAAAATGCGTTTAAGTCATACAGGCGATTTTTAAGGAATATTTGTAGTTTGTGAAAATCGACACTTTGAAACTTTTCTGCTGAAAACCAGACAATGGATTCCTATGGAAGAAAAGATAAGTTACTGGTAAGTACGGTTAAAATTACTTTTCAGGGTCAATGCTGGGCTAAAAGATGCAGCACTGGGTTCTCTCCTGATAACAGGTGAGTAAATCGGAATTCGTATTTCGGCTGATTTTAGAAGAATAATTTAAAGTTCCAAAACTCCACACTTAGAAGAATTTCCAAGTGAAACCAGTCAATGTTAGCCTATGGAAGGAAATTCAAGTTACTGGTAAGTACGGTTAAAATTACTTTTCAGGACCAGTACTGGGCTGAAAGATGCAGTACTGAGGTCTCTCCTGATAACAGGTGAGTAAATCAGAATTCGGATTTCGGCTGATTTTAGAGGAATATTTGTATGTTTCAAAAATCAACACTTAGAAACTTTTTCAGCAAAAAGCAGGCAATGATATCCTATGGAAGGAAATTCAAGTTACTGGTAAGTACGGTTAAAATTACTTTTCAGGATTAGTACTGGGCTGAAAGATGCAGCACTGAGGTCTCTCCTGATAACAGATGAGTAAATCGGAATTCGTATTTCGGCTGATTTTAGAGGAATATTTTAAAGTTCCAAAACTCCACACTTAGAAGAATTTCCAAGTGAAACCAGTCAATGTTAGCCCATGGAAGGAAATTCAAGTTACTGGTAAGTACGGTTAAAATTACTTTTCAGGACCAGTACTGGGCTGAAAGATACAGCACTGAGGTCTCTCCTTATAACAGGTGAGTAAATCGGAATTCGTATTTCGGCTGATTTTAGAGGAATATTTGTAGGTTTCAAAAATCAACACTTAGAAACTTTTTCAGCAAAAAGCAGGCAATGATATCCTATGGAAGGAAATTCAAGTTACTGGTAAGTACGGTTAAAATTACTTTTCAGGACCAGTACTGGACTGAAAGATACAGCACTGAGGTCTCTCCTTATAACAGGTGAGTAAATCGGAATTCGTATTTCGGATGATTTTAGAAGAATATTTGCACAATGGTGAAGGGAGGGGCGGGGCCTGAGGTGACATCTGTGCAAACGCGCCCCGTGGCGCGTTTTAAGTTGGGGGATTAAGTCCCCTTGAATCCTGAGGGTCCCTAGGGGCCAACTAGCCCACCAGGAACCTCCAATATGCGCCAGGGGCTGCGTTGCAGAGACGTGTAGAGAGGCCACACCCCTTTTACACCTCTCTGCAACGCAGCTCTGTGGCGCTTTCTGGATGTACCTGTTGGGCTAGTTGGCACCCAGGACCCTCAGGATTGAAGGGATTTAATCCCAACTTAAAACGCGCCACGGGGCGCGTTTGCACAGATGTCACCTGAAGCCCCGCCCTCCCTTCACCACTGTGCAAACGCACCCCGTGGCGCGTTTTAAGTCGGGGATTAACTCCCTTGAATCCTGAGGGTCCCTGGGGGCCAACTAGCCCAACAGGTATATCCAAAAAGCACCACAGAGCTGCGTTGCAGAGAGGTGTAAAAGGGGCGTGGCCTCTGTACACCTCTCTGCAACGCAGCCCCTGGCGCATACTGGAGGTTCCTGGTGGGCTAGTTGGCCCCAGGACCCCAGTATTCAAGGGGATCGTTCCCCTCTGCAAACGCGCCAGGGGGTGCGTTTGCAGAGTGGTGAAGGAAGGGGCGGGGCCTGCGGGCCCGATCGTTTTTTTTTGTGTTTTTTTGTCCCCTGAAGGGGGGCTGTGTGGCCCCCTTCCTTTTTCCTGTTTTTGGGCCCGGGGGACCCCATCCCCCAGGGCCTTACCCCTTTTTTAAAATTAAAATGTAAAAAAAAAACGGAAAGGGGGCCGCGTGGCCCCCCTTCCCTGGGCCTGTATTGGCCCCGGGGACCGCATCCCCCGGGGCATGGCCTCTATTTCTACATTTTATTCTTTGGATGGGGGCTGCGTGGCCCCCCTCCTCTGGCCATTTAAGGCCCCGGGGACCCCATCCCCGGGGCCGGCCATACCCTTTTTTTTTTTTGTGTTTTTTTTTTAAACTTTGGGGAGGGGGCTGCGTGGCCCCCTCCCGGGCCACTTATGGCCCCGGGGACCCCATCCCCGGGGCCTGGGCTCACGTTGGAGACTGTGGGGGTCCCCAATCCCCCACAGTCCCAGCCGGCTCCCCGCGTCCCTTGGGAGCCGGCATTGCTTTTCCACATGGGGAGCTGCTAAGATGCAGCTCCCCATGTGGAAAGCAATCGGCTTTGGATATTGGAAGAGAGAGCAGGTTTCCCTGCTCTCTCTTCCAATATCCAAAGCAGTTTGCTATGGCAGGACGGGAGCCGCGAGGCTCCGTCCTGCCATAGCAAACTACAGTGTCCCGGGGTAGGCACCCGGGACACTGCAGGAGCCGGCCCTGGGGGTGGTGGTCCCCAGGGCCATCAAGGGCTCCAGGAGGGGGCCGCGCGGCCCCCTCCCTTAAGTTGCACAGCCCCGGGGAGGTGGTGGTCCCCGGGGCTCTGGGGGTCCGTAATGGACCCCCACATTTATTTTATAAGTGCCCCGGGGAGGTGGTGGTCCCCGGGCGTGTGGGGGCTGGAGCCCCCCCACACCTTATTTAAATAAAAAAAGAAGCCCCGTGGGGTGGCGGTCCCCGGGGCTGCGGGAGGGCAGAAGAGCCCTCCCGCACCATTTTTCTATAAAGCCCCGGGGTGGCGGTCCCCGGGGCTTGGGGGCCCTTTGAGGCCCCCATACAAACAATATACCCACCCCCACCATGCCCCCGGGACTTGGGCCACCCGGGGGCAAATGCTAATCGAGCGCGGGAGACCGCGCTCGATTTTCGGCAGGATTCGCGCACCCTGAGCGCATCCTGCCGATTTAAAAATTTTTTTTTCTTTTTGCCCAGGGGTCCTTGTGGGACCCCCTGAGCAAACCTAGGGGTCAGGGTGTTTCTACCCTGCCCCCTTTGTGCGCTTTGCACACTTGTTTCTGTCCCTCGGTTCTACCGAGGGACAAAATGGCTGCCAACATTTCCTGAATCGGAATGTTGACAGCCAGCTGACAGCCAATTAACATGCAGCTCGTGATCGGGACGGTGCGCGCAGGGTGCGCTGAGGGTACGCGGACCCTACTCGGCCATAGATATATATGTACTTTTACTTTTGATTTTCTCAGCAACTACTGAACGGATTTACACCATTTAACAAAAAGGGTTCTTTCTGAACCAAGAACTACCTCTTTGCCAAATTTGGTGTAATTCTGTTCAGCAGTTCGGGCTGTAGCCGTGTCTAAAGTTTCCTATGGAAAATTGCATGGGGAAAATGCGTTTTGGGACCCCCCTTTTTTCTCGGCCCCCGCTTGACGAATCCCCCCGAGACTTTCAGGGTAGGAGCAGACCGGAGCGCCCCACAAAGTTTGAAAATTTTGCGAAGATACGTCAACCGGCAAGAGAGTTATTTCAAATAGAATGTCGCGGATTTCCTATGGATAATAGGTTGTAACTATAACTATCTACTGGCGACCGCCAGTAGATAATATATATATATATTATCATGTGATCAAGGACCTTTGAGGTCGAAACGCGTAATGCTGAGTGATTTTACTGGAGTGAAATAAATTTTAAATCTGCTCCTGTTCCTGCTCTGTTTGACAGCCTGAGCTAAGGTTGGAGTTCTTTGGATATATATATACATACACATATGTATATATTATCAACTGGCGGTCGCCAGTAGATAGTTATAGTTAGAACCTTTATCCATAGGAAATCCGCAACATTCTATTCCCAATAAGTTTGGCGTCGTTTGACGAATCATCGCGTAATTTTCAAAACTAGTGGGGCGCTCCAGTCCGCTCCTGTCTTGAAAGTTTCGGGGTGATTCATCAAGCGGGGGCCGAGAAAAAAGGGGGGTCCCAAAACGTGTTTTCTCCATGTTAATTCCCATAGGAAATTTTTGCCACGGCTACAGCCCGAACTGCTGAACAGAATTACACCAAATTTTGCAAAAAGGTAGCCCTTGGTTCAGAATGTGACCTTTTTTTTAAATGGTGTAAATCCGTACAGTAGTGGCGGAGAAATTCAAAAATAAGAGTGAAAAAATCAGTTTCCCATAGGAAACTTTATGCAAGGCTACAGCCAAAACTGCTGAACGGAATTACACCAAATTTGGCAAAAAGGTAGTGCTTGGTTCAGAAAGCACTCTTTTTAAAAATGGTGTAAATCCGTTCCGTAGTTGCTGAGAAAAACCAAAATAAAAGTTTCAATATCTATGGCCGCGGTGGATCTGCGCACCCTCCCGATCACGAGCTGCATGCTAATTGGCTGTCAACACTCCAAACCAGGAAGTGTTGACAGCCATCTTGTTCCTCAGTAGAACCGAGGAACAAGAAACCATTAAAACAACTGCGTAAAACGCAAAAAGGGGGCAGGGTAGAAACACCCTGACCCCCTAGGCCTGCTCAGGGGGTCCTATAAGGACCCCCAGGGCCAAGAAAAATATATATTTTTTTTTTAAATCGGCGGGATGCGCTTAGAGTGCGCGGATCCCGCCGAGAAGAAAAAAAAACGAAGCGCGGTCTCCCGCGCTTTGTGGTTAATTGGCCCTCGGGTGGGCCAAGTCCCGGGGGCATGGGGGGTTTATTTAATGGGACCGCCACCCCCGGGGCTTTAAAACAATAATGGTGCGGGAGGGCTCTCAGCCCTCCCGCAGCCCTGGGGACCGCCACCCCCCGGGGCTTCTTTTTTTTCAAATAATAAACCTGTGTGGGGGGCTCGAGCCCCCACACGCCCCAGGGACCGCCACCTCCCCGGGGCACTAAAAAAATGCTAATTTGGGGGTCCGGAACGGACCCCGAGCCCCCGGGACCACCACCTCCCGGGGGCTGTGAATTTGAAGGGAGGGGGGCCGCGCGGCCCCTCCTGGAGCCCTTGATGGCCCTGGGGACCGCCACCCCCAGGGCCGGCTCCTGCAGTGTCCCGGGGTGCCTACCCCCGGGACACTGTAGTTTGCAATGACAGGACGGGTGCCTCGCGGCTCCCGTCCTGTCATTGCAAACTGCTTGGATATTGGAAGAGAGAGCAGGAAACCTGCTCTCTCTTCCAATATCCAAAGCACATTGCTTTTCCCCATGGGGAGCTGCATGTTAGCAGCTCCCCATGGGGAAAAGCAATGCCGGCTCCCGCAGGAGGCGGGGAGCCGGCAGGGTCTGTGGGGGAGTTGGGGTCCCCCCACGGACCCCAAAGGATAGGTCCAGCCCGGGGGATCGGGTCACCGGGGCAAGTAGTGGCCCGGGAGGGGGGCCACGCAGCCCCCCTCTCCAAAAATAATTACATTTTTTTTAAAAAAAAACAAATAAAGGCCGGCCCCGGGGGATGGGGTCCCCGGGGCCATAAGTGGCCTGAGGAGGGGTGCAACGCAGCCCCCCTCCATCAGTTTAAAAAAAAAAAAAAAAAGGCCAAGCCCCGGAGGATGGGGTCCCCGGGGCCGATTAAGGCCTGGGGAGGGGGGCCACACGGCCCCCTTCCAATTTTTTATTTTTTTAAAAAAAATATTAGGGGGCAGGCCCTGGGGGATGGGGTCCCCAGGGCCAATAAATTAGAAAAAGAAGGGAGCCACACAGCCCCCCTTCTAAAAAAAAAAAAAAAAAAAAAGACCGGCATCGGCCGGAGGCCACGCCCCCTTCTTTCAGCACTCTGCAAACGCGCCCCCTGGCCATTTGCAGATGGGGAACGAATTCCCCTTGAATACTGGGGGTCCCTAGGGGCCAACTAGCCCACCAGGAACCTCCAGTATGCGCCAGGGGCTGCGTTGCAGAGAGGTGTACAGAGGCCACGCCCCTTTTACACCTCTCTGCAACGCAGCTCTGTGGCGCTTACTGGAGGTACCTGGTGGGCTAGTTGGACCCCAGGGACCCTCAGGATTCAAGGGGACTTAATCCCCCAACCTAAAACGCGCCACAGGGCGCGTTTGCACAGTGGTGAAGGGAGGGCGGGGCTTCAGGTGACATGTGTGCAAACAGGCCCCGTGGTGCGTTTTAAGATGGGGAATTAAATCCCCTTCAATCCTGAGGGTCCCTGGGGGCCAACTAGACCACCAGGTACCTCCAGTAAGCGCCACGGAGCTGCGTTGCAGAGTGTTGTAAAAAGGGGCGTGGCCTCTGAACACCACTCTACAAAGCAGCTCTCTGGCGCATACTGGAGGAATCTGGTGGGCTAGTTGGCCCCTAGGGACCCTCGGGATTGAGGAGGAATTAATTCTCCAACTTAAAACGCGCCACAGGGCGTGTTTGCAGACATGTCACCTCAAGCCCCACCCCCTTCCTTCACCATTGTGCAAATATTCCTCTAAAATCAGCCAAACTACGAATTCCGATTTACTCACCTGTTATCAGGAGAGACCTCAGTGCTGCATCTTTGAGCCCAGTACTGATCCTGAAAAGTAATTTTAACCGTACTTACCAGTAACTTGAATTTCCTTCCATAGGCTAACATTGACTGGTTTCACTTGGAAATTCTTCTAAGTGTGGAGTTTTGGAACTTTATAATATTCCTCTAAAATCAGCCGAACTACGAATTCCGATTTACTCACCTGTTATCAGGAGAGACCACAGTGCTGCATCTTTGAGCCCAGTACTAATCCTGAAAAGTAATTTTAACCGTACTTACCAGTAACTTGAATTTCCTTCCATGGGATATCATTGCCTGCTTTTTGCTGAAAAAGTTTCTAAGTGTCGATTTTTGAAACATACTAATATTCCTCTAAAATCAGCCGAACTACGAATTCCGATTTACTCACCTGTTATCAGGAGAGACCTCAGTGCTGCATCTTTGAGTCCAGTACAGATCCTGAAAAGTAATTCTAACTGTACTTAACAGTAACTTGAATTTCCTTCCATAGGCTAACATTGACTGGTTTCACTTGGAAATTCTTCTAAGTGTTAAGTTTTGGAACTTTATAATATTCCTCTAAAATCAGCCGAACTACGAATTCCGATTTACTCACCTGTTATCAGGAGAGAACCCAGTGCTGCATCTTTTAGCCCAGCACTGACCCTGAAAAGTAATTCTAACCGTACTTACCAGTAACTTGTATTTCCTTCCATAGGAATCCATTGTCTGGTTTTCAGCAGAAAAGTTTCAAAGTGTCAATTTTCACAAACTACAAATATTCCTTAAAAATCGCCTGTATGACTTAAACGCATTCTTTCAACTGTTTACAGGAGATGCACCAATGCTGGATCCAGGATCCACCACTGAGTAAGAAAAAGTAACGAAAACACTACTTACCTGCTAAGTGAATTTCCTCCCGTAGGATAACATTGGTGATTCTATGTGAAAAAGTTTCTAAGTGTCAACTTTTAAAATACAATAATATCCCTTAAAAATCACTACTGTAACCAAAACGCTTTTACTCAACTGTTTACAGGAGATGTCCCAGGACTGAATCTAGGATCCAGTCCTGTGGTTAGAAAAGTAATCCATAAAGTAACTAATTGCATTTAACTAGAAATTCACATTGAGCTCAATGTTGCATTGTGTTTGAAATTGTGTTGCCCATTGCAACAACTGTAACTACTGTACTTAAAAGTCTATTCCCTATTTGCAAAGTATTTAAACTAAAGTAATTCATTCTGAGAAAGTATATTTTGTAATGTAATGTATGATGTAATTACAATGTAATTTAAAAAATAAAATATCTAAAAATAAATAGTTTTAAAAAATGTTGTAAATCTGTATCAAAAAATAAATATAACAATTAATACATTTAAAAATTGTCATTTACAAAACCTTTGAAATTCACTGAAAAAACCATAGGTTTTAGGGGCGTTATAGTTAGAAATTAGCATTTAAAAAACCTTTGAAATTCACTGAAAAAACCATAGGTTTCAGACACGTTATAGTTAGAAATTACCATTTAAAAAACCTTTGAAATTCACTGAAAAAACCATAGGTTTTAGGGACAGTTATAGTTAGTTGGGCATTTCACTCGTACAAAACCCGTGAAATTCCCCCGTTATAGTTAGTTCAGCTAACTATAACTCGTGCCCCCGCAATGCACTGCTGATGACATCACATATTACATCACTCATGACATGGTCAGTGACATCACTGATGACATCCCTGATGACATCTCATACTGTACGAGTGAAATGTCCAACTAACTATAACTGTCCCTAAAACCTATGGTTTTTTCAGTGAATTTCAAAGGTTTTTTTAAATGCTAATTTCTAACTATAACGCCCCTAAAACCTATGGTTTTTTCAGTGAATATATATATATATATATATACACATATGTATTATCTACTGGCGGTCGCCAGTAGATAGTTATAGTTAGGACCTATTTTCCATAGGAAATCCGCGACATTCTATTTGAAATAACTCTTGCGTCGGTTGACGAATCTTCGCGAAATTTTCAAACTTTATGGCCCGCTCCGGTCCGCTCCTACCCTGAAAGTCTCAGGGTGATTTGTCAAGCGGGGGCCGAGAAAAAGGGGGTCCCAAAACGTGTTTTCCCCATTCATTTTCCCATAGGAAACTTTAGACACGGCTACAGCCCGAACTGCTGAACGGAATTACACCAAATTTGGCAAAGAGGTAGTTCTTGGTTCAGAAAGAACCCTTTTTGTTAAATGGTGTAAATCCGTTCAGTAGTTGCGGAGAAATTAAAAAAATAAGAGTCAAAAAATCAATTTCCCATAGGAAACTTTATGCAAGGCTACAGCCCGAACTGCTGAACGGAATTACACCAAATTTGGCAAAGAGGTAGTTCTTGGTTCAAAAAGAACCCTTTTGTTAAATGGTGTAAATCCGTTCAGTAGTTGCTGAGAAAATCAAAAGTAAAAACACATATATATCTGGGCGGAGCCTAACCACACATGTCATCGTGAGATGATTGGCTGTCAGCACTTCATCCTGGAATTGCTGGCAGCCATCTTGGGACCAATATAAATGATAGTACCCCATTGAAATGCATTGTAGTGAATCGAAGATTTTGAGGGTTACCAAAAGGAGAACTATAAAGGGTGATAACAGACTTTAGTTACATTAGAATTCATTTGTTGATGGTACCATACTAATTTCAGGAATTGTGGTGTGTTCTAAGGTGATTTTACCCTGTGAAAAACCTTCTGCTGGGATATCATGAATCATGTTTGAGAGAAAACTATTTTCACATGCTTGTCCCATACAGTTTTGGAAGGTGCCCCAGAAGCTAAAATGAGAGCATATTTTCTGTAAATTCACATTATCTTTCTCAGTCATGTGAGAATGAAGTCTGACATTCTCAGTAAAACATGTACATCCAACAAGGGCAGAGACTGTCAGTTGATTCCTTTGTGTTCTACTGCAGCTTCCCAGAGTGTTCTAAAGAACAACTAGAGTGCTAACAGCCTTACTTATGACAAAAGTATGGCACACCTGAAGCCATCTTGATTGGAATAAACTGGTAACACTTAAAACATTTAATTTAAAAAGGAACAAAATGATGGGGTTCATCTTGTCATAGAAATTATGGTTAGTGCTCTGGAAAGAAAAATTAGGACATGTTTCAAGTGTGATCTCAAATATCTTCCTGTTATATTTCAACAGGAGCAGCCTGTCAGTTGATGCCTTTGTGTTCTACTGCAGCTTCCCAGAGTGTTCTAAAGAACAACTAGAGCGCTAACAGTCTTACTTATGACAAAAGTGTGGCACACCTGAAGCCATCTTGATTGGAATAAACTGGTAACACTTAAAACATTTAATTTAAAAAGGAACAAAATGAGGGGTTCATTTTGCCATAGAAATTATGGTTAGTGCTGTAGAAAGAAAAATTAGGACATGTTTTAAGTGAGATCTCAAATATCTTCCTGTTATATTTCAACAGGAGCAGCCTGTCAGTTGATGCCTTTGTGTTCTACTGCAGCTTCCCAGAGTGTTCTAAAGAACAACTAGAGTGCTAACAGCCTTACTTATGACAAAAGTATGGCACACCTGAAGCCATCTTGATTGGAATAAACTGGTAACACTTAAAACATTTAATTTAAAAGGAACAAAATGAGGGGGTTCATTTTGCCATAGAAATTATGGTTAGTGCTGCAAAAAGAAAATGTAGTGCATGTTTTAAGTGAGATCCAAATCCTCTTCTATTTCATTAGAAAATTCTGACATGCAGACTGAAACAATCACTTTCAATACCAGCAGTAGACTTCCAGTTAACTCCTTGGTGAGCAGTAGCTTTACTACAGTGATCTAATGAACAACTAGAGTAATAACATTCTGAATTTATGGCAAATGTGTGACACATCTGAATGCCTTCTTGATGGAATCAAAGTAAAAAACTGAAAGTATTTCCTACTGAGGAGACTGCAGTAAATGAGGAAATTAGGAAACTTCATAACAAAGAAGTCTTCCAAGATGGCCACCAGTGAAAAAAGAGCCCAAATGTAGCACAAATATTACCCAGATGTAGCCCACATATAGCCCAATGACAAAAGTGTGCAAAACACTTTTTATTTTTAGTTTTTTTGCAGTTTTATGTAGTGCAGACTGGTCAGGTATTGGAGCGTTGCATCTTAAAACATGACCCCCTACACTACAAAAACACCACTGCACTACCCTAAACCCTAAAACACTACCCCAGCACGACCCCCTACACTACACAAGCACCACTGCACTATCCTAAACCCTAAAACACTACCCCCAGCATGACCCCTACACTACACAAACACAACTGCACTACCCTAAACCCTAAAACACTACCCCAAATCCTAAAACACTACCCCCCGGCACGAACACCTACACTACCCAAACACCACTGCACTACCCTAAAACATGACCCCCTACACTACACAAACACCACTGCACTACCCTAAACCCTAAAACACTACCCCCAGCATGACCCCCTACACTACACAAGCACCACTGCACTACCCTAAACCCTAAAACACTGCTCCCAGCACGACCCCCTACACTACACAAACACCACTGCACTACCTTAAACCCTACAACACTACCCCCAGCACGACCCCCCACACTGCCCGAACACCACTGCACTGCCCTAAACCCTGAAACACATACCCTAGCACGACCCCCTACACTGCCCGAACACCACTGCACTGCCCTAAACCCTGAAACACCACCCCCTTCACGACCCCCTACACTGCCCGAACACCACTGCACTGCCCTAAACCCTGAAACACCACCCCCAGCATGACCCCTACACTGCCCGAACACCACTGCACTGCCCTAAACCCTGAAACACTACCCCCAGCAAGACCTCCTACACTGCCCGAACACCACTGCACTGCCCTAAACCCTGAAACACCACCCCCAGCACGACCCCCTACACTGCCCGAACACCACTGCACTGCCCTAAACCCTGAAACACCACCCCCAGCACGACCCCCTACAATGCCCGAACACCACTGCACTGCCCTAAACCCTGAAACACCACCCCCTGCACGACCCCCTACACTGCCCGAACACTACTGCACTGCCCTAAACCCTGAAACACCATCCCCAGCACGACCCCCTACACTGCACGAACACCACTGCACTGCCCTAAACCCTGAAACACTACCCCCAGCAAGACCCCCTACACTGCCCGAACACCACTGCACTGCCCAAACCCTGAAACACCACCCCCAGCAAGACCCCCTACACTGCCCGAACACCACTGCACTGCCCTAAACCCTGAAACACCAGCCCCAGCACGACCCCTACACTGCCCGAACACCACTGCACTGCCCTAAACCCTGAAACACCACCCCCTGCACAACCCCCTACACTGCCCGAACACCACTGCACTGCCCTAAACCCTGAAACACCACCCCCAGCACGACCCCCTACACTGCCCGAACACCACTGCACTGCCCTAAACCCTGAAACACCACCCCCTGCACGATCCCCTACACTGCCCGAACACTACTGCACTGCCCTAAACCCTGAAACACCACCCCCAGCAGAACCCCCTACACTGCACGAAAACCACTGCACTGCCCTAAACCCCAAAACACTACCCCCAGCAAGACCCCCTACACTGCCCGAACACCACTGCCCTAAACCCTGAAACACCACCCCCAGCATGACCCCCTACACTGCCCAAACACCACTGCACTGCCCTAAACCCTGAAACACCACCCCCAGCACGACCCCCTACACTGCCCGAACACCACTGCACTGCCCTAAACCATGAAACACCAGCCCCAGCACGACCCCTACACTGCCCGAACACCACTGCACTGCCCGAAACCCTGAAACACCACCCCCAGCACGACCCCTACACTGCCCGAACACCACTGCACTGCCCTAAACCCTGAAACACCAGCCCCAGCACAACCCCGTACACTGCCCGAACACCACTGCACTGCCCTAAACCCTGAAACACCAGCCCCAGCACGACCGCCTACACTGCCCGAAAACCACTGCACTGCCCTAAACCCTGAAACACCAGCCCCAGCAAAACCCCCTACACTGCCCGAACACCACTGCACTGCCCTAAACCCTGAAACACCACCCCCAGCAAGACCCCCTACACTGCCCGAACACCACTGCACTAAAGCCTGAAACACCACCCCCAGCAAGAACACCTACACTGGCCGAACACCACTGCACTGCCCTAAACCCTGAAACACCACCCCCTGCACGACCCCCTACACTGCCCAAACACCACTGCACTGCCCTAAACCCTGAAACACCAGCCCCTGCACGACTCCCTACACTGCCCGAACACCACTACACTGCCCTAAACCCTGAAACACCACCCCTCAGCACGACACCCTACACTGCCCGAACACCACTGCACTGCCCTAAACCCTGAAACACCACCCCCAGCACGACCCCCTACACTGCCCGAACACCACTGCACTGCCCTAAACCCTGAAACACCACCCCCTGCACGACCTCCTACACTGCCGGAACACCACTGCACTGCCCTAAACCCTGAAACACCACCCCCAGCACGACCCCCTACACTGCCCGAACACCACTGCACTGCCCTAAACCCTGAAACATCAACCCCAGCAAGACCCCCTACACTGCCTGAACACCACTACCCTAAACCCTGAAACACCACCCCCTACACTGCACCGAACACCACTGCACTGCCCTAAACCCTGAAACACCACCTCCAGCAAAACCCCTACACTGCCTGAACACCATTGCTCTGCCCTAAATCCTGAAACATTAGCCCCAGCATGACCCCCTACACTGCCCAAACACCACTGCACTGCCCTAAACCCTGAAACACCACCCCCAGCACGACCCCCTACACTGCCCGAACACCACTGCACTGCCCTAAACGCTGAAACACCAGCCCCAGCAAGACCCCCTACACTGCCCGAACACCACTGCACTGCCCTAGACTCTGAAACACCAGCCCCAGCAAGACCCCCTACACTGCCCGAACACCACTGCACTGCCCTAAACCCTGAAACACCAGCCCCAGCATGACCCCCTACACTGCCCGAACACCACTGCACTGCCCTAAACCCTGAAACACCAGCCCCAGCACGACCACCTACACTGCCCGAACACCACTGCACTGCCCTAAACCCTGAAACACCAGCCACAGCATGACCCCCTACACTGCCCGAACACCACTGCACTGCCCTAAACCCTGAAACACCAGCCCCAGCACGACCCCCTACACTGCCCGAACACCACTGCACTGCCCTAAACCCTGAAACACCACCCCCTGCATGACCCCCTACACTGCCCGAACACCACTGCACTGCCCTAAACCCTGAAACACCACCCCCTGCAGCACCCCCTACACTGCCCGAACACCACTGCACTGCCCTAAACCCGGAAACACCACCCCCTGCACCGCCCCTACACTGCCCGAACACCACTGCACTGCCCTAAACCCTGAAACACCACCCCCAGCACGACCCCTTTACTGCTCGAACACCACTGCACTGCCCCAAACCCTGAAACACCACCCCCAGCACGACCCCCTACACTGCCCGAACACCACTGCCCTAAACCCTGAAACACCACCCCCTGCACGACCCCCTACACTGCCCGAACACCACTGCACTGCCCTAAACCCTGAAACACCACCCCCTACACTGCCCGAACACCACTGCACTGCCCTAAACCCTGAAACACCACCCCCAGCACGACCCCCTACACTGCCCGAACACCACTGCACTGCCCTAAACCATGAAACACCAGCCCCAGCACGATCCCCTACACTGCCCGAACACCACTCCACTGCCCTAAACACTGAAACACCACCCCCAGCACGACCCCCTACACTGCCCGAACACCACTGCACTGCCCTAAACCCTGAAACACCAGCCCCAGCACGACCCCGTACACTGCCCGAACACCACTGCACTGCCCTAAACCCTGAAACACCAGCCCCAGCACGACCGCCTACACTGCCCGAAAACCACTGCACTGCCCTAAACCCTGAAACACCAGCCCCAGCAAGACCCCCTACACTGCCCGAACACCACTGCACTGCCCTAAACCCTGAAACACCACCCCCAGCAAGACCCCCTACACTGCCCGAACACCACTGCACTAAAGCCTGAAACACCACCCCCAGCAAAACCACCTACACTGGCCGAACACCACTGCACTGCCCTAAACCCTGAAACACCACCCCCTGCACGACCCCCTACACTGCCCAAACACCACTGCGCTGCCCTAAACCCTGAAACACCAGCCCCTGCACGACCCCCTACACTGCCCGAACACCACTGCACTGCCCTAAACCCTGAAACACCACCTCTCAGCACGACACCCTACACTGCCCGAACACCACTGCACTGCCCTAAACCCTGAAACACCACCCCCAACACGACCCCCTACACTGCCCAAACACCACTGCACTGCCCTAAACCCTGAAACACCACCCCCTGCACGACCTCCTACACTGCCGGAACACCACTGCACTGCCCTAAACCCTGAAACACCACCCCCAGCACGACCCCTAAACTGCCCGAACACCACTGCACTGCCCTAAACCCTGAAACATCAACCCCAGCAAGACCCCTACACTGCCTGAACACCACTACCCTAAACCCTGAAACACCACCCCCTACACTGCACGAACACCACTGCACTGCCCTAAACCCTGAAACACCACCTCCAGCAAAACCCCCTACACTGCCTGAACACCATTGCTCTGCCCTAAATCCTGAAACACTAGCCCCAGCATGACCCCCTACACTGCCCAAACACCACTGCACTTCCCTAAACCCTGAAACACCACCCCCAGCACGACCCCCTACACTGCCCGAACACCACTGCACTGCCCTAAACCCTGAAACACCAGCCCCAGCAAGACCCCTACACTGCCCGAACACCACTGCACTGCCCTAGACTCTGAAACACCAGCCCCAGCAAGACCCCTACACTGCCCGAACACCACTGCACTGCCCTAAACCCTGAAACACCAGCCCCAGCATGACCCCCTACACTGCCCGAACACCACTGCACTGCCCTAAACCCTGAAACACCAGCCCCAGCACGACCACCTACACTGCCCGAACACCACTGCACTGCCCTAAACCCTGAAACACCAGCCACAGCACAACCCCCTACACTGCCTGAACACCACTGCACTGCCCTAAACCCTGAAACACCAGCCCCAGCACGACCCCCTACACTGCCCGAACACCACTGTACTGCCCTAAACCCTGAAACACCAGCCCCAGCACGACCCCCTACACTGCCTGAACACCACTGCACTGCCCTAAACCCTGAAACACCACCCCCTGCATGACCCCCTACACTGCCCGAACACCACTGCACTGCCCTAAACCCTGAAACACCACCCCTGCAGCACCCCCTACACTGCCCGAACACCACTGCACTGCCCTAAACCCTGAAACACCACCCCCTGCACCGCCCCCTACACTGCCCGAACACCACTGCACTGCCCTAAACCCTGAAACACCACCCCCAGCACGACCCCCTTTACTGCTCGAACACCACTGCACTGCCCCAAACCCTGAAACACCACCCCAGCACGACCCCCTACACTGCCCGAACACCACTGCCCTAAACCCTGAAACACCACCCCCTGCACGACCCCCTACACTGCCCGAACACCACTGCACTGCCCTAAACCCTGAAACACCACCCCCTACACTGCCCGAACACCACTGCACTGCCCTAAACCCTGAAACACCACCCCCAGCACGACCCCCTACACTGCCCAAACACCACTGCACTGCCCTAAACCCTAAAACACCACCCCCAGCATTACCCCCTACACTGCCCAAACACCACTGTACTGCCCTAAACCCTAGAACACTAGCCCCAGCACGACCCCCTACACTACCCGAACACCACTGCACTACCCTAAACCCTAAAATACTACCCCCAGCACAACCCCCTACACTACCCGAACACGACTGCACTGCCGTAAACCCTCAAACACTCCCCCCAGCACGACCCCCTACACTACCCAAACACCACTGCACTGCCCTAAACCCTAAAACACTCCCCCCAGCATGACCCCCTACACTACCCGAACACCACTGCACTGCCCTAAACCCTAATACACTCCCCCAGCACGACCCCCTACACTACCCAAACACCACTGCACTGCCCTAAACCCTAAAACACTACCCCCGCATGACCCCCTACACTACCCAAACACCAATGCACTACCCTAATCCCTAAAACACTACCCCCGCATGACCCCCTACACTACCCTAAACCCTAAAACACTACCCCGCATGACTCCCTACACTACCCAAAGACCACTGCACTACCCTAAACCCTAAAACACGACCTCCTACACTACACAAACACCACTGCACTACCCTAAACCCTAAAACACTACCCCCTACACTACACAAACACCACTGCACTACCCTAAACCCTAAAACACTACCCCCAGCAGTACCCCTACACTACCCAAACACCACTGCACTAACCTAAACCCTAATACACTACCCCCAGCAGTACCCCCTACACTACCCAAACACCACTGCACTACCCTAAATCACTACCCCCAGCACGACCCCCTACACTACCCAAACACCACTGCACTACCCTAAACCCTAAAACACTACCCCCAGCACGACCCCCTACACTACCCAAACACCACTGCACTACCCTAAACCCTAAAACACTCCCCCAGCACGACTCCCTACACTACCCAAACACCACTGCACTACCCTAAACCCTAAATCTACCCCCAGCATGACCCCCTACACTACACAAACACCACTGCACTACCCTAAACCCTAAAACACTACCCCCAGCACGACCCTCTTCACTACCTAAACACAACTGCACAATTTGTTACAGGCGTTGCAACGCAGGCCTGTGGTGCTTACTGGAAGTACCTAGTGGGCTAGTTGGGCCCCAGGGACCCTAAGGATTCAAAGTGACCTAATCCCCCAACTTAAAATGCACCACAGGGCGCGTTTGCACAGTGGTGAAGGGAGGGGGCGGGGCCTCAGGTGACATGTGCGCAAACACGCCCTGTGGTGCGTTTTAAGTTGGGGAATTAATTCCCCTTGAATCCTGAGGGACCCTGGGGGCCAACTAGCCCACCAGGTACCTTCAGTAAGCACAACAGAGTTGCGTTGCAGAGAGGTGAAAAAAGGTGCGTGGCCTCGGAACGCCTCTCTGCAACTCAGCTCTGTGGTCCTAACTGTAGGTACCTGGGGGGCTAGTTGGGCCCCAGGGACCCTCAGAATTCAAGGGACTTAATCCTGCAACTTAAAACGCGCCACGGGGTGCGTTTGCACACATGTCACCTCAGGCCCCCTCCCTTCACCACTGTGCAAACGCGCCCTGTAGCGCGTTTTAAGAGGTAGTTTTAATCCCCCTGCCCTATTATGTACTAGGGACTTGCAGAGGAGGTCATGCTAATCACAGGGATACCCCAACGCATAGTGTTCCCTAGTGTATGTAGGTGTTTTCACTGTATTCTAAGTGTCTTTTAGCATAGCACTGGCTCTGGTTAGTCCGATTCAGTTACCACCAGTACCCGTCTGAAAAAGTTGTGGGCACAGGATGATTTTGCAACAAGGCCTCTTTCTGCTCCTCTGTTGGTTCTTTCTGCACATCTTTTGCTTCTTTCTGTGCGTTTTTTCTTCTTTCTTCACATGTTCTACCTCTGTAGGCATAGTTAGAAACTAGCATTTAAAAAAACCTTTGAAATTCACTTAAAAAATCATAGGTTTCAGGCACGTTATAGTTAGAAATTAGCATTTAAAAAACCTTTGAAATTCACTGAAAAAACCATAGGTTTCAGACACGTTATAGTTAGAAATTAGCATTTAAAAAACCTTTGAAATTCACTGAAAAAACCATAGGTTTTAGGGACAGTTATAGTTAGTTGGACATTTCACTCGTACAAAACCATAGAAATTCCCCCGTTATAGTTAGTTCAGCTAACTATAACTCGCGCCCCGCAATGCACTGCTGATGACGTCACATATTACATCACTCATGACATGGTCAGTGACATCACTGATGACATCACTGATGACATCTCAAATGACATCACTGATGACATCATCCATGTGATAATTTCATGCATCTTCTCACACCCTAATATAACTTTTGATACACCCACTCTAAATTACAGACTGCCATTCTCAAAACCATAGACACTCCAACACCAAAAACTACATACCCACTCACTGATACTTAGGTCTACACACACATCCACTCACTCACCCGTACAGTCACTCATACTTAGTCACTCAGTACAGGACTATCATATGCACTCATACACCTATATAAACACTCACACACCGCCACTCATCCATAGAGGTACTCACACACCTAGTCAGTCATGCAAAAACTTAATCACACACCCATTTACTCACCTATACAGTTATACACACACCAGCTCACTTACTCATACAAATACTAGCACATTCTTACACTCTTATACAATCACTGATACAAGTACACACTCATCCATACAGCCACTCTCACAATCACACACTCTCACTTATAGCCATTTATATACTCCAACACACATATATACTGCCTTTCACATATGTAGTTACTCACACATGTACCACTGACATATACATTCAATCACTAACACACCCATACACACACTCACCCACCCATACAGTCCATCACAGATGCACTCTTGAAACCATGCACCCAGTGAATCACCAACTCACACATCTATGCACAGAGTCACACACACCCCACCCACACAAACACTCAGGCACCCATACAGATACTCAGACAATCAATCAATAACCCATGTAGACACTCATGTAGCTATTCAGAAAGCCATGCAGCCGCTTACAAACCAACAGACAGACGGATACAGACATTCACACAGTTTAGTCACTAACCCATGCATTCAGTAAGATACATTTAATCACTCACTTGTAGAGTCAGTCACTCACGTACTAAATCATCCATTCAGACACTTATACACCCACTCATTCTTCAATACGCCTTTCCCAATATATATTAAACATATTTAAACTTTACAGAAACACACAGTCACTGGATGATGTCATCAGTGATGTCATTTGAGATGTCATCAGTGATGTCATGAGTGATGTCACTGACCATGTCATGAGTGATGTAATATGTGACGTCATCAGCAGTGCATTGCGGGGCGCGAGTTATAGTTAGCTGAACTAACTATAACGGGGGAATTTCTATGGTTTTGTACGAGTGAAATGTCCAACTAACTATAACTGTCCCTAAAACCTATGGTTTTTTCAGTGAATTTCAAAGGTTTTTAAATGTTAATTTCTAACTATAACATGTCTGAAACCTATGGTTTTTCAGTGAATATATATATATATATTCACTGAAAAAACCATAGGTTTCAGGGACGTTATAGTTAGTTGGACATTTCACTCGTACAAAACCAGAGAAATTCGGCTGTTATAGTTAGTAGAGCTAACTATAACTCGCGCCCCCGCAATGCACTGCTGATGACGTAACATATTACATCACTCATGACATGGTCAGTGACATCACTGATGACATCACTGATGACATCTCAAATGACATCACTGATGACATCACTGATGACATCATCCATGTGATAATCTGATGCACCTCCTCACACCCTAATATAACCTTTGATACACCCACTCTAAAATACAGACTACCATTTTGGAAACCATAGACACACCAATACCAGTTACTACATACACACTCACTGATTCCTAGGTCTACACACACATCCACTCATTCACCCATACAGTAACTCATACATGCAGTCACTCATCAATACAGCACTATCATATGTACTCATACACCTATACATACACTCACACACCGCCACTCATCCATAGACTTACTCACACACCTCCTCAGTCATGCAAAGAATCAATCACACCCATTTACTCACCTATACAGTTATACACAGACCAACTCACTTATTTATATAAATACTAACACATATACAATCACTCATACAAGCAGACACTCATCCATACAGCCACTCTCACAATCACTCACTCTCACGTAAAGTCATTTATATACCCCAACACTCACATATACTGCATTTCACATATGTAGTTACACACACATATACCACTGAGACATGCATTCACTCACCAACACACCCATACACACATAGTGATTGAATGTATATCTCAGTAGTACATGTGTGAGTAACTACATATGTGAAAGGCAGTATATATGTGTGTTGGAGTATATAAATGGCTATAAGTGAGAGTGCTGGGGCTGGTGTTTCAGGGTTTAGGGCAGTGCAGTGGTGTTCGGGCAGTGTAGGGGGTCGTGCTGGGGGTGGTGTTTCAGGGTTTAGGGCAGTGCAGTGGTGTTCGGGCAGTGTAGGGGGTTGTGCTGGGGCTGGTGTTTCATGGTTTAGGGCAGTGCAGTGGTGTTCGGGCAGTGTAGGGTGTCGTGCTGGGGGTGGTGTTTCAGGGTTTAGGGCAGTGCAGTGGTGTTCGGGCAGTGTAGGGGTCATGCTGGGGGTGGTGTTTCAGGGTTTAGGGCAGTGCAGTGGTGTACGGGCAGAGTAGGGGGTCTTGCTGGGGGTGGTGTTTCAGGGTTTAGG
The DNA here is from genome assembly GCA_963921515.1 of Calotriton arnoldi. NCBI lineage: Eukaryota > Metazoa > Chordata > Amphibia > Caudata > Salamandridae > Calotriton > Calotriton arnoldi. Next base: position 171,909 of record CAWUFW010013640.1, on the reverse strand, counting down.
GCAGTGGTGTTCGGGCAGTGTAGGGGGTCTTGCTGGGGGTAGTGTTTCGGGGTTTAGGGCAGTGCAGTGGTGTTCGTGCAGTGTAGGGGGTCGTGCTGGGGGTGGTGTTTCAGGGTTTAGGGCAGTGCAGTAGTGTTCGGGCAGTGTAGGGGATCGTGCAGGGGGTGGTGTTTCAGGGTTTAGGGCAGTGCAGTGGTGTTCAGGCAGTGTAGGAGGTCGTGCTGGGGGTGGTGTTTCAGGGTTTAGGGCAGTGCAGTGGTGTTCGGGCAGTGTAGGGGTCGTGCAGGGGTGGTGTTTCAGGGTTTAGGGCAGTGCAGTGGTGTTTGGGCAGTGTAGGGGTCGTGCTGGGGCTGGTGTTTCAGGGTTTAGGGCAGTGCAGTGGTGTTCGGGCAGTGTAGGGGGTCTTGCTGGGGGTGGTGTTTCAGGGTTTAGGGCAGTGGTGTTCGGGCAGTGTAGGGGGTCTTGCTGGGGGTGGTGTTTCAGGGTTTAGGGCAGTGCAGTGGTGTTCGGGCAGTGTAGGGGGTCTTGCTGGGGGTAGTGTTTCAGGGTTTAGGGCAGTGCAGTGGTGTTCGTACAGTGTAGGGGGTCGTGCTTGGGGTTGGTGTTTCAGGGTTTAGGGCAGAGCAGTAGTGTTCGGGCAGTGTAGGGGGTCGTGCAGGGAGTGGTGTTTCAGGGTTTAGGGCAGTGCAGTGGTGTTCGGGCAGTGTAGGGGTCGTGCTGGGGTTGGTGTTTCAGGGTTTAGGGCAGTGCAGTGGTGTTCGGGCAGTGTAGGGGGTCGTGCTGGGGTGGTGTTTCAGGGTTTAGGGCAGTGGTGTTCGGGCAGTGTAGGGGGTCTTGCTGGGGGTGATGTTTCAGGGTTTAGGGCAGTGCAGTGGTGTTCGGGCAGTGTAGGAGGTCTTGCTGGGGGTAGTGTTTCAGGGTTTAGGGCAGTGCAGTGGTGTTCGGGCAGTGTAGAGGTCATGCTGGGGGTGGTGTTTTAGGGTTTAGGGCAGTGCAGTGGTGTTCGGGCAGTGTAGGGGGTCGTGAAGGGGTGGTGTTTCAGGGTTTAGGGCAGTGCAGTGGTGTTCGGGCAGTGTAGGAGGTCGTGCTAGGGTATGTGTTTCAGGGTTTAGGGCAGTGCAGTGGTGTTCGGGCAGTGTAGAGGTCGTGCTGGGAGTAGTGTTTTAGGGTTTAAGGTAGTGCAGTGGTGTTTGTGTAGTGTAGGGGGTCGTGCTGGGGGCAGTGTTTTAGGGTTTAGGGTAGTGCAGTGGTGTTTGTGTAGTGTAGGGGGTCATGTTTTAGGGTAGTGCAGTGGTGTTTGGGTAGTGTAGAGAGTCGTGCTGGGGGTAGTATTTTAGGATTTAGGTTAGTGCAGTGGTGTTGGGGTAGTGTTTTAGGGTTTAGGGTAGTGCAGTGGTGTTTGTGTAGTGTAGGGGGTCATGCTGGGGGTAGTGTTTTAGGGTTTAGGATAGTGCAGTGGTGCTTGTGTAGTGTAGGGGGTCGTGCTGGGGTAGTGTTTTAGGGTTTAGGGTAGTGCAGTGGTGTTTTTGTAGTGTAGGGGGTCATGTTTTAAGATGCAACACTCCAATACCTGACCAGTCTGCACTACATAAAACTGCAAAAAAACTAAAAATAAAAAGTGTTTTGCACACTTTTGTCATTGGGCTATATGTGGGCTACATCTGGGTAATATTTGTGCTACATTTGGGCTCTTTTTTCACTGGTGGCCATCTTGGAAGACTTCTTTGTTATGAAGTTTCCTAATTTCCTCATTTACTGCAGTCTCCTCAGTAGGAAATGCTTTCAGTTTTTACTTTGATTCCATCAAGAAGGCATTCAGATGTGTCACACATTTGCCATACATTCAGAATGTTATTACTCTAGTTGTTCATTAGATCACTGTAGTAAAGCTACTGCTCACCAAGGAGTTAACTGGAAGTCTACTGCTGGTATTGAAAGTGATTGTTTCAGTCTGCATGTCAGAATTTTCTAATGAAATAGAAGAGGATTTGAGATCTCACTTAAAACATGCACTAAATTTTCTTTTTGCAGCACTAACCATAATTTCTATGGCAAAATGAACCCCTCATTTTGTTCCTTTTTAAATTAAATGTTTTAAGTGTTACCAGTTTATTCCAATCAAGATGGCTTCAGGTGTGCCATACTTTTGTCATAAGTAAGGCTGTTAGCACTCTAGTTGTTCTTTAGAACACTCTGGGAAGCTGCAGTAGAACACAAAGGCATCAACTGACAGGCTGCTCCTGTTGAAATATAACAGGAAGATATTTGAGATCTCACTTAAAACATGTCCTAATTTTTCTTTCTACAGCACTAACCATAATTTCTATGGCAAAATGAACCCCCTCATTTTGTTCCTTTTTAAATTAAATGTTTTAAGTGTTACCAGTTTATTCCAATCAAGATGGCTTCAGGTGTGCCATACTTTTGTCATAAGTAAGACTGTTAGCGCTCTAGTTGTTCTTTAGAACACTCTGGGAAGCTGCAGTAGAACACAAAGGCATCAACTGACAGGCTGCTCCTGTTGAAATATAACAGGAAGATATTTGAGATCACACTTGAAACATGTCCTAATTTTTCTTTCTACAGCACTAACCATAATTTCTATGACAAAATGAACCCCATCATTTTGTTCCTTTTTAAATTAAATGTTTTAAGTGTTACCAGTTTATTCCAATCAAGATGGCTTCAGGTGTGCCATACTTTTGTCATAAGTAAGACTGTTAGCGCACTAGTTGTTCTTTAGAACACTCTGGGAAGCTGCAGTAGAACACAAAGGCATCAACTGACAGGCTGCTCCTGTTGAAATATAACAGGAAGATATTTGAGATCACACTTGAAACATGTCCTAATTTTTCTTTCCAGAGCACTAACCATAATTTCTATGACAAGATGAACCCCATCATTTTGTTCCTTTTTAAATTAAATGTTTTAAGTGTTACCAGTTTATTCCAATCAAGATGGCTTCAGGTGTGCCATACTTTTGTCATAAGTAAGGCTGTTAGCACTCTAGTTGTTCTTTAGAACACTCTGGGAAGCTGCAGTAGAACACAAAGGAATCAACTGACAGTCTCTGCCCTTGTTGGATGTACATGTTTTACTGAGAATGTCAGACTTCATTCTCACATGACTGAGAAAGATAATGTGAATTTACAGAAAATATGCTCTCATTTTAGCTTCTGGGGCAACTTCCAAAACTGTATGGGACAAGCATGTGAAAATAGTTTTCTCTCAAACATGATTCATGATATCCCAGCAGAAGGTTTTTCACAGGGTAAAATCACCTTAGAACACACCACAATTCCTGAAATTAGTATGGTACCATCAACAAATGAATTCTAATGTAACTAAAGTCTGTTATCACCCTTTATAGTTCTCCTTTTGGTAACCCTCAAAATCTTCGATTCACTACAATGCATTTCAATGGGGTACTATCATTTATATTGGTCCCAAGATGGCTGCCAGCAATTCCAGGATGAAGTGCTGACAGCCAATCAGATCTCACGATGACATGTGTGGTTTTGCTCCGCCCAGATATATATGTGTTTTTACTTTTGATTTTCTCAGCAACTACTGAACGGATTTACACCATTTAACAAAGGGTTCTTTTTGAACCAAGAACTACCTCTTTGCCAAATTTGGTGTAATTCCGTTCAGCAGTTCGGGCTGTAGCCTTGCATAAAGTTTCCTATGGGAAATTGATTTTTGACTCTTATTTTTTAATTTCTCCGCAACTACTGAACGGATTTACACCATTTAACAAAAGGGTTCTTTCTGAACCAAGAACTACCTCTTTGCCAAATTTGGTGTAATTCCGTTCAGCAGTTCGGGCTGTAGCCGTGTCTAAAGTTTCCTATGGGAAAATGAATGGGGAAAACATGTTTTGGGACCCCCTTTTTCTCGGTCCTCGCTTGACGAATCACCCTGAGACTTTCAGGGTAGGAGCGGACCGGAGCGGGCCATAAAGTTTGAAAATTTCGCGAAGATTCGTCAACCGACGCAAGAGTTATTTCAAATAGAATGTCGCGGATTTCCTATGGAAAATAGGTCCTAACTATAACTATCTACTGGCGACCGCCAGTAGATAATATATATATATATATATATATATATATATATATATATATATATATATATATATATATATATGTATATTTATGTATGTATATATATATATTACCTACTGCGGTCGCCACTAGGTAGTTATAGGTAGAGCCTAGTTTCCATAGGAAAAGCGTTTTTTGATTTGCCAATATCTTTGGCACCGTTTACCAAATCCTCGCGAAATTTTCAAAAACTAATGGGGCGCTCCGGTCAGCTCCTGTCTTAAAAGTTTCGGGGTGATTCGTCAAGCGGGGGCCGAGAAAAAAGGGGGTCCCACAACGCATTTTCTCCATGTTAATTTCCATAGAAACTTTTGTTGCGGCTACAGCCCGAACTGCTGAACGGAATTACACCAAATTTGGTCCAGAGTGCACTCTTTGCTTTAAATGGTGTAAATCCGTTCAGAAGTTCCTGAGAAATGTAAAAATAAAAAATATCGATATCTGGTGACCCCGGTGATTTCGCGAACCCTCCCGATCACGAGCTTCATTCTGATTGGCTGCCAACACTTCAAACCAAGAAGTGTTGGCAGCCATCTTGTGACTCGGTAAAGCAAAGATACAAGAAAACAGTAAAAAAAAGATAAAAAACAAGAAAAGGGGGCAGGGTAGAGACACCACCTCCTATGTTTACGTTGGGAGGGAGCCCTCCTGGAGCCCTCCATGGCCCTGGGGACCGCCACCCCCAGGGCCGGCTCCAGCAATGTCCCGGGGGGCCTACCCCCGGGACATTGCAGTTTGCAATGACAGGGCGGGAGCACAGCTCTCGCCCTGTCATTGCAAACACTGCTTTGCTTCATGGAAGCGAGAGCAGGAAACCTGCTCTCGCTTCCATAAAGCGAAGCAGATTGCTTTTGGACAAGGGGAGCTGCATGTCAGCAGCTCCCCTTGTCCAAAAGCAATGCCGGCTTCCGCAGGAGGCGGGGAGCCGGCTGGGATCGCGGGGGCATTGGGGCTCCCCCCGCGGTCCCCAACGTAAGGCCAGGCCCCTGGGGATGGGGTCCCCGGGGCCATAATTAGCCTCAGGAGGGAGGCCACTTGGCCTCCCTCCAAAAAAAAAAAAAAAAAAGAAAGGCTGGCCAGGCCCCGGGGAATGGGGTCCCCGGGGCCATAATTGGCCTCAGGAGGGGGTCCACCCGGCCCCCCTCCTTTAAAAAATATATATAAATATGTGGCCATGCCCTGGGGGATGGGATCCCCAGCGCCCAGAAAATATGGAGAGAAGGGGGCAACACAGCCCCCCTTGTAACCCAAAAGAAAAAGGAAAAAAAGCCATCATCGCTGGAGGCCCTGCCCCCTCCCTGCAGCACACTGCAAACACACCTCCTGGTGTGTTGTGGGTTGGGGGATTAAGTCCCCTAGATCCTTTAGGGTCCTTAGGGGCCAACTAGCCCACCAGGTATCTCCAGTAAGCTCCATACAGTGGGATTGCTGAGAGGTGGTTCGAGGCCACGCCCCTTTTTACTCCACTCTGCAAATGTGCTTCTTGGCGCACTGCTGGTGGGGTGATGAGGTCCACATGTGTCCCGAGGACCTCAGGACTAAAGTGGACTTCATCCCCCGAGCAGCAGTGCGCCAGGAGGCGCGTTTGCAGAGTGGTGTAAAAGGGGCGTGGCCTCAGACCACTCTCAGCAATCCAGCTGTGTGGGGCTTACTGGAGGTACCTGGTGGGCTAGTTGGCCCCCAGGGACCCCCAGCAGCAAAGGGACTTTAATCCCCATCCAAGAGCGCGCCAGGTAGTGCGTTTGCAGAGTGGTGGGGAAAGGGGCGTGGCCTGCAATGACAACTTAGCAATCCCGCTGTGTGGGACTTACTGGAGGTAATAGGAGGGGTAGTTGGCCCCCAAGGTTGACCTTGGGGGCCAACTACCCTTCCTGTTACCTCTAGTAAGTCCTACACAGTGGGATTGCTAAGAGGTTTTCGGAGGCCATGCTCACCTTTCTCCACCACTCTGCAAACGCGCATCCTGGCACAATACTGGTTGGGTGATGAAGTCTACTTTACTCCTGAGGGACTTTGGAGGCCAAGTAGCCCTCCAGGTACCTCCTACGCTGTGGAATTCCTGAGCGCTGGTCAGAGGCCGAGGCCCCTTTCTGCACCACTCTGCAAACGCGACTACTACCTTATAGTTAGAAATTAGCATTTAAAAAACCTTAGAAATTCACTGAAAATAACATAGGTTTCAGGGACGTTATAATTAGAAATTAGCGTTTAAAAAAACCTTGGAAATTCACTGAAAAAACCACAAGTTTCAGGGACGTTATAGTTAGTTGGACATTTCATTAGTACAAAACCAGAGAAATTTGGCCGTTATAGTTAGTTGAGCTAACTATAACTCGCACCCCGCAATGCACTGCTGATGACGTCACATATTACATCACTCATGACATGGTCAGTGACATCACTGATGACATCACTGACGACATTTCAAATGACATCACTGATGACATCACTGATGGGTAGTTGGCCCCAAGGACCCTTACGAGCCAAGGGGACTTCATCTACAACTAATAGTATGCCAAGAGGCGTGTTTCAGAGTGGTGGAGAAAAGGGGAGTGGCCACCGAATACCTCTCAGCAAACCCACTGTGTGGGACTTACTGGAGTTAACAGGCTGGGAAGTTGGAACCCAAGGATCGTCTGGAGCCAAGGGGACTTCAGCCCCCAACAAGTAGTGCGTCAGGAGGCACATTTGCACAGTGGTGGGGAAAGGGGGCATGGCCTCTGACAACCTCTCAGCAATCCTGCTGTGTGGAACTTCCTGGAGGTAACAGGCGGGGTAGTTGGCCCCTAAGGACGTCCTTAAGGGCCAACTACCTCTCCTGTTACCTACAGTAAGTCCCACACAGCGCGATTGCTAAGAGGTCTTTGGAGGCCACGCCCCCTTTCTCCACCACTCTGTAAATGTGGCTCAGCTTGTGGTGCACTACTGGTTGGGGGATGAAGTCCACTTTACTCTGAGGGACCTTGGGGGCAAGAAGCCCACCTGGTAACTCCTGTAAGTCCTACACAACGGTATTCCTGAGAGCTGGTCAGAGGCCCAGCCCCTTTCTCCACCACTCTGCAAATGCGAATACTAGTTAAAAAACTATAGAAATTCACTGAAAAAACCAAAGGTTACAAGGACATTATAGTTAGGAATTAGCTTTGAAAAAACCTTAGAAATTCACTGAAAAAACCAAAGGTTACAGGGACTTTATAGTTAGCAAATAAAATTAAAAAAACCTTAGAAATTCACTGAAAAAACAAAGGTTACAGCGACATTATGGTTAGACTCACTAGTCAAAACCAGAGAAATTCAGCAGTTATAGTTAACTGAGCTAACAATAACTTATGCCCCGCAATGCACTGCTTATCACCTCACCTCACATATTACATCACTCAAGACATGGTCAGTGACATCACTGATGACATCTTAAATTACATCACTGATAATGTCACTGATGACAGCATCCACAGAACTACTCACTCACCTACTCACACCCCCATATAACCTCTCGTATGCCCACTCACCCACCTGCACAACGACTGACATCCCCATTCACAGACCTATACCAGTACTCGCACACCCACTCACTCCTCAGTAGAGCCACTCACACACCCACTCACTCACTTGTCCAGCCACTCACACAACCATTCAGTTACCCATACACCCACTTATATAACCAGTTACTCACCCATACAGCCAGTCACAAAACCACACACTCAGCCATACAGCTACTCACACTCCCACTTATTTACCTACAAAGTCACTCACACACCCACTCACTCACCAAATCAGCTTCTCAACACAGCCACTCACTCACCCATAGAAGCCCTCACACACTCACTCACACAACCACTTACATACCCATTCACACATCCATACAAGCACTCACACATCCCTGTACTAACTCACACAGCCATTCACACAGACATTCACTCTCCAAAACAGCCACTCACACACAAACTCACTCAACAAAACACCCATTTAACCAGGCACTCACTCACCCATACAGCCACTTACACACCCAGTCACTTACTCATACAGCCATTCAGACACCCATTCACTCACCCATACAGTCGCTACACACCCCCTAACCCGCCCATAGAGCCTCTTACACTTCCACTCACCCACCCATACAGACACCGACACACCCACTCACTCACCAATACAGCCACTCATTCAGCTTCTCACTCACCCACACAGGTACTCACACCCCCACTTATACACTAATATAGCCACTCACAAACCCATACACACAAAGATACATACGTTCACACAGCCACTCACATGATATATATTAAAAGTGGTATCACTCATTAGTAGTACACCTAATATACTACTTTAACTTTTGTAGTACCTTAGTATATATAGTTAACATTCATAAACTCTTAGAAAATACTTACGCTCACTGGATGGTGTCATTAGTGATGTCAGTGACCATGTCATGAGTGATGTAATATGTGAGGTCATAAGCAGTGCAGTCGCCACTGGATAGTTATAGTAGTTGTGAATTAATTTTTTTTTAGTTAGTAACTTTGGCTCCATTTGACGAATCTCCACAAAACTTTCCAAAAAACATGCTGTTTTTTGACTAGTTTGGGCATAAAAAGTTTCTAGGTGATCCGTCAAGCGGGGGCACATTGCACTGAGGTCTAACAGAATAAGTGCAGGTGTGACACCGTTGTCTACTTGTTGCCTTAGATATTCTGTTAAGGTCTTGCTGGGGGTAGTGTTTCAGGGTTTAGGGCAGTGCAGTGGTGTTCGGGCAGTGTAGGGGTCATGCTGGGGGTGGTGTTTTAGGGTTTAGGGCAGTGCAGTGGTGTTCGGGCAGTGTAGGGGGTCGTGAAGGGGTGGTGTTTCAGGAGTTTAGGGCAGTGCAGTGGTGTTCGGGCAGTGTAGGGGGTCGTGCTAGGGTATGTGTTTCAGGGTTTAGGGCAGTGCAGTGGTGTTCGGGCAGTGTAGGGGGTCGTGCTGGGGGTAGTGTTTTAGGGTTTAAGGTAGTGCAGTGGTGTTTGTGTAGTGTAGGGGGTCGTGCTGGGGGCAGTGTTTTAGGGTTTAGGGTAGTGCAGTGGTGTTTGTGTAGTGTAGGGGGTCATGTTTTAGGGTAGTGCAGTGGTGTTTGGGTAGTGTAGAGAGTCGTGCTGGGGGTAGTATTTTAGGATTTAGGTTAGTGCAGTGGTGTTGGGGTAGTGTTTTAGGGTTTAGGGTAGTGCAGTGGTGTTTGTGTAGTGTAGGGGGTCATGCTGGGGGTAGTGTTTTAGGGTTTAGGATAGTGCAGTGGTGCTTGTGTAGTGTAGGGGGTCGTGCTGGGGTAGTGTTTTAGGGTTTAGGGTAGTGCAGTGGTGTTTTTGTAGTGTAGGGGGTCATGTTTTAAGATGCAACACTCCAATACCTGACCAGTCTGCACTACATAAAACTGCAAAAAAACTAAAAATAAAAAGTGTTTTGCACACTTTTGTCATTGGGCTATATGTGGGCTACATCTGGGTAATATTTGTGCTACATTTGGGCTCTTTTTTCACTGGTGGCCATCTTGGAAGACTTCTTTGTTATGAAGTTTCCTAATTTCCTCATTTACTGCAGTCTCCTCAGTAGGAAATGCTTTCAGTTTTTTACTTTGATTCCATCAAGAAGGCATTCAGATGTGTCACACATTTGCCATACATTCAGAATGTTATTACTCTAGTTGTTCATTAGATCACTGTAGTAAAGCTACTGCTCACCAAGGAGTTAACTGGAAGTCTACTGCTGGTATTGAAAGTGATTGTTTCAGTCTGCATGTCAGAATTTTCTAATGAAATAGAAGAGGATTTGAGATCTCACTTAAAACATGCACTAAATTTTCTTTTTGCAGCACTAACCATAATTTCTATGGCAAAATGAACCCCCTCATTTTGTTCCTTTTTAAATTAAATGTTTTAAGTGTTACCAGTTTATTCCAATCAAGATGGCTTCAGGTGTGCCATACTTTTGTCATAAGTAAGGCTGTTAGCACTCTAGTTGTTCTTTAGAACACTCTGGGAAGCTGCAGTAGAACACAAAGGCATCAACTGACAGGCTGCTCCTGTTGAAATATAACAGGAAGATATTTGAGATCTCACTTAAAACATGTCCTAATTTTTCTTTCTACAGCACTAACCATAATTTCTATGGCAAAATGAACCCCTCATTTTGTTCCTTTTTAAATTAAATGTTTTAAGTGTTACCAGTTTATTCCAATCAAGATGGCTTCAGGTGTGCCATACTTTTGTCATAAGTAAGACTGTTAGCGCTCTAGTTGTTCTTTAGAACACTCTGGGAAGCTGCAGTAGAACACAAAGGCATCAACTGACAGGCTGCTCCTGTTGAAATATAACAGGAAGATATTTGAGATCACACTTGAAACATGTCCTAATTTTTCTTTCTACAGCACTAACCATAATTTCTATGACAAAATGAACCCCATCATTTTGTTCCTTTTTAAATTAAATGTTTTAAGTGTTACCAGTTTATTCCAATCAAGATGGCTTCAGGTGTGCCATACTTTTGTCATAAGTAAGACTGTTAGCGCTCTAGTTGTTCTTTAGAACACTCTGGGAAGCTGCAGTAGAACACAAAGGCATCAACTGACAGGCTGCTCCTGTTGAAATATAACAGGAAGATATTTGAGATCACACTTGAAACATGTCCTAATTTTTCTTTCCAGAGCACTAACCATAATTTCTATGACAAGATGAACCCCATCATTTTGTTCCTTTTTAAATTAAATGTTTTAAGTGTTACCAGTTTATTCCAATCAAGATGGCTTCAGGTGTGCCATACTTTTGTCATAAGTAAGGCTGTTAGCACTCTAGTTGTTCTTTAGAACACTCTGGGAAGCTGCAGTAGAACACAAAGGAATCAACTGACAGTCTCTGCCCTTGTTGGATGTACATGTTTTACTGAGAATGTCAGACTTCATTCTCACATGACTGAGAAAGATAATGTGAATTTACAGAAAATATGCTCTCATTTTAGCTTCTGGGGCAACTTCCAAAACTGTATGGGACAAGCATGTGAAAATAGTTTTCTCTCAAACATGATTCATGATATCCCAGCAGAAGGTTTTTCACAGGGTAAAATCACCTTAGAACACACCACAATTCCTGAAATTAGTATGGTACCATCAACAAATGAATTCTAATGTAACTAAAGTCTGTTATCACCCTTTATAGTTCTCCTTTTGGTAACCCTCAAAACCTTCGATTCACTACAATGCATTTCAATGGGGTACTATCATTTATATTGGTCCCAAGATGGCTGCCAGCAATTCCAGGATGAAGTGCTGACAGCCAATCAGATCTCACGATGACATGTGTGGTTAGGCTCCGCCCAGATATATATGTGTTTTTACTTTTGATTTTCTCAGCAACTACTGAACGGATTTACACCATTTAACAAAGGGTTCTTTTTTAACCAAGAACTACCTCTTTGCCAAATTTGGTGTAATTCCGTTCAGCAGTTCGGGCTGTAGCCTTGCATAAAGTTTCCTATGGGAAATTGATTTTTTGACTCTTATTTTTTTAATTTCTCCGCAACTACTGAACGGATTTACACCATTTAACAAAAAGGGTTCTTTCTGAACCAAGAACTACCTCTTTGCCAAATTTGGTGTAATTCCGTTCAGCAGTTCGGGCTGTAGCCGTGTCTAAAGTTTCCTATGGGAAAATGAATGGGGAAAACACGTTTTGGGACCCCCCTTTTTTCTCGGTCCTCGCTTGACGAATAACCCTGAGACTTTCAGGGTAGGAGCGGACCGGAGCGGGCCATAAAGTTTGAAAATTTCGCGAAGATTCGTCAACCGACGCAAGAGTTATTTCAAATAGAATGTCGCGGATTTCCTATGGAAAATAGGTCCTAACTATAACTATCTACTGGCGACCGCCAGTAGATAATATATATATATATATATATATATATATGTATATTTATGTATGTATATATATATATTACCTACTGCGGTCGCCACTAGGTAGTTATAGGTAGAGCCTAGTTTCCATAGGAAAAGCGTTTTTTGATTTGCCAATATCTTTGGCACCGTTTACCAAATCCTCGCGAAATTTTCAAAAACTAATGGGGCGCTCCGGTCAGCTCCTGTCTTAAAAGTTTCGGGGTGATTCGTCAAGCGGGGGCCGAGAAAAAAGGGGGTCCCACAACGCATTTTCTCCATGTTAATTTCCATAGAAACTTTTGTTGCGGCTACAGCCCGAACTGCTGAACGGAATTACACCAAATTTGGTCCAGAGTGCACTCTTTGCTTTAAATGGTGTAAATCCGTTCAGAAGTTCCTGAGAAATGTAAAAATAAAAAATATCGATATCTGGTGACCCCGGTGATTTCGCGAACCCTCCCGATCACGAGCTTCATTCTGATTGGCTGCCAACACTTCAAACCAAGAAGTGTTGGCAGCCATCTTGTGACTCGGTAAAGCAAAGATACAAGAAAACAGTAAAAAAAGATAAAAAACAAGAAAAGGGGCAGGGTAGAGACACCACCTCCTATGTTTACGTTGGGAGGGGGCCCTCCTGGAGCCCTCCATGGCCCTGGGGACCGCCACCCCCAGGGCTGGCTCCAGCAATGTCCCGGGGGGCCTACCCCCGGGACATTGCAGTTTGCAATGACAGGGCGGGAGCACAGCTCTCGCCCTGTCATTGCAAACACTGCTTTGCTTCATGGAAGCGAGAGCAGGAAACCTGCTCTCGCTTCCATAAAGCGAAGCAGATTGCTTTTGGACAAGGGGAGCTGCATGTCAGCAGCTCCCCTTGTCCAAAAGCAATGCCGGCTTCCGCAGGAGGCGGGGAGCCGGCTGGGATCGCGGGGGCATTGGGGCTCCCCCCGCGGTCCCCAACGTAAGGCCAGGCCCCTGGGGATGGGGTCCCCGGGGCCATAATTAGCCTCAGGAGGGAGGCCACGTGGCCTCCCTCCAAAAAAAAAAAAAAAAAGAAAGGCTGGCCAGGCCCCGGGGAATGGGGTCCCCAGGGCCATAATTGGCCTCAGGAGGGGGACCACGCAGCCCCCCTCCAAAATGCAAAAAAAAAGAAAGGCTGGCCAGGCCCCGGGGGATGGGGTCCCCGGGGCTGAAAAAGGCCTCAGGAGGGGGTCCACCCGGCCCCCCTCCTTTAAAAAATATATATAAATATGTGGCCATGCCCTGGGGGATGGGATCCCCAGCGCCCAGAAAATATGGAGAGAAGGGGGCAACACAGCCCCCCTTGTAACCCAAAAGAAAAAGGAAAAAAAAGCCATCATCGCTGGAGGCCCTGCCCCCTCCCTGCAGCACACTGCAAACACACCTCCTGGTGTGTTGTGGGTTGGGGGATTAAGTCCCCTAGATCCTTTAGGGTCCTTAGGGGCCAACTAGCCCACCAGGTATCTCCAGTAAGCCCCATACAGTGGGATTGCTGAGAGGTGGTTCGAGGCCACGCCCCTTTTTACTCCACTCTGCAAATGTGCTTCTTGGCGCACTGCTGGTGGGGTGATGAGGTCCACATGTGTCCCGAGGACCTCAGGACTAAAGTGGACTTCATCCCCCGAGCAGCAGTGCGCCAGGAGGCGCGTTTGCAGAGTGGTGTAAAAAGGGGGCGTGGCCTCAGACCACTCTCAGCAATCCAGCTGTGTGGGGCTTACTGGAGGTACCTGGTGGGCTAGTTGGCCCCCAGGGACCCCCAGCAGCAAAGGGGACTTTAATCCCCATCCAAGAGCGCGCCAGGTAGTGCGTTTGCAGAGTGGTGGGGAAAGGGGGCGTGGCCTGCAATGACAACTTAGCAATCCCGCTGTGTGGGACTTACTGGAGGTAATAGGAGGGGTAGTTGGCCCCCAAGGTTGACCTTGGGGGCCAACTACCCTTCCTGTTACCTCTAGTAAGTCCTACACAGTGGGATTGCTAAGAGGTTTTCGGAGGCCATGCTCACCTTTCTCCACCACTCTGCAAACGCGCATCCTGGCACAATACTGGTTGGGTGATGAAGTCTACTTTACTCCTGAGGGACTTTGGAGGCCAAGTAGCCCTCCAGGTACCTCCTACGCTGTGGAATTCCTGAGCGCTGGTCAGAGGCCGAGGCCCCTTTCTGCACCACTCTGCAAACGCGACTACTACCTTATAGTTAGAAATTAGCATTTAAAAAACCTTAGAAATTCACTGAAAATAACATAGGTTTCAGGGACGTTATAATTAGAAATTAGCGTTTAAAAAAACCTTGGAAATTCACTGAAAAAACCACAAGTTTCAGGGACGTTATAGTTAGTTGGACATTTCATTAGTACAAAACCAGAGAAATTTGGCCGTTATAGTTAGTTGAGCTAACTATAACTCGCACCCCGCAATGCACTGCTGATGACGTCACATATTACATCACTCATGACATGGTCAGTGACATCACTGATGACATCACTGACGACATTTCAAATGACATCACTGATGACATCACTGATGGGTAGTTGGCCCCAAGGACCCTTACGAGCCAAGGGGACTTCATCTACAACTAATAGTATGCCAAGAGGCGTGTTTCAGAGTGGTGGAGAAAAGGGGAGTGGCCACCGAATACCTCTCAGCAAACCCACTGTGTGGGACTTACTGGAGTTAACAGGCTGGGAAGTTGGAACCCAAGGATCGTCTGGAGCCAAGGGGACTTCAGCCCCCAACAAGTAGTGCGTCAGGAGGCACATTTGCACAGTGGTGGGGAAAGGGGCATGGCCTCTGACAACCTCTCAGCAATCCTGCTGTGTGGAACTTCCTGGAGGTAACAGGAGGGGTAGTTGGCCCCTAAGGACGTCCTTAAGGGCCAACTACCTCTCCTGTTACCTACAGTAAGTCCCACACAGCGCGATTGCTAAGAGGTCTTTGGAGGCCACGCCCCCTTTCTCCACCACTCTGTAAATGTGGCTCAGCTTGTGGTGCACTACTGGTTGGGGGATGAAGTCCACTTTACTCTGAGGGACCTTGGGGGGCAAGAAGCCCACCTGGTAACTCCTGTAAGTCCTACACAACGGTATTCCTGAGAGCTGGTCAGAGGCCCAGCCCCCTTTCTCCACCACTCTGCAAATGCGAATACTAGTTAAAAAACTATAGAAATTCACTGAAAAAACCAAAGGTTACAAGGACATTATAGTTAGGAATTAGCTTTGAAAAAACCTTAGAAATTCACTGAAAAAACCAAAGGTTACAGGGACTTTATAGTTAGCAAATAAAATTAAAAAAACCTTAGAAATTCACTGAAAAAACAAAGGTTACAGCGACATTATGGTTAGACTCACTAGTCAAAACCAGAGAAATTCAGCAGTTATAGTTAACTGAGCTAACAATAACTTATGCCCCCGCAATGCACTGCTTATCACCTCACCTCACATATTACATCACTCAAGACATGGTCAGTGACATCACTGATGACATCTTAAATTACATCACTGATAATGTCACTGATGACAGCATCCACAGAACTACTCACTCACCTACTCACACCCCCATATAACCTCTCGTATGCCCACTCACCCACCTGCACAACGACTGACATCCCCATTCACAGACCTATACCAGTACTCGCACACCCACTCACTCCTCAGTAGAGCCACTCACACACCCACTCACTCACTTGTCCAGCCACTCACACAACCATTCAGTTACCCATACACCCACTTATATAACCAGTTACTCACCCATACAGCCAGTCACATAACCACACACTCAGCCATACAGCTACTCACACTCCCACTTATTTACCTACAAAGTCACTCACACACCCACTCACTCACCAAATCAGCTTCTCAACACAGCCACTCACTCACCCATAGAAGCCCTCACACACTCACTCACACAACCACTTACATACCCATTCACACATCCATACAAGCACTCACACATCCCCGTACTAACTCACACAGCCATTCACACAGACATTCACTCTCCAAAACAGCCACTCACACACAAACTCACTCAACAAAACACCCATTTAACCAGGCACTCACTCACCCATACAGCCACTTACACACCCAGTCACTTACTCATACAGCCATTCAGACACCCATTCACTCACCCATACAGACGCTACACACCCCCTAACCCGCCCAAAGAGCCTCTTACACTTCCACTCACCCACCCATACAGACACCGACACACCCACTCACTCACCAATACAGCCACTCATTCAGCTTCTCACTCACCCACACAGGTACTCACACCCCCACTTATACACTAATATAGCCACTCACAAACCCATACACACAAAGATACATACGTTCACACAGCCACTCACATGATATATATTAAAAGTGGTATCACTCATTAGTAGTACACCTAATATACTACTTTAACTTTTGTAGTACCTTAGTATATATAGTTAACATTCATAAACTCTTAGAAAATACTTACGCTCACTGGATGGTGTCATTAGTGATGTCAGTGACCATGTCATGAGTGATGTAATATGTGAGGTCATAAGCAGTGCAGTCGCCACTGGATAGTTATAGTAGTTGTGAATTAATTTTTTTAGTTAGTAACTTTGGCTCCATTTGACGAATCTCCACAAAACTTTCCAAAAAACATGCTGTTTTTTGACTAGTTTGGGCATAAAAAGTTTCTAGGTGATCCGTCAAGCGGGGGCCTTGAAAAAAGGGGTGGTCCCAAATGTGTTTTCCCCGTTAAATGTTCCATAGGAACTTTAGACAGCTACAGCCTAAATTGCTGAACGGATTTACACCAAATTTGGCAGAAAGCTAGATCTTGGTCTAGAAAGACTGTTTTTTTGTGTCTTTGTGTAAATTCGTTCAGTAGTTTTAGAAAAATTTAAAATTAAGGTTAAAAAAAATGTGTATATCACGCCGCGGAGGATATGTGGAGCTGAGAGATCTCAGCTTGAGATCTGATTGGCTGCCACCAACTCAATCAGGAAGTGGTGGCAACCATCTTATGACTAAGGACTCAGTCCTGAGTCCTGACAAAAATGTATTAAAAGGACATAAGGGGGCCGGGTAGGAATGCCCTGACCCTCTAGGCCTGGTGGTAGAATCCCAGAAAGACTTAACTCGGGACAAAAATGTTTTTGCACATAGCATAGCGCTTTGAATTGAACGCAACATTCAACTGGGAGCCAGTGAAGTTCGCAGATGGAGCAGGCTGGCAATAGGATGGAACTGAGGGGGATGAAGTAGGAGTCTTGCCACTGATTTCTGCACTATCTTGAGCCACCTGAGAAGATACTTTGTGACCCCTAGGTAAAGAATGGTTCTGTAATCGAGCCTCAAAATGACCAAGGCCTAGATTACTGTTCTCTGGGCAGAGACCAGGAGACATCTCAAGATACAAAAACAGGTAGCAGTCACTTTGGTGATTTGGAGACTCATGGATAGGCTCTAAACCAGCCAGACTCCCAGATTCTTGACCACTGGTACAGTGGTGGGTATAGTACCCATCACCTCAGGCCACAGATGTGGGCCCCACAGATGGAGGAGGTTGCCCAACAAAAAGACCTCAGTCTTTTCTCTGTTTAACTTCAAAGAGTTAGTGTTTATCCAGGAGCAGACTTGTATGAGGCAACTATTCAGTGCCTCTGCGCTATGGTTCTCCTGACATGAAAGGAAGACAACCACCTGAGTATCATCGGCATAAGAGAGGAGACCACACTTTTTTGCACTGTCCACAAGTGGCTTTACATACAAGTTATAGAGGGTTGGGCTGAGAGTGTAGCCCTGTGGGACCCCAGAATGTAGAGGGTGTAGCTTGGAGCGATGGTATTGGGTGTGGACTTGAAAGACACGATCCCGAAAGTAGGAGCTCAGCCAGGACAGAGCTCTCTCCTGCACCCCCACGGCCTCTATCCTTTGGAGTAGGGTGTTGTGGTTCACCGTGTCACACATTGCACTGAGGTCTAACAGAATAAGTGCAGGTGTGACACCGTTGTCTACTTGTTGCCTTAGATATTCTGTTATGGCAAGTAGGGTTGACTCTGTACTGTGGCCGACTCGAAAGCCCAGTTGTGAGGGGTGGAGCAGGCCACTGAGTTCTGTGTACATTGTGAGGTGTTTATTCATGTGTTTTTCTAGGACTTTAGACAGGGTAGGCAAGAGAGATATCGGTCTATAATGAGACCAGATAAAGGGGTCTAGATTAGGTTTTTTGAGTAAAGGCATGACCATTGCATGTTTCCATGATTTTAGGATGATACCTGCTTAAAGTTAGGCATTTAAAAGTAAGTAAATCCATCAAAGATGGTTCTGGTTTGCCAAACACCAAAGGAGGGCGAGGGTCAGGAGGTGAGCCTGACTTAATGATAGCAAGGAGGGATTTGAAAGTCGGGGCTCCAGGAGCTGAAATGAGGTCATTGAGCAGGTCCTGGCAGAATGACCCTGTTGAGAGTTATGATCTAATGTGGGGGAAAGAGTAACATGAATGTCTGTAGAGTTATAGTCTAGAGTGGGGGAGAAAGTGGCTTGAAAGTCTGCAACTTTTTTTTAGAAAAAAGTGGCTAACTCATCACACTGGGGTTGTGAGAGAGGGGTGACCGGGGCTGTGTCTGCGGGGTCAGAAAGTGTTTTTACAACTTGAAAGAGCGTTTTTTAGCTGTTTTGGGCCACGCTGATTTTATCAGAGAAAGTGGAGGCTCTAGCTATGTTGCAGCTTTTGTTGTAATCTTTTAGGGCCAACTTCTACTTTGCTTTGTCATATGCGCTGTAGGATTTACACCACGTTCTCTCAAGAGATTTTCAGATTTTTTTTATTTTTGAGCAGCGTATCATTGTACCAGAGGGCGGTGGAAGGGTTCGGTAGTGCTTTCAGGTCATGACAGAGATTAAAAAGTCAAGTGCAGACCCAATCCAACTATCAATGATGAAAGTTTCAGAACACACCGAGTTGTGCAGTGTCGGACGGTTGATTCTAAGGTAGAGTTCAAGACAGAAACAGTGAGCTTCAACCCGTTCCTGCCAGAGGAGGTGGAGTGGGCTGCCCATTGCTGAGATGCACCTGGAATGATGAGGGAAAAGGGAACTACGAAATGGTCAGACCACGCTACGGGTAAAGCCTAATCAGCCCGCAGATTCTTCTCATTTGAGAAAATGGGATCAAGCCAATGGCCAGCCTTGTGGGTGGGACCATTGTTAACAAGCTGGACATCAAGGGCCATGAGATCCTCATTAAGAGAGGAGGCATTTTTACATGACTTACTGTTGAAATGAATGTTAGAAACCCCGAGAATTGTAAAGCTAGCATACTTTACAATACAAGGGGAGAAGGCCTCCGTTAAACTGGAGCTCCAGTTGCACGCCACACCAGGGGGGAGCGATATATATCAGGGCACCTCATATGGTGAAGTTATTGGAGAAAATCAGGGAAAACAGCAAAGTTTCACAGTCTGGGATGGCGAGTTTGTCTATTTTACAGATGTACTGTGCTTTGGAAATAAGTGCAATGCTACCCCTTTTCTTATTCACTCAATCCACTCTAAGGATGCGATAGTCTGAGGGCAGAGCAGGTACAATGTCTGGTTCAGAGGCCTTATTCAGCCATGTTTCTGTTATAAACACAGCATCTGGGCCATGAGCAATACACTTTAATGTGTTTTTTTTGTTGGAGTGGGCCACTATGACAGGAGAATTAGATTCATCTATTGATCTTGGTGATTTTTATGGTTCGATGAAGTTGGAAATGTTGTCCTCTTCAAGTTGTGGGCTTTCAGAGTTAGACCAGACAGCCCACTTGGGCTCAATTCTTTCAATTTTTTATTTTCAGTCTTTAGTTGCATCCCCAACCAATTCCTTTGGACTTACAGACACTGTTTTAGCAAAAATGGAGTCTCAGAGAGACAGGAGACACATGTTGGATATGTTTCTCATTTTGTTGTACACACTTTATAATGCCCACAACATGATGCAATAGGACTATGTGTGTCTCGGGGTTCCTTTTTTTCTGTTGTGCACACGGCTAATATATGAGCAAGGATTATTTGCTTATGTTACAGAAATATACTGAATATGTCATAGTGAAGCCAACATGGCGGATGGAAGAGGAGCACTTGCTGTGAGCTCCTAAGGGCCGGGATCACCATTGGTGTAAATCCCCCTCATGTTCTGGCCTTCCATCCTCCGTGATCACTTGAATTAAACAGGATTACCATGTGCTTTGTTGTTTTGGGGGACTCCAGCCGCCTTACCGCCCTGGCTATGCGATCTGAGGTGGACTGCAGAGTCCCTCTGGTCTGATCTGACCAGAGGACCGTAAGAAGACCAATGCCCTGGCCGGTTTCTACTACTGCTGTCCTGAATGTCTGGCTCTGCTGAGCAGCAGACAAAAAGGAGTGGACTGATTCAGAGAATCAACTCGTGCAGCTCCTTCGTACCCTTATCGGGTGCCTGATGCCGCAAGGTCTCTTCCTGGAGCCTGGGGCTGTTGCTATTTGGCACATAGGTCTTCACCCCTACCCGAGCTGTGATCCCCTGCTTCTGACTCTGCTGCGACCTGACCCCACAGAATTGACCCATCCAACCGCACACTTCGGCCGTGAATCGCTGAAGGCTTGCAAGCAAGGCTATCAGGGGACTGGCCTGGAGTCACGGCTTCTCGTTGAACGCTCAAGCACCTACTGAGCATGAGATACTGCCAATATTTCCCTCTGTCGGGGGGCCACCAGCAATGACCCTTGAGCCCTGGCTATCTAGTGATCCACGAGGAGATGGGCACCTCCTCTCCGAATTGCACGGCTTTGGAGCTTCGGTCCATCGCTGACCCCAAGTTGCCAGAGGGCCTGGTTGTCGCCGAGGAGGTAAGCATCCCTCTTAAAGGGAAACACAGAAATCTGAGCTTTGAACACAGCTCTGAGGAGACTTGCTATTGCTGAGGAGGATGGCGCTCTAGTTTGTGCCTCATCCCTGAAGAGAAATTGTTACCGGGGAAGCCTCAGAACCAGCCCTTATCCTTCATTCAGAAAGCATTTCATGCCAAGGGAACGAGGTGGCACATCATCTACGTTTCGAACGCCGACCTTCGAGTGGGTGAGTCTATATTGTGCAGCCTATTTTATGAATCCTACACTGACTTTCATCCCGCATCAAGCTACTATTAGATATTGCACCCCGCCAAGCTTCACTGCTTTCCGACCACCCTCCCTCCCAACCAATAATCCCAATCCCTGGGTTCACCAGGTCTCCATTTTATTATACCCCGTGATCGACTTCCATCTTGGTGACTCCCCCTTCATAGAACCCTCGGATGACTAAGAAATAGAAGGATGTGCAGCTTCACCTTGCCCTGAATCTTATACCAAGTGCCAATGGTTATAGAAAGAGGAAGACACTAAGCTCCCTGAGTGGCGGCCGTCCTGGTTAGTTTGGCCTCATTAAAAACTATACACTTGGAGGCTAGACTTTCTCACTGGTGACTCCTAAATCACTCCAAGCTCTCCCTAGTTAAGTGTAAATAGTTATTGCCTACAGTGGTTCTCGTCTTCCTATCTTCACTGCTCTTGTCTGACCTATCCGAATTAGAATGAGGAAGACGAAGAGAGCTCACTGTTGGACTGGTCGATCTCTCACTTGTAACCTTTTCCTCATGGCTGCACTCAAGCTACACCTTCTCATCCCTCAACACAAAACCTAATAGGATGTAACCCATTTTTTGGCTCCCTCACTAGAGAATAACATTGATCAACTAGTAAGATTCTTAAGATGCCCAACCAAGTTCTCGCCTCCCTGGATCTTGCCACTCCCTCCTTGCCTCAAATGAACCCTGCTCTTCTGATCACCTGCAAGTTGACGAACACCCACAAACTTAAAAAATATAGTAACTCACTCAAAAGGAAACATTCAGTTAATGGCCGAGTCCTATGCTGATAGTAAAGTTCTGATCACATCCTGCATTTATAGTGCCGCCTGTCTGATAAATTGATAGCCCCACCCTTTCTCACTGGACTCTACTTGCTGCCAAGAAGACCACAATGGAGGCTAAGAGCCTGATCCCCCATACGCTTTGAACCGAAGCATCCAATCTTACCCCCCCCCCCATGTCAGGTGAATATGATACACAGTAATCCGCCTCATGCCGACAGGATCTCGAATCAAAGAACAGCCACGATGAATCACCCTAACCCACATGACACTGCACTTGAGAGATATGACCCAACTCATGGAGCATAATTTATCCGATTAACCTATTCAACAATGCAAAAAAAATTCAAGCACAACCTACTCAAAATATGTCCAGAAAAACTTATAGCCGATACTTACTACAGCACAAACAATGGCAATAAAAAAACTGATTTCATCTTCCACTCTAAACGGCCTGCAAAATGAAGAAACATCTTCCTTCTACACTTTCAAGTTACAAAAAAAAATCAAAATTACATATGGAACTAAACTCATCATTCCCCCCTCCATAAGCTTTAAAGGAGCAATATCCATATCCATTTTTAAGACAGGGAACATACTAATTCAAGCGGCTGACCACCACCTCTCCATCTTTGACCAACACTTCTCATTACTTCTCACCCTACTTACACAAGACAACCCTATTCCCCAACCACCTCCCTCCCTTCTGACCAGGACTGTAAACCAAGAACCTCACCCCTTGCAGGACCCTACTGCCACGCCATTTACCTCTGCTGCCCCCCAATACACGCCATACGCATGAAAGCTCTAGTCTGAATACCACTGTACCCACCCCAACTATCGCGCACACGGCAACACAGCCCCTTGACACTCTCTTGGAGCATGATCGCGCCAACCCCAATTCAAGATCCTTAACCACTGAAACCCCCTCAAACACAACCCTGACTCCCAATGTAAATCTCTCCCAACCGAAACGAACCCCTACATTTTCACCCATCCCATTCAAGCCCACTACATTTCCAACCTCGATGACACTGTCCTCACCTCTAATGATGATCGTTCATCCCTGATTAATACTAGACACTGCACTTATCCTCCCACATACAGACCTCCCACATACAGACCTGATATGTTTATGCTGCTCCTGAAATGCATAGAACAAAAACTCAAATCTCTAGCGATTGACATCTCACGTTAAAACTGATCGCCCGAACCACACCTTGCTAACACACAATCTCAATCCAAAAGTAGAGAAATGGACTCATACAAAAATCCCCTAAGTCTCCGACAGCCCACCCGCTGGCCCTCTACTCTGTTATATTCCATATAGGTACCATAATATAGGCCTCAGTAACTTCATTACCCTTCACCTATATTCTTCCCTACATTACACTTGTCACGGTTTACAGGGACTGACCTTTTACCTAGATACTACACTGCATTCAGAACGCGGGTTTTCCCTAGTTCGAAATTTCATACATTATGCATGAGGATTCTTGGAAGCACAGCAGGACTACCATCTCCTGTATAAAATCTATGTACAAAGTTCATGCCCAACGTCATCCTTAGGCCGACACAGTAACACAGCAAAGTAGGACCCCTGGGGAGACCAATGGGTATATATACATCACATCTTGCTAAGATAAGACAGAGGAGACCGAGACTTCCCGGCCAACACACTGACCAGAGACGCTGAGGTTCCTGCATGCAGACACTCCAGCTCGCAGTGGTCTAGAACATCCCTTGCGGGGTGTCCAACTCGAGACCAGGCCGGGGTCCCACAGTCTCTCACTTCAGGTAATGGGGTTGACTAAATCCTAGAGGGATTCTTGGCTTAACACCTACCACCAGGCTAGGTACACGTAGGTACATCTAGTTAGGGAGGCATCGTAGGAGTACGCATCTTTTTATCATGTGTTTTATATTCTCAAATGTATTCATGATTATTGTAAGATGGTAGAGCTATACCATCCATTTACCTTTATAGTACTACTAATCATTTATATCTTATACGACCTAACGGTTGTTGCAGCTCATCTATTTTACACCAGAATAACAACTGTTCAATAAACTCTTATTGAAAATGCCCAGCCTGTTTATTCTGTGTATTTCTCTGAGACAGACTTAGTAAGCACGAGTGACTGAGCGAAAGGTAGTATATTGTTTCCACGGTCCTGAGGGATCAGGGTTGTCATGTTCGATGGTTGCCAAGAACTATTCTCTCCTCGGTAAGAGGAGATTCTAGTGGCACTGTGAGCTAGTTGGTACAAAAGGCCAACATACCCGGTGGGGGTGATCAGAGTTTGTCTGACAACAATCCTACAGTGTATGTTGTCTAAACGCGCAGATCCTGTATACGTTTTATAGGAACTACACGACAATTCCCTTGTGCTGCCTGTCCCATAGATCCTATTGAGTTGTCCCCCCCTATCCCCTATAGAAGCAGAGTCAGTCAGTGATTCCTACAGCACAGAAACCCAGCAAATGGACCACAATTCTCCAGCCACAATCCCTGTTATCACAGGCACAAATAGGCTTCCCCGAGTGAACTTATCACCCAGACCTCCCGCTCAATACATCCACCATACCGACACTACACTCCACCAACAATAAACTTAGCTTTGTAACCTCCATGCTCCTTAACTGCAGATCAGCATTTAAACACGCTACTGATATAGAGGAAACCATACCGGCTGAAGAAATCGACATTGCATTCTTTACGGGAACCTGGCTTAATGATCACTCAACCCCTTTTCTAGACCTGCTCACACAACTAGGCTACTCCATCATCAGACACGAAAGAGCAGAACTAATAGGTGGTGGACTAGCTATCATCCATAAAGAAGAAACCCAGCTCAGCACCCTAGAGACTATGAACTACTCGATTTCCGAATACCTCAGAGTCAAACTCACAGCTAAAGGCACCACGCCTAGAAATTCCACACAATATATTATCTACCTGGTGATCACATACTCTTCACCGAAGAACTAATCGACTCAATAACATGGTTCTCCCTAACTGATACCAATGACGTGTTCCTAGGCAACTTCAACCTGCACTAGAACGACACTGAAGATGCCTCAGTCAGTAACCTATTAAACCTGCTTGAAATGAACGACCCCAAGCAACTCTTCAATCAACAAACCCATAACAAAGGTTCCAATTTAGATGCGATCATTACCAGAAACAAACTTGCCTCTCTTCGATCCATCAGGGCCATTGACTGGTCAGAACACCATCTAATACTGTTCAACCTTACGGCACACCACATACCTGACCCAGCCACATCCAACAAACCTACACACTGGGCAAGGAACATCAAACAAATCCCACTAACAGAGCTTGAATCCAAGATCAGTGCTCAATTACATTAGCAACCTCTCCCTCTTACCGTAGAGGACCTCACTGCTCACTACAACTCAGCAATGACTGATGTTCTTTACCAAATGGCACAGCTCAAACTAAAGTGTTTTAGAAAAATCCTTTCCAGATCCTTGTACAATGTGGACCTGAACAAAGAGGGGAGACAACTTAGACAGACCGAAAGATTATGGTGACAGAACCCCTCCTTGGCTTACCTCTCACTCCTAAGGTCTGAACGGCTCTCCGAGAAAAGACACATATTAAGGGAAAAAGCCACTTTCTTTTGCAACCAACTTGACCATACGAAGAATAGACCTAGGAAACTTTTCAATATAATCAAACAACAAACTACCCTAGCCCCCAAACACAACATTACAGCCACCAACGAAAGCTGTGAAAAAATATCCTACTTCTTCTCTGACAAAATGTTAAATATTGAACAATCTCTTATCCAAGACACAAGTCTGCCAACCCAGCCCACATGCTCCACTGTCACTCAGGTCACCTCGAAAACTCCCCTTCTAGACACAACTAAGTCCCAGAGTGCCCCAAAACAGCCCAATGACAACTATGATTACCTACAACTGAAAAACAAGGCTAACTGGACAGATTTCAAACACATGACAGAAAGTGAAGTCTTCAATATAAATATGCACATGAAGCCCACATTCCACACTGCTGATCCCTTCCCATACATCCTAGTACAGAACTTCAACTATATCCTATCCCTATTCTGGCCCAAAATAATCATCAACAACTCTTTTTCATCAGGCCGTGTTCCTGACTTCCTCCTACTTGGTCAAGTCACACCTATTCTTGAAAAGCCAGGGGCAGACCCTAACAACCTCAATAACCTAAGACCAATCACCAACCTCCCTTTCCCTGCCAAAACAATGGAGAAGTGTGTCCTGCTACAAATCAATCAACACATAGACAAATTCAATCTCCGTGACACATTCCAGTCAGGATTCAGAAAAGGCTGCAGCACAGACACTGCTATGCTCAATAAAACAGACAACATTTATAGAACCTTTGATGAAGGCGACTCCTGTCTCCTAATCATACTAGATCTATCTGCGACTTTTGATACAATAACTCACTTAGATTTACTCGAGATACTCAAGAACCGCACTGGTATCACTGTCACTGTCCTGAGATGGTTCTCATCCTATCTACAGCACTGCTCTCAACAAATAAAAATCAACAGTTATCTCTCAAAGCCTGCACCAGTTACACAAGGTGTACTGCAAGGCTCTATCCTCCCCTCCACCATCTTTAATCTCTTCATTGTAACCTCTCACAATTATTTTAAACCAATCTGGGGTCAAATATCATATTTACGCCGATGACACTCAACTCTACTTCAAAATTAAATCACCGAATGACATCAGCCTCCTAAATACCACATTGATCAAGATACAAACATGTCTAAACAACAACAACCTAAAGCTCAACCCCAACAAAACTGAATTACTGCTCCTTTCCTAAAAAACAATACCATACCAATTGAAGAACCTGGACACGCTAAACTGTTAACTCTTATTATCTAACTTTGTAAAGTCCTTGGGTTTCACTTTGGACATAAATGTGTCAATGAAAGAGCATATCAACAACTCAACCAAAGAAGCGCTATTCATACTGAAACATCTCAAGAAAATCAAACCATTTATTCCCACCGATGATCTTAAAATGATAGTTCAAGCACTAGTCCTATCCGAACTTGTCTAAGGTAACGCTATCATCACAGGAACTCCAAAAAGTCACCTTGCCCCCCTAAGAGCAGTTCTCAATGCGGCTACCAGGCTCCTCACAGGAACTAAACGGTTTGGTGACATCTCACCAGTCCTCTTGAGTCTCAACTGGCCTCCCATTGAAGGAAGATGCATCTTCAAGACAGCTTGTTTCACACACAAAGCCCTTCATACAAAAAATCCCAAATACCTTAAAACCAAACTTTTGAAAGCAGGAACAAGCCGAACTCTATGCAGCTCCAAATCTCTTCTTCTTATACCTCCAAAGCTGAAAAAGAAATCTCTCTGGTGCACTCTTTCTCAGATAATGCTCCTAAGATTTGGAACTCGCTCCCCAAAGATATCCCCTGCAACCCCTCCTTCCCCTGTTTCAAACGGGACCTCAAATCTCTACAACTCAACAATTTTCAGTACAAACACAAACTGATCTACCAGTCTCAAAGAGCCTACCCTCATCGACTAAATCCTTCGAGACAGTCATCTGACCCGCTTCAGTCTCTCATCTCTCCTATAGTCATTACCTTAATGCTTTTCTATTATATTTGATTGGTGTTCATTTTCTAATATATGATTGGTGTTCATTTTCTAAAGCTTAAAAAATGTATGGTTTCTTCAGTTTTTACGTCTTTTTTACCCTCATAAATCCCCACATTATTCACTATTAAGCTCATTTTCATAATATGAAAAGCGCTCTGATACCCTTGGGTCTAGCTAGCGCTATATAAAACTAAAAAATAAATAAATAAATACATAAATAAACTGCAAAATAATGATCTGATTAGGATGAAATTATTTTATGTTACTGCAATCCTATTTTTTATGAGTGCAATATTTTTTAATTTGATTTACCTTGCAGTTTTAGCCAGTTTGAAGTTTAGTTTTCTGCACTATGGTATGACCATTGCAAGGTGTCTTTGCCTGCTTTTGATGCTTTATTTTCACTATAAGTTGATGTCATGTGGAGTCATGGGATAATGTTTCATAAAAAACAAGCATCACATGTCTTTGTGGATTTTTTAAACATTTTTTTAAGCTACATTATGGAGCAATAAAACCGACCACAAGGGAGCTCTGCACTCCAGCTGAAGCACATAGAGTTCCAGCTAGAAGTGTTTTAAAAAATCTTGTAAACTCTGCTAGGTTCATGGATTGAATGACCCAGGAAACTTACTTTATTTTAATGATGTTGGGGGTATGGAGGGGGCTGCTGCACTCCTTGCAGCCAGCCACAGCATTAAAAATAATGTTTGCTGGTGCCTCAGCAAATATATACTACTAAAATGCTGGAGGGTATTATGGGGTGCTCCTTACTAGGACCAGTGAATAATAAATGAGCGGCTCTGTCTTTTTTTTTTTTTGTGTGTGTGTCCCGGTCCCACCCGGGACACCCACAGATTTATTTTTCTTTGGGGGCTTCAGGGGGAGTCCCAGGGCCCGGGGCCCTACGGACTCCCTGTAAGTGGCCCCATTAATCGGGGTTTCACAGGAGCCAGCAATTTTTAAAAAAATGTAAAAATACTGGGGTTTCCCTTGCCCACCCAGGGCACGCAATAGCGTATTTAACATTGGGTGCTGCGGGGGAACCCAAGGCTCCTGCAGCTGCACCGGCTCCCCTGACTGCACCCTTCTCGGATGCGGCAGGAACTGGCATCACTTCTGCCCTGCAGGAGCAGTTTTCTTTTGCTTCCGCCATGCAGTAACAATTCTTAAGTTTCCCTGACCACGGCGGTCGCGTCAAGCATATTGGTGCCTATACACTGCTGCAACTCCACCAGGGACCGGCGGTTCTATGGCGGTTGCTGCGGGGCAATGGTGGTTCGACCTCCCTAATTGTACTATGGCGGTTGGAAGACCACCACCATGTGCCCTCATGAGTCTGGCGGTCTGTGAACCGCCAGACTAGTAATCGACCGCTATGTGACACTCCCCAGCCAATGATATGACTCAGTGGTAACTGCTGGAAGCTCAAAGGTGTAGACAACACACTACCTGCACTTTTGGTGGTGGGATTGCATTGCTTGTGACTGTTGGGGTTTGTAGCTGAGGTTGTAACTCAGCAATTAAATCCAAAATTACCTCATTCCTTAGTTTGTATTTCTCATATATCTCATCCTCAGTCTGATCAAACAGGGTGAGCCTCACCCTAAATATCATCTCCTGTCTCCTCCTCCTTCTCTGCCTAACAGCCAAAATCCTCGTCCTCCTCGCCAAGGATACACTGCCGCCATTCTGAAGGAGCCAGATGTATTTTGGATGGCTTTTTATAGTTTGCACCTGGTTACCACCTGATTCACATTGAGGGTAATTGCATTTTCTAAATGGCCATTTTGCGAATATTCGCAATTAGGAAATACTTTGTACATAATGTTAACGATTCGCCATTTGGAATTACCAATTTACGATTTCCTATTTAGAAATTCCAAAAATGCGATTTCTACATAATGGAAATCGCAAATTGAACCATCGAAAATGCCTTTAATACATTTCGAAATGCCATTTTGCATTTCCTAACAGCCTGAAATTGTGATTTCCACTGTTAGGAATTGCAAAATGCCTTCGTACCTATGGCCCCAAGTCTTTAAATCTGCACCCATGCTTCATAACTTTCAGCCAGTGCAATTGTTCTAATAAACACGTTAATGGCACATATCTGTCACTTCCAAAATGATTCCTTTCACTTCACCTCAGTATTGCTGAACAAGGGGATACCCATACCTTGTGTAAGAAATGTGCTTTTTGTTTTTGGCATCTATGTGAATTATCTTTTGTGCACATTTTTGCTCCTGTATTTGGAGCCAAGTAAGTCTGATTTAATTACCTAAATGATGAGGTTCTTGTTACTTTCTTGATATATTCTAAGTTAGTATTCAATTTCTGTCCAGTGAGTTCCCTTCCAGCTTTTACCTTCAGCGCAGTAGTGATTATATGACATGAAGGGGCTATGCTGTTTTGGAGTTTGATCACTTAGGGCCTTAATACAAGTTCAGCAGTCCGTGGACCACCGCCCAAACAGTGACAGTCTGATGGCGGTGAGCCATTCGCCGTATTACGAGTTGTGAAGATTGACTTTGTGAAGACCACGGCTGGACCACAAGCACCGCCAGCACACCGCTGGGGTCGTGGTCGGGTGAAGGCAGCCTCCATTGGAGGGTGCAGAGGCGCAGCACCACCGTCCTTATTACGAGTTGACTTCAGGGTTGGACAGCCGCATAAAGGTCGGTGGGAACAAAGGATTTGGGGTGCATACTCACCCCTTTCCAGTTCTTCCCAGCAGATTTCAACATGGATCCCTTTCTCCAGGTCCCCACTACACACAAGCATCTTCACCCTGAGGAATATGACCCCGTCTTCAGCGGAATATAGGTAAGTGCTTTGGTACCAAGGACCCATTACCGGGACAGCCCACATATGGGTCAGACTCCGGCAATGGGTAGGTGGTATTTTTCCAGATATATCATGCATATGTCTGCATTCGACACATATGCAGTCGGAGTGTACACACAGGCATCGTTATATATGGAAATACATTGCCCACCGCCGCAAGACCGCTGCAGCCACACGGCCGGTCCCTCTGGAAACTCGTAATAAGGCGGTCAGAAGGCCGCAGGTGCAGCAGTCTCCCAGCAGTCACGGATGCAGTCCTGCGGCGGTCGGACCGCAGAACTCATAATAAGGCCTTTAGTGTTTGATTGCACCATTTGTTAGTATTTTTTGTCAGTAATTCTGTTATATGTGGTTTGTTATCCTCTTCCCACCATGTCGCCTTATCTGCTCTGATCTATTCATTGTAGGCCAGAAATTGGCCTTCTCCCATCCCATATCTAATGTACATAATACCCCATTCATGTATAAATTCTACAATTTGTCTATGCCACTCCCCTGCAATGGTTGTTTATCGTGAGCCCTTGCTATTTCTGCAAATTTAAAAAGGCTCTAGAGAGGGATCTTTAGTAAATACATCATGGGGTAATCTTGCTGTTTCCGGTATTGTCACAGGCAGCAAATGACTGTTTACAATACCATTAAATGTGATTTATTTAACTTGACCTCCCCTAATAGCACTTCATGTAAGGTATATCATCTCAGGCTTGCCTTTATTTCCATTTTATCCGGGTCTGATGTGGGACCCATCCAGTGCATGGGCCACTGCAGTTCTGCTGCAATATAAGACAAGACAAGATTAAAGACAAGAACTATGGGTTGTCCCACAATCTGCAGACTTTGGAATCTGTCCCTTCCACCTCTCCTCTCACCACTCTTGACCTGGGGGCGAGCTGGAGGACGATGCGGACGGCGTTTCCCAGTAATACCAGGACCGGTGTTTTTCATTGGAACTATGACGAGGCCTACTGGGCGGATACCATAACTGTTTTCTACTTACTACGGAGCCCGAGCAACCTTGGCCGATGCCCGGTGGAGCTGCCCTATGCAGCTATAGAGGAGTTTGGCATTGGTTTACCCCATCAGCCGTCACCTACTCAGCCGGACATCTGACATTGTTTTTCCGCGTCTCCCCGTTGTGTTTCCTTCCCTCACCTGCCTCCTCCCTCCATGATTCTTGGGCTGCCTCCCCT
The DNA here is from genome assembly GCA_963921515.1 of Calotriton arnoldi. Taxonomy (NCBI): domain Eukaryota; kingdom Metazoa; phylum Chordata; class Amphibia; order Caudata; family Salamandridae; genus Calotriton; species Calotriton arnoldi. The sequence goes on along the minus strand of CAWUFW010013640.1, from coordinate 140,309 downwards.
TTTCCAGCGCTGCTTGGAGCCATGGGGCTCAGCTACCTTGATTTGATTTTGTATTTCCCGCCATTTTGGGATACCTGCTATCGGCGTCTGTGGGTCCTCCATCTTGGCAGTTTTGACCTATCGCCTGTTTGTCCTTTTCTTCTAGTCTACTCCCCCCCCCTTTCGGCTTCCCACACCCATCCCCTCATATACTGTCTTTCACTTTGATTACATTGACTGCTTTGTTCCCCCTGTTGTACTTCTCCCCCTTGCCGGCCTGCCTGACTCTATCTGCATTCCTTACCTGTTTACCATTCCCTCTCTACCTTACCTTCCTTTTCCCCATAAGCAGTGCGTCTTGGCTTTTCTACACGCTAATACCTCATAATATTGTGTAATCTCATGTCTTCTGTTTTCTCCTATTGTCTATACTTGGATACTGTAATTGATGTAATTATGTAACCTGTAACTCGCTGATCCTCATGTAAAGCGCTCTGATACCTCCGGGTCCAGCCAGCGCTATATAAAACTTTGCAAATAAATAAAATAAATAATAACTCTCAAAGTTTGGGGCTCGGAATGGGCGAATAAATGCACTTATAGCTACTCTACTCCTTCCATTTCCTGATACTAATTCAATACGCAGGCCATGAAGCTCTATATACACACTCCTCTTGAGTATAATGGGTGACACAGAAAAATAATATAAAAGCCATGGCAGGATTATCGTTTTTGTAATCATAAACCTTCTCATTATAGAAAGGGAAAGTGTTTTCCAGAAAGGAAGGGACTTCTTGATTGATGTTGTTGCATTATTTAAATTTCCATCCCTGAGATGCTCGTCTCCATGGTACACCTGTATCTCCATGTCTTTAAACTTTTCTCTTTCCCATCTAATCCCAGAAGCTTTTTCTTCTCGGTCCGCTGGGTAATTCTCAGCTTCAGCTGGAAGAGGCATGATTTCTATAGGTTAATATGGACTGCTGAGAAGTCCCCAAACCAGTATAGAGTGAACACAATGTCAGGTAAGCTACAAGCAGAATCTCTGAGAACTAATAGTACATCATCTGCATAAAGTCATATAGTGTGCAACCTATGGGACAGATGTATGCCCCAGTCTAGTCCACTACTACGTATCACACATGCCAGCAGCTCCATCACCAGTGCGAAGAACTAACTTGACAGTGGGCACCACTGCCTTATCTCCCTGCCTATCAACAAGTCTGGTGGGATCGCACTGCCAGTGAGAACCCAAGTCAGTGAATGGGAAGAAAGAAGTTTCATCCATTCCATTGTGTTTTCTTCAAAACTCATCTTTTTCAACTCCTCAAATAGATACGGCAAAAGGAGCAAATGAAAAACCTTTTCGATGTCTTAGGAGGCCACTAGAGTGGACAGGAAATGAAAGACACGTCTGAGGTTGATGTATGTATTATTATGACCGGGTGTTAAGCCAGACTGATCATGAAGGACCAAGTGCTAGACTTACAAACATTTTGCGATGTGCTTGCATCACAAAAATGATGCAAACTGGCACAAAATGTTTTTTTATTTACTTTCCAGTGCAAAACTTGTTTTGCGTTGAAAAGTTGCCTAAAGTAATGCAAAGCCGTGGGAAGCGCTGCTTTGAGTTACTTAGCATCAAGGGGACATTACATGGGTGGCACATAAGGGTTCCCATGCAACCACCCATACTTTTTGACGCAAAACTCTATCTACCAAATAATTGAGACAGGGTTATGCATCAAAACCTAATGCCACTTGAAAGCAGGCGTTAAAAGGAGAAATATTTTGTATTCTCCTTTCTTTTCTGACTTTGCCTGAGTGCTGCATTGTAGAGCACACACACAAAGTAAGAAAAGTTTTAAAAGTTGTCTAGGCATAGTATTTTGTACATGAAGGGAACCCTTCCAGAATAAAACCTATGCTAGACTCACGCATAGACCATGCACTATGGGCGCAAAGGTGGGTGTGTGTGGTGCTCGGTGTAGGAAGGTGGAATCTGACTATATGGTTGCCCCCACTTTTTTTATGGTGTTTTGCTGGTTTATGACTTAGTTGGACTGGGATCCTGCTATTCAGGGCCCCAGTCTATCTGCTTTCTCTGTAAAAAGGTTTCCATGTGCCTTAGGCACATCTCTGATTGGAATCTGGAGTGCCCTTATAAGTCCCTAGTATATGGTATACTATGTACCAAGGGCATAGGTACCTCAGAGGCCTACCAGGGGCTGCAGCATGTATTATGCCACCCCTGGAAGGCCATCCAAACTGACACCACAGGTCTGCTACTGCAGCCTGGGTAAGGTGGTGCATGCACCCCTTACTGTGATATAGGTTACCTATATCACTAAATACATACACACATATAAACCTATAAGTCACTCCTAAGGCAGGCCTTATCAATGCAGAGTGCATGGTTCCTATGTGAGAGGGTGCCCCTGCATGAGCAGGGCCCCTCTGCAGCGTTCGGAGACCCTTCTCTGATGTTGTTTGTAGTGCAGCCTGACCATATACTCTTAAGCGCATTATAACCTCGCGTTAAATGCTAACTTTGAAATGGCTGCACCTAAACATGTCGTGTTTGGTGTCAAACATCTTGGAATACTACCCCCCGCCAATTCTGGCGGCGGGGGTAGCATTCCACCCTTCTAGAGGGAAAGACATGTTAACTCTGGCTAGCCCGGTAACTTCTTTCCAAAGCCCTGGCATCACAAAATGGATGCTGCTGCCACAGACACGAGTCTGGCCTCCTGCTGCTGGACGAAACTCCGGCAGGGGAGGCCTGGACAATAGGTTTCCTGTCCCAGGGAGGTGTGACCACCTCCCCAGACAGGATAATGTGTATTGGGGCTGGGCGGGAGCACTTTCGGGTGCTTTGAAGTCCTGCACTGGGGGCACATTTGGTGTCCCTGTGCATACCCCAGTTCAAACCGGATCAGGGCTTGCAGCCCCTGCTTTGGCGCGAACTGGACAAAGGGAAAGGGGTGTAGCCACCCCTCTGCCCTGACCCACCCATAGGTGGGGCCACAGAGTAGTCCAACCCCTAAACTTAGTATAAGTATAGGAACCCAGTCCTTAGGACTTTAGATTATCCCTGGACGAAACTCTGAAACAGAATCCTGGACCTTCGATGCTCTACTCAAGATTAGAGGACAGAAGAATCTCCCTTGGGGTCAAGGAGTGACTCCCCTGCTTGGCAGGCACCAAAGACGCATCTGTCCAGTCTGCATTTCTGAAGCTCCCGTCGGACGCCGAAGTCTTCGCATCACCAGAGGTGGATTCTCAGACTTCCCCGAGACTACCCTGAGTCCTCAGCAAAGCTGAGGCCTGTAGCTATCGTGGGTAACGTGAGACCGTGACCCCTGGACAACAAGCACATTTGCAAGTGCATCCTCTTCTGGGTCTTCCACAAAGTCATGCTTTGGGCTCCGAGTAGCCCTAGCCTCCAGCACCAACTGTACCAAAGATCACTGGCCTCCACTCCACGAGTGTTCTGTGAGCCAGATCCACGTGCGACGTCTTGAGGCTCCTTTGCGGTCGCTAGCCCGTTGGCTAGTAGCCCTTAACGAAGGCCAATCTTTTTCTTCTTGGGCATCCTGGTTGCTCCAGGCCTGCCCTCACTTACCCTCGCTGGGTGAGTTTCCCAGATCTTGCTGGTCTGCACCATTGACGATCTTCATCTTCATCAAGACTTGCCGTTGCCAAGGCTTGTTGGGTCCAATCCGGTCGCCAACACCTCAGCACTCGACAGACATCCTGTACCAGCCTGAATCCTGCTCCTGGTCACTGACAACACCTCCTGGACCTCGTGGCTGAAGAGTCAAGACGACCGTCAATGCACCTGAAGCACTCGACATCGGTGGGCATCTGTCCATCGCCTTCCTGGTCACTGGCTAGTGACCCAGACTCTGTCCCCTCTGCTTTCAGGTTCTACAGATCTCCGATCCACTCTTGGATCCACCCGGACACTTTCCACTTGGTCGCCAGCAGCACTTTGCAGCAGATCGCCATTCAAATCGACGACGAAACCCGACCCCGAAAGGCACTATGCACCCGGCTTCCCTGGGTGAGGTAACACGAGTACTCCGGTGCTCCCGTGGGTAGAGACTCTTCAAAGTACTAGTTCTCAAAGGGTTTGCTCCAAGTCCTCCTTTAAGTGTCCCTTTTCTTTAATTTCCTGATCGCGACTTTCTCCATAGAAGTCAACGGCGTATCGCGGTTGTGTATATACACTGCACGCGTCCCCCGTGGGTCCCCTGTGTCACTACCTTGGATGGTTCCTTGTGGTCCAAGCACTTCTAGAGGCTCTAGGGCTAGTGTCTAGTTCAGTCGTGGTTCTTATACCACTTTATTGGTATATGGTTTGGTACGCCCCTAGGGCCCAAACGTGTATTTGTGCTATTACTGTGTTTAAATAACTTCTAACTTATGTATTTCGAACTCTAGCCTCATAAAGAGACTAGAGGGGTGTGTTTAGCAATAAATACATATATTTTGAATATATACCTGGTGTGGTGCTCTTTCATTTGATCACTCAAGAGATTATAGACTGGTAAAACAAGCTGCTTTACATTCCTTCAAGACTTAGCCTGAAGGCTGCTCTCCATAGCTACCACTAGGATAGCTTTCAATAAGGTTGTCTTTAACCTATCTCCAATAAGGGGTTGTTTGGACTGGTGCAAGGTGCCCACTATAATTAGTGGACAGCATATACCAGGCCAACTTCTCACATTGGTGTGCAGCGTGTGGGATTCCAGCTTGCTATTGTTTTACCAGATAATCTCAATTGAATTGATCAACTGAAAACCACTAAAGGTACCTAAGGTACATATAATTTAAGCTTAGAATACAGTAAATTCTACTGAACTTAGAGTTGTGTGTTAAGGGTTAGCACACCCTTTCTACAACTCAAGAGAGTTTAGTAGGCCACACTAGAGTAGGTAGTGCATACACCACACCACACTAGTAATGTCTTTAAAGGTAGGATCTAGAGAATCCTTACCAGAAGCCACTGGGCTTCTTCCTCCAAGTATGATACCCTCCCATTCTTGGAATTGAGAGCATTATGTAACTTGAGGAAATTAAGGACAGGCCAAAGTCCCACCACCCAACACCTTAAAGAGTTGTTGGTGGCTTATGACCTTAGTAAGCCCTTGGGGACTGAAGGGGTAGGAGCTGAGGGTGGGGCAGAAGAAGAGGAAGGGACCAGGGGTACCAATACCCCCAGCCCCCTCTGAAACTGGCCAGGAGGGTGACAATGACCCTGACCTGGATAACCCAATCCCTCCTGTGGAAGATGAAGAGGATGATCAGGATGATGCCCTCTTTGTCCCCCCAGGAAGGATTATGAGTGTGCCCAGAAAATCTAGATCTCCTTCTCAGGAGTCTAACCACTCTGGCACCTCAATAGGGAGCTCTGTCTCATCTCATAGGAGGGAATCCTCTCATGAGAGGAGAAAAAGGCTGATTCAATATGAGGACGCTCAGCTTGAACTCAGAAGGAAGCAAGTAGCCTTAGACAGGGAGTCCCTAGATCTCTTTAGAGAGAGAAAAAAGTTGGGACTAGAGTCCCATGGTGGCAGCAATATCCCTAAAGATAGGGAAAGGTCTTATGACCATAGAAACCTAAACAAGATTGTCCCGCCCTACCAGAGTGGGGATGACATCCACAAATGGATAACTGCACTGGAGAGGGCCTGTAAAGTTCAGAAGGTCCCCCAGCAGCAGTGGGCAGCAATCTTGTGGCTCTCCTTTGCAGACAAAGGTAGAGACAAGCTCCTCACTGTAAGAGAAGAGGATGCTGACAATTACACAGTCTTGAAGAGTGCTCTGATAGATGGGTTTGGCCTAACCACTGAACAGTATAGGTTGAAGTTCAGAGACACCCAAAAGCTCAGACTCAAGACTGGGTTGATTTTGTAGACTGTGCTACTAAGGCTCTGGAAGGTTGGATACATGGCAACAAAGTGCATGACTTTTTAGGATTGTACAATTTGATTATGAGGGAGCAGATCCTTAATAATTGTCAAAACCAGCTTTTGCACCAGTATCTGGTGGACTCTGATCTGACCTCTCCCCAAGAATTGGGAAAGAAGGCAGACAAATGGGTCAGAACCAGAGTAAAGACTAAAAATCAGGGTGGGGACCAGAAGAAAGATTCTACTAAGTCCCAAGAGAAAGGTGGGGATAAATCTAAGGATAAGTCCACTACAGGGCCCCAAAATTCCTCTTCTGGGGGTGGGTCCCAAACTCCTTCCTCTCCTGAAAAGAAACCATATTGCCATGTCTGTAAAAAGCCTGGGCACTGGAAATCTGATCCCAGTTGCCCCAGGAGTGGCAATAAAGAAAATGTTCCCCCAGCAACTACTACCCCCCCTCCTGGTACTACCAGTAGTAATCCTCCAGTTGGGAGTAGTGCACCCAAAAAGTTAGGTGCTTTTGCAACAGGAACAGAGGTGGGCCCTGGTTCAGACAGGGACCCCTCAACAGACTCCTCTGACTCTGATGGTGGTGTAGGATTTGCCACCTTTACCATGGGTCCCACAGCAATGGGCAGGTACAGACTGGAGCCAATGATTAATGGTCAGAAAGCTGTGGCATTTAGGGACACAGGGGCTAGTGTCACCATGGTGGCAGGGAAACTAGTCCCCCTCACCAGCTTTTACCTGAGTTTAAATACCAGGTGACCAACATTGATGGTGTCAGAACAGATCACCCCATGGCCATAGTCAATCTCAGCTGGGAGGGGGTCACAGGCCCAAAGAGAGTGGCAGTGTCCCCCACCTTACCTGTAGATTGCCTGATGGGCAATGATCTGGAAATTTCAGCCTGGGCTGAAGTTGAACACCAAACCCACCTTAGGATGTTGGGCGTCCCTGTAAAGGTTAGTGGGGCTGTAATGGCCACAGCCCCAGCCCAAGAATTTGGAGAGATGGAGCCTGAAAGAATGGCCCACTCTCCCCCAAAAGAGAGCACAAGGGTTGAAGAAAAGTCTTCTTCCCTCCAGACAGTAGGTAAGGGTCAGCCTCCTCAGGGAACTGACCCTACCCCTAGTGAAGGAACTGCCCCAGAGGTAGTCAGGCCTGGCCTGGCCACACCCCTGATGGCAGAGGACCCTTCCAAGGTGGTACCCAGTCTGGAGCAGGTAACCTGCCCCTCTCTACCCTGCCTCAGCCAGCCCAAGGCGGCAGAGGTCAGGGAGGTCAGTGGACCCCCAGGGCCCCCTGTCCAGAGGAACCCCCATCAGCAGATTAGGGGCACCCAGTCTAGTAGCCCTAGCCAGGTGAAAACTCCTCTACACACTGAGGGATCCCCATACCTTTATGTAGGGACCTCCCCCAGAAGGACTCTGGTAGGCAAGGGCAAACCTGGGACCTGAAGGTTCCAAACCTGCCATGTCCCTCCAGTAGTCCATCCAAAGGGACCCAACCCCCAGCTGTAGGCAGCCAAAGGTTGACCCTTAGAGCAAAGTGCAACTCAGTCATGGAAAGACAGGCATACATGGTGACCAGTGATCTGAGGAAGCTGAGGCCAACATTCCTAGGGCCTCACTTCCCTACCCAGACACCTCACCAGCCTTGTACTTTACCTAAGCACACCACAGGTAGTGATTCCCCATGGTGGAGACCCTCTCATACCCTTAGGGTGAGGGATTGCTTAGTGGACCATAAGACAGGGGGCAACCATGCTAGTGCAGGTGCTTCCTTATATGACCACTTAGTCAATGAAGGCTCAACTGGCCAAGGTTAGCCTTATCTCCTTTCATTTGGGGGGTTATGTAGGAAGGTGGAATCTGACTATATGGTTGCCCCCACTTTTCTTATGGTGTTTTGCTGGTTTATGACTTAGTTGGACTGGGATCCTGCTATTCAGGGCCCCAGTCTATCTGCTTTCTCTGTAAAAGGTTTCCATGTGCCTTAGGCACATCTCTGATTGGAATCTGGAGTGCCCTTATAAGTCCCTAGTATATGGTATACTATGTACCAAGGGCATAGGTACCTCAGAGGCCTACCAGGGGCTGCAGCATGTATTATGCCACCCCTGGAAGGCCATCCAAACTGACACCACAGGTCTGCTACTGCAGCCTGGGTAAGGTGGTGCATGCACTCCTTACTGTGATATAGGTTACCTATATCACTAAATACATACACACATATAAACCTATAAGTCACTCCTAAGGCAGGCCTTATCAATCCTGAAGGCAGAGTGCATGGTTCCTATGTGAGAGGGTGCCCCTGCATGAGCAGGGCCCCTCTGCAGCGTTTGGAGACCCTTCTCTGATGCTGTTTGTAGGGCAGCCTGACCATATACTCTTAAGCGCATTATAACCTCGCGTTAAATGCTAACTTTGGAATGGCTGCACCTAAACATGTTGTGTTTGGTGTCAAACATCTTGGAATACTACCCCCCTGCCAATTCTGGTGGCGGGGGTAGCATTCCACCCTTCTAGAGGGAAAGACATGTTAACTCTGGCTAGCCCGGTAACTTCTTTCCAAAGCCCTGGCATCACAAAATGGATGCTGCTGCCACAGACACGAGTCTGGCCTCCTGCTGCTGGACGAAACTCCGGCAGGGGAGGCCTGGACAATAGGTTTCCTGTCCCAGGGAGGTGTGACCACCTCCCCAGACAGGATAATGTGTATTGGGGCTGGGCGGGAGCACTTTCGGGTGCTTTGAAGTCCTGCACTGGGGGCACATTTGGTGTCCCTGTGCATACCCCAGTTCAAACCGGATCAGGGGCTTGCAGCCCCTGCTTTGGCGCGAACTGGACAAAGGGAAAGGGGTGTAGCCACCCTCTGCCCTGACCCACCCATAGGTGGGGCCACAGAGTAGTCCAACCCCTAAACTTAGTATAAGTATAGGAACCCAGTCCTTAGGACTTTAGATTATCCCTGGACGAAACTCTGAAACAGAATCCTGGACCTTCGACGCTCTACTCAAGATTAGAGGACAGAAGAATCTCCCTTGGGGTCAAGGAGTGACTCCCCTGCTTGGCAGGCACCAAAGACGCATCTGTCCGGTCTGCATTTCTGAAGCTCCCGTCAGACGCCGAAGGCTTCGCATCACCAGAGGTCGATTCTCAGACTTCCCCGAGGCTACCCTGAGTCCCCAGCAAAGCTGAGGCCCGTAGCTATCGTGAGTAACGTGAGACCGTGACCCCTGGACACCAAGCACATTTGCAAGTGCATCCTCTTCTGGGTGTCCTACGAAGTCGTGCTTTGGGCTTCAAGTAGCCCTAGCCTCCAGCACCAACTGCACCGAAGATCACTGGCCTCCACTCCACGAGTGTCCTGTGAGCCAGATCCACGTACGACGTCTCGAGGCTCCTTCGCGGTCGCTAGCCCATTGGCTAGTAGCCCTTAACGAAGGCCAATCTTTTTCTTCTTGGGCATCCTGGTTGCTCCAGGCCTGCCCTCACTTACCCTTGCTGGGTGAGTTCCCCAGACCTTGCTGGTCTGCACCATCGACAATCTTCATCTTCATCAAGACTTGCCGTTGCCAAGGCTTGTTGGGTCCAATCCGGTCGCCAACACCTCAGCACTCGACAGACATTGTGTACCAGCCCGAATCCTGCTCCTGGTCGCCGATAACGCCTCCTGGACCTCGTGGCTGAAGAGTCAAGACGACTGTCAATGCACCTGAAGCACTCAACATCTGTGGGCATCTGTCCATCGCCTTCCTGGTCACTGGCTAGTGACCCAGACTCTGCCCCCTCTGCTTTCAGGTTCTACAGATCTCCGATCCACTCTTGGATCCACCCGGACACTTTCCACTTGGTCGCCAGCAGCACTTTGCAGCAGATCGCCATTCAAATCGACGACGAAACCCGACCCCGAAAGGCACCTATGCACCCGGCTTCCCTGGGTGAGGTAACACGAGTACTCCGGTGCTCCCGTGGGTAGAGACTCTTCAAAGTACTAGTTCTCAAAGGGTTTGCTCCAAGTCCTCCTTTAAGTGTCCCTTTTCTTTAATTTCCTGATCGCGACTTTCTCCATAGAAGTCAACGGTGTATCGCGGTTGTGTATATACACTGCACGCTGTCCCCCGTGGGTCCCCTGTGTCACTACCTTGGGTGGTTCCTTGTGGTCCAAGCACTTCTAGAGGCTCTAGGCCTAGTGTCTAGTTCAGTCGTGGTTCTTATACCACTTTATTGGTATATGGTTTGGTACGCCCCTAGGGCCCAAACGTGTATTTGTGCTATTACTGTGTTTAAATAACTTCTAACTTATGTACTTTGAACTCTAGCCTCATAAAGAGACTAGAGGGGTGTGTTTAGCAATAAATACATATATTTTGAATATATACCTGGTGTGGTGCTCTTTCATTTGATCACTCAAGAGATTATAGACTGGTAAAACAAGCTGCTTTACATTCCTTCAAGACTTAGCCTGAAGGCTGCTCTCCATAGCTACCACTAGGATAGCTTTCAATAAGGTTGTCTTTAACCTATCTCCAATAAGGGGTTGTTTGGACTGGTGCAAGGTGCCCACTATAATTAGTGGACAGCATATACCAGGCCAACTTCTCACACTCGGCAGCAAAATTGTATGCCGGCTCTAGGGATACGGGAGGAAAGAGCCATATCTCTGTAGTTATGATGCTCTCCTGCTCTCTCCTCAGGCGACGCAGAGCAACATTTTTTGCTGGTGCTCTGCGTTGCGTGAGAATTTAGTAAATCTGGCCCCAAGTCTTTAATCCTTGGTGTGAGCCTATTGGCTACTATCTTTCCCGATACTTGGTTCTCCGAATTAAGGAAAGAGAGAGGCCTGTAGGATCTTACATCCTGGGGGCTCCTTTCTTGCTTCACGAGTGCCACTATTAGTGCCTCTCTAGTAGTCTTAATTGTGGAACCAGAATTATAGCAAGATAGGCTGTTATTCAGTCTGCCGTCCCCAGCATGAGGGCAGAATAAGGATTAGTATATTGATCAAAGGTGTTATTTATTCCCTCCCGAGTATTTTCCAGCTTTTATTTATTTAATATGAATTGCAAAAGTAAGGTACTGCATACACGTATGTAGATGTGAATGAGGATCTCTCCAGGGGGGATACAGTCACAAATGGCGGCAAAATAGAAATAATTCATTACGTCAGGAGTCAGGTCAAGGGTCATCCCCTTATGGGAACAGAAAAATCAGAGTAAACGGGAGAAGATAATTCGTCTGCCAAGTACCTAATGTCTTGAAGAGGATAGAAGGGTGGGCAGTTAAAAAAGGAGGGGTGAGAGTGAGGGGGAGGTGAGTCAAGGGAGGAGGGGATTAATGTGTCTAACAATTGACATCAACATTTCCAACAATGAAGCATTGATAATTCAGCAAAACACTTGTCACCAAGAATGGTGGTTGAAGACGAGACTCCAGCCGCACTGAAACCCAAACTGATGCTGAGACTGGAGGGACATCACCCCTATTACCTCCAGTCAGGGGGAAACGTGAGCTTCATGTGTAAGGCAGCCAGATTATCTCAGACACCAGGAGGAACCCCTGGCAGAGTCAGATACTGGATTGATTTATGATTTTTAGATGAGGGGAGTGTAAGGATGAAGAGCAGTGGGGGAGGGGTGGGAAAATGGGTCCAGTAATAGTCACCCATGAACTGGGCCCTACCCCTTGTGGGGTGGGGGAGGGTGGCCCTCACAGCAATTGTATTAATGTGTGTAGGGTCCCTTGTGTGGAGTGAGGGATTACAACTGTCCAGAACACAGGAGTATTCCACCATTGATCGCTGTGTGTTGCCAAGTTTGCCTTAATCTTTTAGGGCAAGGGCTAACCCAGGGTCAGCGGAGAAGGGTCAACAATGACACTGGATCAGGAAGCTCTCCCATCCAAGGCCAGGAAGGTGCCCCAGACCCCAGCAAAGTTCTCAAGGTTGTCGTTCAGTTTGTACGTACTCCGTTCATGATGCATTATTCTGTGCAGCTCAGTGAGCCAACGGTGAAGGATGCAGACTTTGACTACTATTAGCGATGTGGCCATCCATCAGTGCATATGGACATCTAGATCAGGTCTGATGAAGGTATCATGAAAGATCTCTAGATTGAGGGGAATAGAGAATGGACAAAGAGCTTCAGTATTCTAGGTGGGGCCACTACAATAAGACTGCAAGTTCCATAGGATTGCTTGTCCAGACAGGACGATGGGAAATGACAAAAAAAGCAGTTGTCTTTTTGCATTTCCAGCAATGATCATGCAGTAACAACCGCGCTCACTTTAATTTTTATGGTGTCCAGTACCAGTCACTGAGGATCTTAAAATACAGAAACTTCAACCTGGATTTTCTAAGGATCTTATCATGATCAAGGAGTAATGCTGCACAGTCATCAGGTGAGCATTCCCATACCAAGTCAGGCTAGTTCCACTGAGGGTGGGACCGGAATGTATGGGTTTAATAAGGACTCCATAGAGCCTAGAGACCATTCCCTAGAATTGACTCCAAACCCTCAGATATTGAAGGTTAGGTGAGGTCCTTAGAGGCAATGTTCAGACTGACAATATCTCCGATGATCAGTCAAAAGAATTTAGTAATGCCGCGAGGAGGAGTATTTGGTGAATGGTGAGCGCATACGGTGTAGTTTGGAAAGCGGGCCAGGAAATGGGACATATTAAGGAGGTGGGATGTAATGGGATTAGGTTTGACATTTGGGTGATGGACGTGGGTGTTCTTTTAAAGATGTTTTTTTACATATAAATGATTATTAATATATATAACACATTTTGCTTGATCATCCGCAGGATATTTTGATTTTATTAGTATGAGATGATTAGCATGTATCATTACATGTATAAATTAAGGATACTGTTATAATGGTGAATGTTTTATTGTTACTTGTAGTTACCCCCGAAGAAGGGCTCGTGAAGCCCGAAATGCATTAGGTTTGAATAAAGAACACTGCTTTGGATGGATTCATGCGTCTGCCGTGTTTTTGATGAAGGTCCGGATGGGCACATTGTAAACATTTGAAATCTAGAAAATAGCATGACATTCCAAGTGTGGATCAAGTGTGATTAAAGCATTTAAAGAGGAACAAACAGACTGAGTACATGGAGTAAAATGGATTATAAATTTTGAGCGTTGTATATTTACAAAATTTAGCTGTGCAACTGGTCTTGGGGCGAAATGTCGCCCCACAAAGCATGGTTTATTATCAGTGCCACCAGGGCAAGGCACTAAACCAGTGAGCACGCACTCTTGGATAATTTCAGGACAAACATGGACGAAGCAAGAAGAGAATGGTGTGCATCCCAGCATTTTTTTGATTATTCTATAAACAAAGCTATATTATGCCACAGCGTGGCTTTAATGTGGGGTAGTGTGGCAACACCAATGAGTCTATCTGATGAGTGTCTGCATACTTTGAATTGCTCTTGGAACAGAAATTTTCATACATATAGGAAATCTCTCCCTTTCTGACCTCTGTAGCCAGGCAAGTAGGGTCGGTCTGGCCTATAGGAGAATCAGAAAGTGCCCGATGAGCTGGTCTAACACATCAGTGTGGGCACGTTTTTTAGCAGTTTGTGTGTCTGTTTTATAGCCAGGTGGGCAGGTTTTTACTGTTGATTTCCCTGATTAACCAAAAACATTGTCTTCAGGAATCAGAATGCATGCAGTCTCCTATATCTTGCAAAATACCCATACAGTGTGTCTTCACCAGTTCTAAACTGGCCTGATTTACGAATGTGGGCCACTTTTCTAGCTATCTGGTTCGCTCATTGGGGCCACTTTTATTTTGGTGTCTGGGCCTTTGTTTTGTCCCAGTCGGACCCTGTTGCAAGGAGTTTGCCAAACCTCTCTCCTTTGCCATGTATTCTTTGTCCTCTACCTTTCTCACATGGTCAAGACGAGCATTGTACTGTTTCCTGGTTTCAATAAGATCTTAACTACATGCTTGATCGGAGACAGTATCAGGTGCTAGTGCTTTATTGTTATCCTTCACCATCTGAATCTCCTTTTTTATGGTCAGATTACCCCTGTATGTGGTTTTGATACATATGCCACTGACCCATGCTGTAAAGTGGTCCATTGAGATGCTGCACAGTTTATTGTCCCTTCATTTTCGTTAAGGTACAGGTCTGTCTGCTCCCCTATTACTGTTTTACAGGGCATATCCCACACCGCCCCCACAGGTAATTTCCCCATAGGTATCGTGGGGAGGGTTCGACCCTATTCAATAGTCATTAGCAGGACATTATGATTGGATTCCACAAAACTCTGTGCTACTGACCTTGGCTTCTATTCCTCCCCCTTCCAAGAACATGACTAGTCTAGTGTGTACATTGTGCATCAGGGAGTAGTAGGGATATTCTACTTCAAGAGGGTGCATCTCCTGCATATATCAGCTACCCCATCCCATCCACTTTCTGCTTTTTTTGGATAATGTTCTGCTCTGGGTTCCCCTTCCAGAAGGGTGAGACATGTCCCTCTCAGCGTCAGGCAAGGTATTGTGGTCTCCATCTCATATACTTGGTCTGTCTTGGTTTTTTAAGTAAATCACTAGTCTAGAGATTCGGGAAACGTTAACTGGCTATTGTTCAGTGAGTGTATAGATTAGTGACTGTTAATGCGACCCCCTCCAATGACTACTCTACTATTGTGTGACTTTCCTTTATCTATCTATCTATCTATCTATCTATCTATCTATCTATCTATCTATCTATCTATCTGTCTGTCTGTCTGTCTATCTGCCTATCTATGTATCTATATATGTATCTGTTGGACTTGGCCCTTTTTGGCAGGTTCACCCCTAAACTTTTTGCCTTGTCTGTAACCTGGTGTTGGTGATTTTAGGCCTCTGAGCACTTTGGCACTGTGGTCCAGTGGAAAGTGCGTGCGCTCTCTGTGTACTTGTGGTGAGATTGGCCTGCCCTCCCATAGGAATGCATGGGGGATAAGTGTGTCCATGTTAATTCCTGGTATGAGAGGAGCAGTGTGGTCAAGTCTGGTATGTATGAATTTGGGAGAATAAATGCTGCGCAATGGTGTGCGCAGATTTATTGTGACTGGTGTAGAAATGCCACTTTTAGAAGTTGGCATTTATGTGTGCTCTGTGTCTGCCTGCCTGATGTGAATTGCATGTCTGGCTTGTGAGGGACAGGGGCTGGGAGGTGTGTGTGGCTCCAGGATGGCCGGTTTCTTCAGTGGCGCCGCCGTAGCGGGCCACTGCCACGTTTTGGGGCCACATGATTCAGAGAAGCCCCGGGGGTTGAGGAGGCACAGACGTGCCAGGGCCCAGTCGCTTTGCCCACAGCTGCGCCGCACCAGGCGGGCAGCTGCAACGTTTGGCCCACATGTTTTAGGAGTCCCTGAGTGGGACCGGAGAGGGCACAGTCGGTGCCCGGGCCCCCATTTGGTTTTCACAGCTGCCCAGCAATTAGTGGGCAGCTGCTACGTTTAGGCCAGCGCAGAGTGCGCACCCTTGACTTTCCGCTGCCTTGGCAGCGCGCCCTGACATTGGGACATTGGGCATTTGAGCCCCTGTGGAAGGCCAGTTGGCCTGGGGGCAGGTTGGGGACATGGGTAGAGCACCAGGCTCTACAGGCTGGGGTAATGTATTTATGCCTACTCTTAATGTTGCCAAGAATGATTTAGGCCCATTGCGTAATGTGTTTATGCTAATGAGGTTTGGGCCTAATGTGGTTATGCCTAATGTCATGTTATGATGTCTTGAGGTAGTGCCTATTTGCGTAATGTGTTTATGCTTATGAGGTTATTGCATAATGTGTTTATGCAGGTGAGGCCCATTGCGTAATGTGTTTATGCTAATGAGGTTTGGGCCTAATGTGGGTTTATGTCTAATGCTAATAGGATAATGCTTAGGTCATTATGGTACCAGTAGTTACTGGTTGTGTTTTATATTTGCATTTACTTACCTGATCTGATGGTTCTGACCTGGCCCGATTGGCCTGGTCCTGTATATAATTCCCCTGTGAATATTGCCCGTGCCAGTTGGCACAGTGTAAATATGTGATTCTGTTTCTAATGTGTTTATGACAATACAAAGGCTATTTTTATATAACCTTGTGTGGATTTCCTTTTGTGGTGTGCCTAGTGTGTTGCTGCTGTGTGTGTGTTGCGCAAACGCTTTACACATTGCCTCCGGGATAGGCCTGACTGCTCGTGCCAAGCTACCAAGGGGGTGAGCAGGGGTTATCTTGGGTGTGTAACTCCCTTGCCCTGACTAGAGTGGTGGTTTCTGCCTGGCTTTGGCGCAAGCCTTAGCCAACCAGAAATCCCATTTCTAACATTGGTTGTCAGCGGTGAGGATAGGACTTGCTTTTGCGCAGTACCACAGCGACAACTGGTTGCACTACAAACTCTGCATTTAGATAATCACATGTTTGGGGATTATTTTTACTGATTTCTCCTCAAGAGTATCATTTTTAAATGGTGTTTTCTGCGCTTTTATGTTTGGTGGCAGAAGAGAGAAAATGACAGGGCGGGACGCCAGTAGGTGGGGAGGTTCCCATAGATAGGGAGTCCCTTGCTGGGTCCAGTGCCCAATCCCTTTTCCTGTCCCCAGAGGTGTGGGTGGATAGGAGGGAAGAAAGGGAGTGTGGAGGAGAAAAAGTTAGCTCTGGAGGGTAGTTTATCACCTGAGCTCAGTTGAGTTGTCTGGATTCACCGGTAAGGGTGGGATCCAGTGGTGGCAGCAGAAGTGAGTCCAGTGCATGAAGTCCCAGTCCCAGTTCCCAGAGTATGGTACTTGGTGCTCAGTAAGAGGGGTACAGGTTGAGATTCAGGGGCAGTGAGGAACTGTCTCACCAGTCTGGGGGCGTGTCTGGATGAGTGGTGTGTTGCACTGGACGAGTGGGTGTGAGTTCTTTTGGTGATAAGGAGCTTGCACGGGAGGTGGACCTCTGGCTGTGTGCTAGAGAGTCCTGCGGAGGCATTGGGGAGTGATTCCAAAAGTAGTGGCTTGGGTATCTTCCGGTCCTGTGTGGTGGAAGAGGTTCAGTGTAGCCCAGCTAGGTCCCAGTGGAATGGGAGGGGTGTAGGGGCTCACGTCCGGTCTCAGTGGAGACGGAGTGAGTGTGGGACGATGTGTCACACGGTGGCCCGAAACCCCGACTCAGGGCCTGGAGGGTTCCCTAGGGGAGCGCCAGGTCGGGGGCCTAGGCTGTACTTGTAGGTCATTTGAGGAGGATCTTCCAGTGTCTGGAGGACGTGGAGTGTCTGTAACTAGAGCTCCAGCGGTCCTGGTGTCTGGTGGTACCGCTCCAGTGGGGAGGGTGCAGAGGTCCAGAGTGAGGGGTGAGAGGGGGATGTGTTCCCCAGTGGGAGAACCAGTGGGTCAGGGACCAGCCATAAGGGCTGAGTCTCCTAGAAGTGACCATGGTGACACCACTTCTGTCCTGGGGGATCTTAGCGCACTGTCAGATGGATAGGGGTCGGGAGATCTGCGCCAGGCAGACTATCACGCAACACGTGAGTCGTGTTACCCTCGGGGTGGTGTGTGTGCCCCCAGAAGTCCTGGCGTGCCAGGCAAAGTGCTCAGCCGCGGGGTTTAGCTCCAAGGTTGGGGAGGCCAGGTTCAGGTTCGGCCTGACCTGGAGGGAAGGATGACTGTAAACAGTATCCTGACCGGTTTCCAGAGGTACCACTCCAGTTGGGAGGGTGCGAACTCAGGAGAGGGGTGCAGAGGGAGGGAGTCCTCGCCTCTGACCCTGGTGTAACCTGAGGGTTTAGACCCTAGGTTGGGAGATTAGAAAACTTCCAGGTCAAGAAGGAATCTCTGCCAAAGTGGATCAGCTGAAGAGACTGAGGAGACTGCCCTTGCTGTGTGTTCTGGGGCTCACCTGCAGTTTGTTGTTTCCACTGAGGAAGAGGAAAGGGGACTTTGATGTGTGCTGTGTCCCCCCACCTGCTTGAAGAGGGACTTTGCTGTGTGCTGTGTACCTCCGTAATGAAATAGTTTCTATGGGCCTGAGTGAGCTGTCCTCCTGTTGGAAGTTTCAGTTGGGAGGAGAGTGTGTCGCTGATACGCCGCTGGCGTGTGCTCTGTCTAGCCTGGGACATACTGAGACTCCCCTGTGATCATGGAACTGAAGGGTACCGGACTCTGGAAGGGGGTGCAGAGGGAGGGAGTCCTCGCCTCTGACCCCGGTGCAGCCGGTGAATGTAGATCCCAGGTGGTAGACCAGTTGATGGAGAGAGGTCCTGAACTGGTGGGAGAGTTGTGTTCTGGTGGGTGCTTCCCCTGGGAGGGTGCGGAACCCCAGAAGTAGAGGTAGGGTGAGGCAACTCTTGCCTGTGACCTCTGGTCAGCCTGAGGGTGCGGACCCTAGGTTGAAGGATCAGTGGTAGTTTGGAACTACACTGAGAGGGAGAGTGGAGAATGGCTATTGGATGCCAGGGGTTACTGCCCCCCACTCTGTGGATTGGCAAGGACCAGTGACGTCTGGGTGGCCTAGGGCCTGGTCCTGGCCATGGACAACTAGGAAGTACCAGTGGGTAGCCTAGTTGGGCCTGAGAGTTCTTTCTCAGAGGGGACCACACGGGTTCAGAGTGGCGTAGAACCGGAGGGTGTCCCTGCAGTGAGGGCCCGCGTCCGTGTTCTAACGCCCGAAGCAGGGAAGCCCATCAAGGTAGTGATTCTTCTGCCCTGCGTTTTGGCTGGAAGGGGGTTGTGTTGGACTTGGCCCTTTTTGGCAGGTTCACCCCTAAACTTTTTGCCTTGTCTGTAACCTGGTGTTGGTGATTTTAGGCCTCTGAGCACTTTGGCTCTGTGGTCCAGTGGAAAGTGCGTGCGCTCTCTGTGTACTTGTGGTGAGATTGGCCTGCCCTCCCATAGGAATGCATGGGGGATAAGTGTGTCCATGTTAATTCCTGGTATGAGAGGAGCAGTGTGGTCAAGTCTGGTATGTATGAATTTGGAAGAATAAATGCTGCGCAATGGTGTGCGCAGATTTATTGTGACTGGTGTAGAAATGCCACTTTTAGAAGTTGGCATTTATGTGTGCCCTGTGTCTGCCTGCCTGATGTGAATTGCATGTCTGGCTTGTGAGTGACAGGGGCTGGGAGGTGTGTGTGGCTCCAGGAGGGGCAGGGTGAGTCAGCGCAGGGCTGAATAGAGAGATCTGCATGTAGATGGGAGGGAGGAGTTGCACCTGGGACCTGAATAGGGCTGTGCCTTCCCTTCACAATGCTGGCTCCGCCCCCTGTGGTGCGTCTGAGCACCTAGCCCCCACCTGACAATGGAGAGAGGAGCTGAGCACAACAAAGTGCTCCAAAGCTCCCCCAAACCAGTTGCGTCTGGTTTTTCCCCAGCCCTGTGCTGTGTCACAAAGGGAAAATGTAATATAAATATAGGGGCTGTGTCCCCATGAGATTGTTCAGTTCTTGTTCTGGTGCTGTTCCTGACGTGCTGGGGCCCAGGAGGAACCGCCATGGGGGCTTGCCTCCCTGCTGGAGGGCCCTGTGTGCTGGCCTCCCTGGGCCCAGCTGTGCCCCTGGCCCCTGGAAGGCTCTAGCGCCTAGAGAAGCGCTCTACTTTTATTGTTGGATAAGCGCTGTGCCTTTTTCACCTACTGCGGGGAACGTGCCTGTCCTGCAGCGCTGTGCTGCGTGCAGAAAGGGAATCCCCAGCGTAGGGATTCCCCCGCATTTGCTTGGATTTACAGCGGGTGCCCACCCCGCATGAATGCTGAAATCGGCGGGTGCCCACCCCGCAATTGTGCTGATTTACGGCGGGTGCCCACCCCGCATTATTTGCCTTCTTTCAGGAATTACCGCCGCAGCCCGGGCGAAAAGCGGAAGTCAGGCGTATCCGCCTGACTCGGGGCGGAGCTACGGCGGGGGAAGCGGAAGTGCGGCCGGAAGCTTGGCTGTCTGAAGAGAGGAGGACGGGAGCCTACCCCGCCTCCACGAGCCCAGAGGAGAAGTCCCGGCCCCAGGAGAGGGACCGGGTGAAGGGAGGAGAGGCGGCCGAGGCCGCCGATGGCAGCGCGGGGCCCCCGTGAGTGAGGAAAGCCCCGCGTGCACAGAAAATGCTGGTGCCGGTCGGCGGGGCTCTCGTAGCGAAGAGAGAGCCCCGCATCTTGCTGATGCCCTGAGAGGAGGAGAGCACCCGAGGAGGAGTTCCCCCGTAGCCTGGTGAGTGGGGGGATCCTCCATTGCGCCGTGGTTGGTGCCAGTGAGTGCCTAGTCCTGAGCAGACCCGCCAGAGGGCGGGCCGCTCCAACGTGGGGCATGTCCTTTCCTTAGAGCCCGTGTGGCTCCAACTATGGCCAGTTTCTTCAGTGGCGCCGCCGTAGCGGGCCACTGCCACGTTTTGGGGGCAACATGATTCAGAGAAGCCCCGGGGGTTGAGGAGGCACAGACGTGCCAGGGCCCAGTCGCTTTGCCCACAGCTGCGCCGCACCAGGCGGGCAGCTGCAACGTTTGGCCCACATGTTTTAGGAGTCCCTGAGTGGGACCGGAGAGGGCACAGTCGGTGCCCGGGCCCCCATTTGGTTTTCACAGCTGCCCAGCAATTAGTGGGCAGCTGCTACGTTTAGGCCAGCGCAGAGTGCGCACCCTTGACTTTCCGCTGCCTTGGCAGAGCGCCCTGACATTGGGACATTGGGCCATTGGGCATTTGAGCCCCTGTGGAAGGCCAGTTGGCCTGGGGGCAGGTTGGGGACATGGGTAGAGCACCAGGCTCTACAGGCTGGCGTAATGTATTTATGCCTACTCTTAATGTTGCCAAGAATGATTTAGGCCCATTGCGTAATGTGTTTATGCTAATGAGGTTTGGGCCTAATGTGGTTATGCCTAATGTCATGTTATGATGTCTTGAGGTAGTGCCTATTTGCGTAATGTGTTTATGCATATGAGGTTATTGCATAATGTGTTTATGCTAATGAGGTTTGGGCCTAATGTGGGTTTATGTCTAATGCTAATAGGATAATGCTTAGGTCATTATGGTACCAGTAGTTACTGGTTGTGTTTTATATTTGCATTTACTTACCTGATCTGATGGTTCTGACCGTGGCCCGATTGGCCTGGTCCTGTATATAATTCCCCTGTGAATATTGCCCGTGCCAGTTGGTACAGTGTAAATATGTGATTCTGTTTCTAATGTGTTTATGACAATACAAAGGCTATTTTTATATAACCTTGTGTGGAGTTCCTTTTGTGGTGTGCCTAGTGTGTTGCTGCTGTGTGTGTGTTGCGCAAACGCTTTACACATTGCCTCCGGGATAGGCCTGACTGCTCGTGCCAAGCTACCAAGGGGGTGAGCAGGGGTTATCTTGGGGTGTGTAACTCCCTTGCCCTGACTAGAGTGGTGGTTTCTGCCTGGCTTTGGCGCAAGCCTTAGCCAACCAGAAATCCCATTTCTAACAGTATCTATCTATCTATTTTCAACCTGAAAGTGGACCCACTGGGCAACTAAACTCAATGTGCCCCATGCATATGCATGCTGGCCGTGCCATCTCTTGCCTACTTTATCATGTTCAGACCTGGTAAGGTGAGTTTCCAGTGGACAGGCTATCTGGGCTTTTCTACTCTTCAGTGCATATATGGATTCTATACCATTTAACAGGTGTTCCCAACCCCTTACGCTCCAAGCAATGAAATTGCACTTATTTGACATGTTTAGTTAGGGGTCACATTTTCATTGTGGAATCAGCCCACCCCATTTTGTACTGTCTCGAGGCTTTTCCTGGCAGGTACCAGCTTTTGGGATATTTTGCGGGTGGCTGTGGTGCACACGCCTATTATGGACGTAACCTATTTGTCCTTCAGAAATGACATTTCTGCTTTGCTTCTCTAAATGATACAGGGGTGCGAGCTTGGCTCACCACATCCCTTTGATTTTGCATTACAGACTGTAGTATCAAATGGCATCGCTTCTTGATTCAAAGCAAATTCGAGAGGCCAAGGTTCCCATTGGTATTTTGGTTAGATCAGGTGTGTGTTTGTCCACATGGACAGCTATAGGAACAGTATGGATTCAATTTTGGTTAAATGGGACTATTACGAGCTGCCAGTCACCTTTTTTGCTCGCTCTGATGATGAAGATAGCATCACCGGATGAGCTAGTTTGGATTTTATTGAGGTTGCAGATGGTGCTGGTGCCACAATCCTTTAATGTGCTGTATCTAAGAATCGTACCATGTCCTTTTGGCTTTTGGAGGCACCCCCTCTCAGCGTGCACTTTCTGTAATCCTCCCTGTACTCTCATGATCTGTTTCAGTTGTGACTCAACTCACCGCCATTCCCCTTCTGGGTCTTCTACTCCTGGCCAGATGAGAAGTAGCCTTTGTCCAATCTTCTGTGAGAGAAGAGATGATTGACAGGGGATTTCTCTAGAGTGCTCTGAACACCCCATAGCCTAATGAACGGACGGGGAATCTCTTCTGGATGACTCCATATAGTGTTCACTGGTTGCTTAACACTGCCAAAAATCACAACTACCAGCTTACACGATTGAGTCCATTATGCATAGCATTCTTTTGCACGTTGGTGCACCATGTTTAGAGCACGTCCACAAACCCCTGAACCCCACCCATGATTGTCCAAACAGGGCAAACTACAACCAAAATTCTATTAATCCACCCACTCACTTTGCACCTTGTCATGAATATGAAGCGTTATTCAAATGCTCAAATATGACACAGCACTCTGCTCTTTCCTATAGGACGGATTTTCTCTCTACTGTAAGTGCCAGTGGCGTCACTAGGGGGGTGCGGGGGGGGGGTGCGGACCGCACCGGGTGACAACATCACATGGGGTGACACCTTTCCCAAATGAGACTATTTAGTAAATAGTCTCATTTGGGAAAGGTGTCACCCCATGTGATGGTGTCCCGGGTGACACCATCACATGGGGTGACACCTTTCCCAAATGAGACTATTTACTAAATAGTCTCATTTGGGAAAGGTGTCCGCACTGGGTGACACCAACCCTAGTGACGCCGCTGGTAAGTGCTGCTTAACATCACACTTACAAGTACACTGACTCCAGCTTAGAGGATTGATAGTTTTAGGATGCACCCTTCACTGTTGCCCAAGACCCACTTGACATGCTCGTAGTCACTACATTAAAAACAGTCCTTATCACATGCACCCAACATATGGGGCCTTCATCGGATTTTCAATGAGTTGCCAACAGCACTCCACACTTAAAAACACCATCATACACCATTTTCCAAGACACACCGGCAAATGATCAGCCTCAGACAGCACACAATACACACAACCCTTATACCCTCAAGCAAACAACACAACGCCAAAGCCATATAGTTCAGAAAATGCAGTCAAATCAAGGGCACTGTCGCCTATCACAGTACCGCACACCAAAAATTTACACTAATAAATCCAGCATAAATACACCACGAACATGTGCGCAACCTTGCATCATACTAACAAACCTGAATAGTGATGTATTGATAGAAAGCGCACTTTACTAGGTTTCACCACAGATATCCAGGGAACCAAGGGAAAAGAAACATTCTCTAACACCCAGACTCAAGAATAAATTAGAGGCATTGCCAAGGCTAGCATGAATCTACAAAGTAGGTACATGCATGGGTTGCTAACAAGTCTTTATTCTTATCCAAGCGGGCTGAGAACATGTGTACCAAAAAGCCTGGGGGATATGACGATGTCATTGCCATAGCGATCCAGCAACAACCAAAGCTATGAATACTCACAATACAGCAGATCTTGGGTGTGGCACTCTGGGAGGCCCATCTTATATGCATGTATCTATGGATGGATGGATGTGACTTGTAATGGTGTGGTACCAGACTATCATTGTCAGAATATGGCCCAGTGGCGTAGATAGCCCTTTGGCCGCCCATGGCGGTCTCTGCGTTTGCCGCCCCGCGGCGGCCTCATCGAAGAGCGTGGGGGTTTTGGCGAGATTCCTCCGATTGCCGCACCCGCGACGGATGAAGAGCGGGGGGGTGCTGCTGATTGCCGCCCCAAGACGGCAGGTAAGAGCGGGGGAGGCCGCCAACCCCAAAACTTGTGCCGCCTATGGCGGACACCCCCCCTTGATACGCCACTGATATAGCCTGACATAAATATTTCCTGCTAAACATCATGCCAAAAAACTCCCACCATTGCAGCTAATAGAAAATCTACACCCAATGTGATGATAGTTTTGTAAATAATATTTTAGACATGATATTTATGTTAGACTATATTTCTGTGTATGATATTTAGCCAAATCCTTGTAACTCAAACAACTTTACAAAGCTACACAATGGGAGTGCCCAACGGGTGGCTTCATGCACCCTTGAAGTTCCCAACAGTTGAGGCACACAATAGGTGGGTGTGTTGGTGAAAGTCTGTCTGGCTTTGCTCTAATCCTTGCTGTCATAGACAAATCATGCCAATATCGAAAGTGATTTTGCAGGTCTTTCAACAGGGATAATGGGGACGCTGTCAAGCCAGAGTTGGCATTTTGTATGAAAAGACCAATACTTCAAAGCACCATTGGTATGTAACTATGTATACTGTGAAAAATGAAACCAAGCAATGTAAATGCCACAAATCAATACAGCCACACAATGTCACACAAGAAATACAGTTGCAACTATGACACTCACGCTACACTTCATATACACTGTTCAATGACAACAATATGCTGCTCATAATTTTTTTAAGGATACTGAGAATAGCTTTCCTTTTACTAAAAAACACTACTTTCAAAATACGGTTCATGATCACTAGCAAAACTGCAATTAAACACATATTACAATGGATGAAAGAAATATATATTTTTTTGACAATAGATTTTATTGCAATTTTACATCCAACGGGGTAAGCCCCCAACAGACAGTAGTTATGCAGGGCACGGATCGATGATACATGAGTCGCTGAAGAGGATATCCCTTGAAAATATATAAAACATTCAAACCAACAACCCCCCACCCACCTCCCCCCTCCCCTGCACCGCATTTCCCGCTTGAAACATTATACAGATGTAAAAACATATAGGCAAATTTCCACACCAGCTAGGCTTCAGAGAAATCGGAAGTCGTTATATGATGAGCCTGTCTATGGGATCCTGGTTTGTGGACGTGGGCAAGATAGAAAGGTCAATGCCCCGGTATTTAGCCCATGCCGCCCAGATCTTCCCATGTTTCTGCGGGCAACCTCGAGCCTGAAACACCGCTACTTCAGCAGACATACATTTGTCTAATGCGGACTTCCAAGCCGCTACCCCGGGGGAAGAAGAGGACTTCCACTGCTGGGCTATGTCGCGCTTGGCCAATGTGAGTCCCAAGAAAAGCAGGTATCTTTTGTATATGTTCCCCCCTATATCGTCCGTGCTGTGGAGAAGAACTAGACGGGGATCTGCTGGGAGATCCCAACCCAACACAAGCCCCAAGCAGGACAACACACCCGACCAAAAGTGTTGCAGCGCTGTGCATCCTCATACCGTGTGTATGAAAGAGCCATCCTCCGACTGGCATCTGAGGCAGGTGGGGGATGAAATAGCCCCCATCCTCCACAGACGGAGGCGGGTGTAGTACGCACGGTGGAGATATTTAAACTGGATCAGTCGGTATCTAGTGGACACAGCCGATCCCCTAGGGCTGGCCAGGGCCTCGGTCCAGTCGTCATCAGAGAGGGTCGGCATATCTGCCTCCCATGCCGCCCTCGTCCGGTCCAAGTTTGTCTTGGCATGTGTTGTCAGAGTCTGATAGAGCTGACGGATTTTGTGTCCCCCTAGATCCCCCATCAACAGTCTACCCTCCAATG
The DNA here is from genome assembly GCA_963921515.1 of Calotriton arnoldi. Lineage (NCBI taxonomy): Eukaryota > Metazoa > Chordata > Amphibia > Caudata > Salamandridae > Calotriton > Calotriton arnoldi. Next base: position 114,637 of record CAWUFW010013640.1, on the reverse strand, counting down.
GGTGAAATTCTGGCAACGTCGTGAGGGTTTTAATTAGGGGAGACAAGGCGTGGCGAAGCTGGAGATATTTATGAAATTGGGACTTATGTAGACCAAACTCCTCCTGTAGCATTTGAAAGGTTTTAAGTGTGGGACCGCGCATCACATCCCCCAATGTCGAGATCCCTATAATGTCCCAACGACGGAAACCGGGCAGAGCCGCGACCGGTCGGAGATACGTGCCCCGCCAGAGGGGCGGCGCACATGTTAGCATGCCCCACCACCCCATGTGCCTCAAAACGCATCTCCATATCTGGATCACCGTGCGACTGGCCGGCGGGAGGGCCTCCAGAGTCGCGTTGCTATACAGGAGATCTAATAGCGGAGACACCTCCAAGAAGAGTCGCTCCACCGCGTAAGCCGGATCATCTTGCTGGCTGTACCACCAATCATTGATGACCAGCAGCTGGGACGCCCAGTAATAAGACTGCACGTCCGCCGCAGCGATGCCCCCACAATAGGTAGATTGGAAACAGGTCGCCAGGGCCACCCGAACCGCCCCGCCACCCCACAGGAAGCCGTTCAGAAGAGGGTTCACCTGGCGAAACCAGGACGGCGGGATGGGGTATGGGTAGTTCTGTAGTCTGTAAAGCAAACGGGGCAAGGACACCATTTTAAAAATAGCAGACCGGCCGTATAGAGACAGAGGGAGATGTGACCATACCGTTGTCTCCTCCCGGACCTTAGGAAGCAGAGGGGCAATATTAAGCGACCACGCCACAGTGGGGTCTCTGGTAACGTGAACCCCTAGATATTTAAATCCGTCTTGTGCCCTGACCAGCTGCGAGGCCCAATCCATACTCCCTTGATCACCACAAATCGGGAAGAGTGTCGATTTGGACGGGTTGGCGTGGAGCCCTGTAGTTTCGCCAAATACCCGCAGGATTTGCAGTACCCTAGGTCCGGTGACCCAGGGGTCCGATAAAAAGAATAATGCATCATCCGCATAAAGTGCAATTTTATCCGAGTATTCGGGGGACCAAACCAGGCCCCTGTAAACCGCGTCCAGGCGCACCCAAGCTGCCAAAGGTTCAATTGCCAAGGCGAAAAGAAGAAAGAAATATATTTTAATTGCACTACAACTGAGTGTCTCAGTGTTCGTGGTAAAGTGTTATGTGAGACTAGGAAACCTGCTTGATGTGTTGGATTAAAGATAGGGCTCTCAATAACTTTGGGACCCAAAGTTGTTAGTGACACTTGGTCCATATTCGGAGATACAGATCTTGGGACTACATGGGGTAGACAGGGGACCTTCTAACTGTGGTTGGATAATGATTCTTACAGGACTCAGGACAGTGAGACTACTGATGAGTTTTGTTTTCATCCACCCCATAGCGAGGCTAATGGGTACAGGGAAAGAGTAACCTGAGGATCCCACAGAGTTGAATAAATAAATCAAAAGCTGATTTAGGAATGATTTGTGCCGGCAAGAGAGTATCACCACTCAGCACATCTGCTCTTAGAAGATGGTTCTTGGCCAACAATCACTGGTCCCTGAAGAGGGGTTGGGAGGGTTTCTGTGGATCTCTATGTCAACATCTCTGGATCCTTTGACTTGCTGGGGCTTTCGCAGAGGCAAGATCAGATCAGGAGTTTCTGCAGGCCAACTGGATGAGTCTTAAAGTTTAAACAAAGATTTTATTTTGGAAAAAAGATGCAACCAAGTACAAACAGTCAGATAAGTATCAGGAGACAATTAAACATTGGGTGAGCTAACCTTTTGCTATGAAGAAACAAGATGTAAGAAACAGAAAGTAGTTGCATATAGAACATTTGTTATAATGACGTATGGAAAAGAGAAAGGAGGGAAAAAGGAAAACAAGAGCAAAGGAGACGCTAATAACGTGATTAAATATATTCATGAGAAGGTAAAAGAGCTTAATACTCTATAAAAGGTATCGAACACTATAAGGAATAATTGCTGTAAAACAAAATATGATAACAGTCAAGAAGGAATAGAGAGAGAAGTTATATAATTATAAACATAAGCAAACGATATATCATTATAAATGTTTCATGGTGGTTTGGGGACTTCTTCCGATGATGGGTGGTGTTGGGTAAACTTTTGTGCAGAAGTATCCAAGAAAATAGTCACAGGAGACCATATGCGTTCTCTTTTCAGGAGTAGAGACATAGGAGAAACATAAGCACGATCCAGTCGATGGTTATAACATACACTGTACCACCAAGATTGAAAGGAGAGTTTTTTTTTTTTTTTAAATTACATTTTTTATTGAGCGGAGCATTAGGTTCAAGAAGTACACAATATAGAAAACAAAAAACAGTTTCTACAATAAATTATTATGACAGCCTCTCATTATAAAAATAAACTAAAACTTATAGCAACAACTCATCATATAGTCATTCACAAGACAGACTACCAGTTCATTTTTAGAAATAGCAGCAGTGAAAGTGCAATAAAAGTGCCAATAAAGTGCTAGTGCTTTAACAATTCATTTTCAACTTTAACCAAATTACAAGAAATTCAATTAAATAGATCTTGAAAAGTGCAAGTGCTACTAAAATGCAATAGAAAAAAGTGCTAATACATTTGTTAAAAACTACTTTGTTGAATTACCTTCCCCAATGTTACGAACTTTCTTTAAAATTTTCTAGTTCATTAAAAAACCTCCAATTTTTCCCAAATTTTCTAGTCGCTCTTACCCTTTTAGCATAGACTTCTTCAAATTTTTGTGTTCTTTTCATCTTTTTAAACCATTTTGAATGCGAAGGAACTTCCCTAGATTTCCAATTTTGTAAAATTAGTGAGCGAGCAACTGTGCAAGAGATAAATATAAAGGCTTTTTCGGCTTCGGATAACCTTGTTTCATCTCTACAAATTCCAAACAACGCCGCTTCGGCTTCAAGCACAATGCTCCTTCCGATAACCTGTTTAATATCCGTAAAGACTGCCTCCCAAAAAAGGCTAAGTCCTTGACATGCATAAAAAGTATGGAGCCACCCTCCTTCACCATCCATCTGACAACGAAAACATCTGTTTTCAGTTCCAGGAAATCTTTTATTTAAGGCGGCCGGAGTCAAATACGAAAGCCATCTCGCTAGGAAGGTCATCCTTTTAAAATTTGCAGCACGCAATGATTTGCTTCCTAAATAGCAGATGGACTCCCATTCCGTCTCGGTCAATCTACTTGCGGTCTCCCGGGTTATCTTATCCAAATGGTTTTCTATCAGGGTAGCTTGTCTTGATTTATATATCAACCTATACCAATTACCTACCCTTTAACCTTAGCCCCATAAAGGGCTACCACCAGTTGGTTGGGAGTATTTAAAATACTGCTGATATTTTTTAGAAGATAAATAACCCGTAAATATTCGAGAAACGTTGGTTTTCGATAGGTCTCTGCTCTCATCATTACCTCTTGCCAAGAAATTGGTCTATTTTGAACTATAAAATGCCTTAGCTCAGAAAATCCACAATCTTCCCAGGTTTTTATATGTCTTAATTGCAGTTGAAGACCAAGGCTCAAACATTCTCTCAATTTTAAATACTGAAAACCTGACGAGCCAGTGCTTTTAAAAAAGAACTGAAGTTTAAAAGAATAGTCTTTTAAAATCTTATAACGTGTTTTTTTGGGAAATTTGGAGGTCTTTAAGAACACTGGGGTTGAAGATCCGATTTCATGAGTCATTTCATCTAAAAAAAAGCTGTCTCTAGAACGATTAGATCCTATCAGGTTGGACACTAAATCTAAGAAAGCGGCCTCGTAATATGTTCTTAACTGAGGCAATGCTAGCCCCCCAAGGGCTGTTGGTAATTGTATCACATTCAATTTGACTCTTGGAACTTTCTTACTCCAGATGAACTCCCTTAATAAGATATCAATTTCCCTAAAATATGACTGATTTATTTTGATCGGGACATTAGTAAATAGAAACATAAATAGCGGAAGTATGGACATTTTAATCAGTGAAACTCTACCCACTATCGATAGGGGGAGTAGTGTCCATTGTTCCAACAGTTTTTTAATCTTTCCCTTCAGTCTTAGATAATTTAATTCAAATAGCTGCTGGTACTGTTTAGAAACATATACCCCCAGATATCGTATAGGGTCAGTTTTTGCAGCTTGTGTCCTTAAACTAGGTGGAAAAGAGTTCAAGTTGGTGTTAAGAGCTAGAACTTCGGTTTTATTAGTATTCATTTTATACCCTCCTATTTGTTCAAACTCCTTAAATTCCATCAAAACTGTTTCAAGGTTTTTTCTAGTAGGAATCAAGTATAAAATAATATCGTCTGCAAAGAGTTTCAGCTTAGCCATGCCAGGGATCGGGGGTTGGATAGCAGCATTATTTCGTATTTTTAAAGCCAAGGGCTCTATAAAAAAGTAAAAAGCAATGGCGAAAGCGGGCAGCCTTGCCTGGTTCCGCGGTTAATCTTTATGGTCCCTGCACGATTTGAGTTTATTATAACCTGGGATGTAGCTCCCTGGTAAATATTTCGTAACATACTAATCACCTGTGCAGGAAACCCGAATCGACCTAAAGTGATGAATAAGGTGCTCCAGTTCACAAGGTCAAAGGCTTTCTCCGCATCAACCATTAAAATACTCGCCGGGATAAGATTTGTATTAAAATAATCCAGAGCGTGTATTAAAAACTGGGTATTGGCCGCCATTGATCTGCCTGCTATAAACCCCGTTTGATCTACATGGATTATTTCTTGAGCGGCAGGTAAAAAACGTTCTGCCCATATCTTCATCAGAATTTTATAATCAGAATTCAAAAGGCTTATGGGCCTGTAAGAATTCACATCCTCTGGATTTTTATCTTTTTTACGAAAGAAACAATTATTGCTTCTTTAAAGGCTACAGAAACGGCCCCGCCCTTTTTTATAAAGTTAAATAAATTTCTCAATGGGATCAAAAGTTCCTTTGAAAACACTTTATAAAACTCAATTGGAAAGCCATCTTGTCCACAAGCTTTCGCCCCAGCTGTAGATTTAATGGCCTCTAAAATCTCAATTTCTCCAACCTCCATTGCCAGTTTATCAATCCGTTCCTCGGAAAGTTTGGGAACATTCATATTATGAAAATAATTTTGGATTGACTCCTCCTCCAAAGCATATTCAGTAGAATACAACTGGCAATAGTGATCAATAAAGGTCTTAGAAATGGTACTGCCATTAACTATTACTTGATCTGTCTGAGGGTCCCGAATCTTAGATATTATTGCTGATTCCTGTTTCCTCCTAGTAGAATTTGCCAGGAATTTACCGATTAACTGGCTTTCCTCGTAGACCCTCTGTTGGAAAGTTTGTGAACTACACACATCCTCTAAAATAAAAAAAATCCTTCAGTACGGATCTTGCCTGCTCATATTGGTTTGGGAGGAGTTGAAGCTGGAGAGCATATTCTTGATTTACTTCAGCTTGCATTTTCGCTATCTTTATCCTCCGAGAATTATACTGAGCAGCTGTATAGGCTATTATCAGACCACGAGCTGTTGCCTTAAACCCTTCCCAGACCGCGAAGGGAGCTGCTGTATTCTCATTAATCCGAAAATATTCCCGAATCCACTCCTTAAACTTCTCAACCCAATCCTCATTTTGTAAAAGGAGACGATCCAGCTGCCACCTGGGACATTCCCTACCTCCTCCCCCAAGCTCCATATCAAGCCCGACATAGGCATGATCTGAAAAAGGATTACAACCTATAATAGCCTCATAAATCTGAAGGGATCTAGAGGTCAAAAAGAAATCTATTCGAGATGCTGTCCGAAAACGATGTGAATAACAGGTATAAAATTCCTTATTTAAATTAATTTCCCGCCAAGGATCCACCAATTGAAGTTCTAATATAAGGGCTCCCATTATTTTTTTTGTATTTGGTTTTAATTGTTTTTTGTTTTTATTCGAGGTGTCTTTCCTTATATTCTGTATAAAATTAAAATCCCCACCAAATATCACCTGCCCGGGAGCTCCTAGTAATAAATCATTAATTTGGACCAGGGATGTAATATCATCTGAAACAGGGCCATAATAATTTATAAAATTGAACGTTTTACCTTGTATCTTAGCTGCTACCCAGAGCCACCTCCCCTGCGGATCCCGGTGTACTTGCAAAAATTCCCAGGGTAACTTATTCGAAAAATAAATAGCTACTCCTCTAACCGCTAGGCCTGAAGATGCAAAAAACACTTTGGAAAAAACTTTGGGTATAAAAAGTTTAGGGGAATTCGATTTCAAATGTGTTTCTTGTAAGAACACAACTTGGGGATTAAAAGAGGATAACCATCTAATAAGAGCCCCATTTTTCTTTTTGTTCAGTAGACCATTTGCATTTACTGAAAGGATCTTACATTTACTATTTTCCATCATTAAACCTTATTTGTGTTATTTTATGAAAATTCTGAACCTTCTGCTCCTGTTCATTTTTCTGCTGTGAAACCCACTCCCCCCAAAAGAACCTCCCCAGAAATGTGGAAAATCCCTCTGGCCACGCTAGCCACATTTCAACCCACCCTACACACCTATTGAGTGTCATGTCATTACACCCTTGGTGACTTTGCCACTCCTAACCCCCCCCCAACAATGCAAAAATATTAACTTCAGCTAAAGGAAATTTCTTCCAATAAGCCCTGGGCATCTTCTAAATTTGAGAAGAGATAAAACTTCCCTTTCACCAAAACACAGAGTTTAGATTATACACAATCTAGGGCATCCTGGGCTTTAAACAATATGGCATCTTTAAAAACCGAAAATAGAAGGCATAAATATACCTTTAAAAAACAAAAAAAAACAAAAAAGTCGCCAGCAACAACAACCTTCATAAAGACAGAAGGGGGCCCCCAATTATTTCCCAGTTACTTCCCAGTTGAAATTACTTTAAGAAGCTCCTGGGCTTCTTCAATGCGAGTAAATAAATGAAATTTCCCCTGGACTAGAACCTTCAGCTTGGATTGTTGGGCGATAGAAGCTTGCGCCCCTTGGGCCTTAAACAAATACAACAACTTCACAAATTCCCTACGCCTTCTAGCTGCATCTGCTGACATGTCCGAGAAAATTCTGCATTTTACACCATTCGCAATTTCAAATTGTTTACAAAAAATAGCTTTGGACAAAATTTTCTCCTTTATCCGAGAGTCAGCAAAATTAACAAGAATAGTTCGCGGAAACTTCAAATTAGGGGGAAGATGCGCTGGAACCCGATGGGCTCTAGTTACAGATAAATCACCGTGGAACTCTGGAATCACTACCTCCTTTAAAAAGGATTCAACCCATTTTGAGTATCTGTTCCTTCAATCTGCTCCGGAACACCAACTATGCGCAGATTTGAACGACGTGAGAAATTTTCAAGCTCTTCAATCTTATTCTCCATTCTGATTTTCTCACGGGAGGCTGAATCTACCTTCTGCAGAATACCCTTCATTTGATCTTCGACCATGGAAATTCTTGTTTCAGCTTCCTGAAGTCGAATTGGAAGACTAGCCACCGCTTCCTCAATTTTGCTCAATCGCTGATGAATTGTAGCTATTTCAGCTTGTTGTGATTTTCTCATGTCTCGAATTTCCTCAAGGATCATATTCAGCATATTTTTAACATCCAGTTGGTATACCATAGCTTTCTCATTCCCATCCACTACCAGATTGCACTCCTGTACCCCTGGCAAAGCCGCACTGAGATCCTCCAAAGACAAAGAATCCACCACTTCCGTCTCTCTTATAATCGGAGCTACTAGGTGAGCTTGAGTATCATTTTGGCCCTGCTGTAGAAGCTGGTCAGCCCCGGCGTTGATTTGAATTGAGCTTCCAGCAGGAGGAAGAGGCAAGGGAAGAGACTGAAGAAGTAAAGTCGGGGTAGCCATTACTGAGATTGAGGTGGCGTTATTAAACTGTTCTGCGACATCTGGAGCCATCCGATGTTCTTCCCCTTGTATCTGCATACCATATACTTCGGAGGAGGGAACCCCAGGAAAGGAGGAGGAAACTGAACCCGGAGAGGTTAGTTGAACCGCTGGCATGACTGATATCGATAAGTCAATTAAGGCCTTCTGCACTGGGAAAGTTTGACTGGGGTTATCTGGACAAGCTTGGGTAGGGTTATCTGGGCAGAATAAAGTGGCAGTGGTAGTAGGAGTAGGCGTCTTTTTAGCAAAGAGAGGAAAGTCTTTAGTATTTTTTAGTTCAAGATTTTTATAGCCTGCTGCTTCTCCTAGTAAAATGCAATTGGTGGTATCTCTTGACTTAATGCCTACCGCATCTTGTAAACTTGACTCCCTAAAAGGTAAATCGTCAGTTTCTGAGCTTGGTGAGCTGAAGGAGGACTCTCCTTGGTGCGTTTTGCCTCCTACTTTTGTTACCGGCAAATTCAGCTTAGCTTTAGCTGAACGAGTTTTAGATTTGGCTGCAGCCTCCACTTTCGCTACTGCTGCGGCAAGCCTCTGATGTCTCTTCATAATATATACAATAATAAATTAAACCACTTGCTGGCTATTTTATGATATTGTAAATCTCTCCAGGCTCACCCATCTGCCATTCTCTTCCAAACCTCCCTCTCCGTCCCCGTCTCCAAAATCTCCAGAATTGTTACCATTAGTTAGACCTTCTCTGTCTCTTCGCTTTTCCTCTCTTTTTCGAGCACGCTTCTCCAGCCCTCTAGCTCCACACCATGGGCATGCATGCATTCATGCAGCGGCTCTGAATCTCTGAGTCTCCAATGTAGCAAATATCTCCGGAAAGATGAAGCCTGACCCTCCAATCTTCGCAAGTCAGACTCAAACCATCACCTTCAGAAAGCAATCACTGGGGCCGTTGAAAACACCATCGCACCAGATTTCTGACGAATCCCTACAACATGACTGCTCCTTGCGAAAAAAGAAACGATCTTCATACCTCCATCCTCCTGCAGGACATGACAGAATCCTGTGTTGATACTCTGCCTGTACTCCAGCCCTCCTGCATAAGCCCCCGCGCAGGGCCAGAGCAAGTCCAGGAGAGGGGTCTCTCCACAGGTACGTCAAGTACGTCAGGCAATCCAGGCTCCAGCCTCTCGCCTCCAACTACTCTTTTTTTTTCCCTTTTTTCCTTCTTTTCAAGCCTCCGGTGCTTCCAATGCTCCAGTACTCCGCTCCGCCAATGCCCCCGACGTCCTTCTCAGTGCTGACCGGAGCCCAAGCCAGTCCTACAGCGAAATCCAAGCGCTGTGAACCGGCCGCATTACTTGCATCAGCCGCTGTAAGAAGAGGAAGAGAGCCGCAGACGGGAGCCGCGAACAGGAGCTCCGTTCCCTAGCGCGCAAACCGCGCGAAACGCCGAATCTCCATTGCTGGGGGTGGAGGCAGCATCACCTGTGGCTACACGGAGGCGTGGTTCTCCGTAGCCATCAGCCTCGATCCCGCGATTGAAAGGAGAGTTGTGTGGAATGTTTCCAATTTTTTGTTATTTGTTGGAAAGCAATTGCGATTAATTTATTAAATTAATAAATCCACAATGTCCATGTTATGAGAGAGGGGTTGCCCATGATCAGATAGTGTACCTAGAAATATAGCTTCATGGGAGAAGGGGAAACGAGTATGACAGATGATATTAATTTGAGACCACACTTTCAACCAGAACTGATGTGTGAAAGGACAAGAAAAAAGAATGTGAAATAAGTCTGCATGAGAAGCGTTGCAAGACCAGCAAGCTGAAGAAAGTGTGGGTTGAAATTTATGTAGGGACATTGGTGTGAACATAAGTCGATTGTATATAAAGAAAAGTGTTTCTGTCGTGCTGGTTGATCTTGCGGTCTTGCGGAGTTTCAGCCATAATTTGTCCCAAAGTATAATGGGCCATGAAGAGTGAAATTCAGATTCCCATTGGAGTTCTATGTGAGTTTTAGATCTGTGTTCAATAGGTGTACTGAGGAATTTGTAAATAGATGAGGCGCTAGCTTGGGCACTTACAATGGGGAGAATATTGCGATGAGGTAATGAGGAGGATGGTGCAGAGGATATTAAAAGTAAGGAATCAGCTATACGTTGGGTCAACAACTTAAATTTGACAGAAAATGATTTTGGTAATTTATAGAGTAATTGTAGCGTCAGAAAAGTAAGAAAAGAGTCATTTGTCTATAACTGATGGATCCGAAGTAAACCGCTGTCTTGCCAAGCCTTCCAAAAAATGGGCTTGTTTTTAATTTTAAGAAGGTTATTATGCCAAATAGATGAGTTAAGAAATCGGTCTTTAGCTGAGAGGTGTGACAACATGAAAGAGTGAAATAGTTTATGAGTAGTGTTATGTATAGGTGAAGATAGGAAACGTGTCTTGTGAGTGAAAGTGAGGGATTTATAAAGGGAAAAGGGAGATAAAAAAGAGTGTTCCAAATCTTTCCACAATGGGGAGGGGTTAGAAGGAGAGTCATTTAAGGATTTAGAAAGTTGCTTAAGAAGAAAAGCATTATGATAAAGTTGAAAATCTGGGAAGTTTACTCCACCTTGTGATTTAGGACGCTTGAGCTTAATTAAAGACATACGTGGTTTTTTTCTTGTTCCATAAGAATATTGATAAGATAGAATTAATTTTTGGGAAAAAGTACGCAGGGAGATTTAGAGGAATAGCCGAGATCATGTAAAAAATGACGGGAGCAAGCATCATTTTAATGGTGTCAAGTCTGCCCCACCAGGATAAGTATAAAGGGTGCCATTTGGAAGTAGAAGTAGATAAAGTAGAGAAGAGATGGGTCATGTTTAGGGAAAGTGTTTGCTTAATTGAGGGAGCAAACCAGAGACCTAGATATTTAATTTTTGGGGGGTTCCATGAGAAATTAGCAGAGACAAAATCTTGCTTAAAACAAAAAATATTCAAGGGTAGAATTTTGCATTTATCATGATTTAATTTATGACTTCTGCAGTGAAAGCTGGAATAGAGTGTTCTGGTTTGGATAAAAGTAAGAGAATGTCATCTGCATAGACACTCATTTTAACATGAAACTTATCATTTTGGAAACCATATATGTTAGAATTTTGTTTAATTTTAGCTAGAAAGGGTTCAGGTGCCAGAATAAAAAGAAGAGGGGAAAGGGGGCAACCTTGGCGGACTCCTCTCTGCAACGTAAAGGAATTAGATATAGAACCATTAGCAAAAATGAAGGCTTTGGGTGAGGTGTATAATAAAGAAATATAAGAAATGAATTTGGGACCAAAACCAAACCAGGATAGAGTATGAAAAATGAATGGCCAATCCATATGGTCAAAGGCTTTCTCTGCATCTAAAGAGATGGCTGCAAGTGAATGGGGATATTTATTAGATTTATGCAATATATTAAAGAAGGTCCTGGTATTGTCCGAAATATTCCGTCCTTTAATAAAGCCAGATTGTTCTTTACAAATGATGGATTGTAAGAAAGGTTCCAATCGAAGAGCAAGAATTTTAGCAAATATTTTATAATCAGAATTGACTAGTGATATCGGTCTGTAATTTTTGCAGAAATGAGAATATCTCCCTTATTTAGGGATTAAGCAAATGAGAGCATCTTGAAAGGTACGGGAGGATGCATTAGAAGAAATGAAGTGTAAAAATAATGAAAGAAGATAAGGGAGGAGAGCTTTGGAAAAATGGGAGTAGAATTCCACAGAGAATCCATCTGGACCGGGTGCTTTCCCCGTATTAAGAAGTTTTAGAGCCTGAGAAATATCTTTTATGGTGATATCTTGTTCTAGTGATGAAAAATCAATATCTGTGGGAAATTGCTTTTGTATGGAAGCAAGATAATTTTGTATGTCTATAGAATCCGGAGAAAGTTCAGGAGTATAGAGGGAGGTATAGTATTTTTTAAATTCCTCTAAAATCTCTAAATGTTTAGTTACTGGGGCAGAGGCAGAATTTAATACATAATCAATGTTGGAGCGATCCTTCTTAATTTTGAGATATGAAGCAAGGAGTTTGCCCGCTTTGTTTTGACCGCCATAGTAACGAGCACTACCTCGAAGAAGGTAGGCAGAAACATTTTCTGTGGATAATTTATTATATTTAATTTTTCTTTGATTAGATTATTAAGGTCAGCTGTAGAATTAGTTGTTGTATAAAGGGATTCTAATAATTTAATAGATTTAAGAATTTCATTTGCTTTGTGGGAATTTTGACGTTTCTTTTAGCAACATAAGAAATAATAACATCTCTGGCTGAAGCTTTAAAGGAGTCCCATACAATAGAAAAGGATGAAATAGAAGATAAATTATGTTTAAAAAAGTCAGAAATGAAGTCTTCAAAAGAGGAAGTGAAAGATTGGTCAGCTAATAAGGAAGTATTAAAGCGCCATCTTTTATTAGAGTTAGTAACTGGGAGTAATTCTAGGTCTAATATTACAGGAGCATGATCAGAGATCAATATGGATCCAATGTCTGTTTGTAAGATAGATTGTGTTAGTGTCTTTGATACAAATAAATAATCTATGCGTGATTGTGAGAGATGAGTGGGGGAGAAAAAAGTGTATTCACGAAGTTGTGGGTGGCAGAGTGTCCAGGAATCAACAAGGGATCTATGAGAAATGAGGCTGGTAAAGTGTTGATGCATTGGTGAGGAAATAAAAGGTGTTTTAGATGTACGATCAATATAAGGGTCGACAATTAAATTACAGTCTCCACCAAAAATAATGTATGGTGTATCAATAGACATCAAAAGAGTAGAAATGTGTGGCCAGAAAGCATTGTCAGGTTTAGTAGGTGCATATATATTAAATAAAGTAATAGGTACATCATTGATTTTAAGGTGAACAATTAGCCATCGACCTTCATCATCTGAGTCCTGAGAAAGAAGAGAAACTTTAAGCTTTTTATGAATGAGATTCACAGTTCCATTTCTTTTACTAGTGCCTGGAGAGGAAAAACATGTCCTACCCATTGTCTCTTAAGTTTAAGAACTTCTGAAGCTATTAAATGGGATTCTTGTAAGAAAACAATATCTGACTTAAGGTTAGATAAGTGGGAAAGTACTCTTTGTCTTTTAATAGGTGTATCCAAACCCTTAGCATTCCAAGAGATAACACGTAACGTCATTAATCAACTATATAAAGTAGAACTTTTAAAATATTACAGCAAAAACATGAATATAATAAGCAATTCATAATGAATAGAAAGAAAAATATAGTAATAAGCCCTCCAATAGGAATATTAAAGATGCAAAGAAAATAATAATGAAATAGAGATAAGCAAAGAAGAGAGGAGAGGGGAACAAAGAAGAAAGAAAAAGAAGAATAGAAGAAATAAATATAGAACAAAAATAGAAAAAGAACAATAAAACATACCAGAGACTCAAACATGGGTGGAGGGTGTTGAGGCAACAGGACGAGAGGACGAAACCAGAGTAACGCCTCCGGGGGAAATCACGAGGAGATAAATGGTCTAGACGATATTAAACAATGGAGGATAAGAACAGAAGGGAGACAACACCTGAAAGGGAAGATATATGAAAAAAAAAAAAGAAAAATTAATCCATTTTGTCATGAACAAGGAAGACATGAGATAAATACACGACTACAGATTTGAAATAGAAAAAATAATAAAGTTCTCAAGAAGAAGACGATCTTGCAAAATCCATAGATTCTTCTCTGCAGTGCTCAAGAAAACGTTGAAGTAAAGCTGGATCTTCGTATGTGGTTGTTTTATTTTTATAAGTTACTTTGAAGAGGCAAGGGTGGATCAAACCGAATCTGGCATTTAAATCGCGTAGTGCTGGTCTCATTGCAAGAAAGCTTTTCCTTTTATCTGCGGTGATCTTGGCGTAATCTTGTGAGATAAATCGCTCTGAACCTTGCCAGGAGATACGACGTTTGACTTTAACTGCCTGCAAAACTTTTAACAAGGCAGTATATTCTAAGAAGTAGAGTATTACACCTCTTGGTTTTAGCTGAGATGAAGAAGCAGAGGGAGGACGACCTAATCTGTGAGCTCTTTGTATGTTCAATGGAGGAGTTTCTGGAATATCTAACAGTTGTGGAAGAAAAGACTGAAAGAAGGCTATTGGGTTGGATCCTTCCAACCCTTCGGATAAACCATAAATTCGTAGATTGTTATGTCTACTATGATTCTCAAGATTTTCAACTTGTTTCTGAAGTTGAAAGATTTCTGCCTTCATAGGGGGAATTTGCTGTGAAGAGATTTGGAGTGACTCGACTTCACCTTCCACAGAAGTGATTTTGCTTTGAAGCGAAAACCAATTATCCTCCAAGGCTTGCAGACGAGTATTCGTCTCCTCCATGTATGGTTTAAGAGCACGTATTTCATCCAGGAGTAGCTCTATTGAGGGAGGTGGAGGAGAGACAGCAGGTGTAGGAGGGTCCTTTTTGACTCGTTTAATGGAGGACAATAATGACGAAGCATTTGATTTAGGCGTATTTTTAACGTTGACTTGAGGGGAAGGAGAACCAGAAGTAGGCACAAGCGAGGACATGTTGGACAAAGTCTCGGTAAGATGAGGCATACTCGTTTGCGTAGAGTCCTCCATGTCGCCTTGTAGGACAGAAAAGGGATTAGAAGTAGGCAGTATGGTAGATTTTGAGTGAGAAGCAGACAAGTTCTCCCCATAGACATGAAAATATGTTGATAAGGAACTGCAAAATGGAATGTTGAAAAGTCACAATAAAAAGCGTAGATATATCAAAATGACCAGAGCAGATATAGTACCACCAGTTAAAAGTTAGTAGCCAGATTATGGAATATTTTCCAGCATTTGCAATACAGCTGTTGTGGGAAAAACCTTTGCAGCCACAAGGTGAAAAGAAATGAAGCAGAGTTCAGACTGTTGTTAAATAAAATAGAGCAAGAAACAACAGACAGGAGCAAAAATCCCCTTCCAGGATGTCAAAAATGAACATTTCCATTCAAAGCGGCATTTTCCTGAGGAGAAACCGCTGCGCGAGGCAAATGTTGAAAGGAACACAAGAAGGCGGTCGTGGTCCAGTCATGGAGCGCGCCGCATGTTAAAAGCGGATTTCAGAAGCAACGCGAGCTTACCGCGGCAAAATAAAGGTGTCCTCCGACGCAGTGAAAATTCCCCCAGCGAGTTCCTCGGTTATAACCTGCAACAGGGCAACTCCATCGGTCGAGATTTACCAGCTCCTCCGATTTCAGTCCGGAGCGGTATCAGCTGGCCGCCATCTTCATTGGCGCTCAAGCCACGCCCCCAACTGGATGAGTCTTAGTCTAGATAAAACAGTCAATAAGCAGCTCCGTGTTCGGGAAGCAGTGCATCAGGATGAATGTAGGTCTGTATTGATGGAGATCTTCGGTTTGCAGCAATGGGGCTTCAGCTTAAGTGATAAGTCAATGGCTGCTAGCTAGCAGTCCACTGCCAGGCAGTGTCATAGGATCATCGGAGTCTAAAAATCCATAATCAAGTTGGATCAAAGCTTCCCTCATTAGAGACAACGCTGAGTAGAGTTAACCTTGCCCTGCTCCCAGAATGTACTGTGGGAGCTGTGCTTAAAGGACTTTAGGAACGTACATTCTCCAGGGTCTGCTCTGCAGGGAACCTTGCATATTTCATTCAGACAGGCCCTGAAGTCAAAGGAAGAAGAAAGAGGAAGAAGACGTGGAGGAAGAGGTATCTCTGTTGCTTCTCTGGCAGCAGCCATCCTCCATCTTGCAATCATGATTCATATAAAAAGATGTTTATGAACGTCTAAGGGTAACCCTAGTAACAGGCACACTGTGCACCAAAGAAGTCTTGGTCAGTCTGTCATACCTGTTTGTTCCAGATTTTGACATCATTATTGCAAGTGCAATTCAGATTATGTTAGTAACCATTCACATTCATTAAAAAACAGAAAGGGGTCCTATTTGCCTGAGGTCATTGGACTCAATTTGCACAGAAAGGCCAGGAGCCATTTCTGCTTCTACTACCCTTCCACACAACTTTGCACTAAAACTGCATAAATGCTCTTACTGGCAAGGTCGCCTCTTGAGGCTACAGGTTTCAGGATCTCCAGGCTGATGTTTCTCGTCAGAAAGGCTTTTGGTCGAAGGTCAAAATTACATGAATGAGCCACAGGAAGGTACATGAGATCATGGCAGTCTGTTACCATACTTTGCAAACTTCATGAACGCTACATTAAGGTGCAATGACTTTGCTCACATAGAGCAGCAGACTTTATGAAGCAGGCACTTTTTCAAGTTAGCATGCTACAGCAAGGCATGTCTAGCTATCTTCAGGTCGCACATGCTCTTCCCAGATGCTTGAACACAGGCCACATTTTGAGGTGTCAATTATTTGGGTAGAAATACAAAACCCAGTAAAGAGTGATGCCAGAGGGAGCTGTGTTACTGGGTGGGGTATGACCTACTAATTCTGACATTTGCACCTTGGAAGGGGTATAATGACGTAATATGACCAGAGATATCATTTAGGGGAGGCTAGGGGAGCCAAATCTTAACCCAGGCTTTTCGCACAGTTACTTTCACTTTCTCTATGCAGCTGATTGCATTTGGACATTCGTCATGTGCAGGGTCTCAGGAATGAAGACAAAAGAAGTGCTGAGGCAGGCAGAAAATACGGCTCTGCCTTTGTTTGTGTGTTTGTGCCTCCCCAGGATTGGGCTTGCATTCCCAAGATACCTAACCCCGAATCTGCAATATCCAGCCATGGTGCCCCAGGCAGACCTTTTTAGGTTTCGCGTAGATAGCGCATGCGCTGTCTATTCGAGACATGTTGTTTACTGTTATTGGGCTTGGAGCCCTCCCATTACTTACAAATGGTGGGCTTCAAAGCCACTCTCGATTATTTACTTCCTGCTGGTCAACTCTCCAATTGGCGCTTCCCTCATCTTGCATGTAACCCTCCCATAGAGCATGGCCCAAGTACTTGTGTCCTTCTACTGCTCACTCTTTTGGGAGCTATTTTTTCCTTTTTGTTGAGCCACTCTACAGAGTGCATCTTTCGTACCTGTCTCTGTCGTCTCCAAGTTGCCACCCTCCCATTGTCAGAATCCACCTGTTTATTTAGCTTTCCTCAGTTTGCAACTGCAACTTGCCACATTCTTACTGTGCTTTTTTAAAAACAATTTTCATTTGCCTGAGTTTATGGGGTATATTCACAAGAACGTGTGCTAAATATCACCAAAAAACGTTAACGCAACTTTACACATCGCAGTCCATCGCGGGAAAATAACCCTGTGTTAACGTGGAATTCACAACATGGCGGTACCATGAGATAGTCTCCAGAAACCGCGGACAATGTCCGCGATACAACCACCTCGACAGCGATAAAAACACAAACCCCAACACCAAAAAACATGCGATGGGCCAAAGCGCGATGAGGAAATCAGCGATAAGCAGCGAGAGGCCAGCAAAACCCACGCGTAATGCGGGAAAAAGCACAAGAACAGCATACGGAAAATGCCACCACAAACTAAATCAACTGCGGAGTACCACGGACGCACCCTGACCGACTGCAGAGGACAACATGAACCCCACAATCCCCACGGAGGAACACCCAGGAATACAGGGCACGTGGAAGGGCAATGAGAAGAGGAAGACGGGGTACAGTCTACAGGAAAACTACATGATCACCACGGATGAGACAGAACACCACCACCAACTGTACGTCACCTCCAACGTGTCATTGGCAACAAAGAGGGAAAGATGGCACACCACCTCGGACCATGTGAATGCCGCCGCATGGCAGAGGAGGACAATGGAAGAGCACAAGAGACGCTGGACTGATGTGAATGGCAAAACCAAGCAGAAACCCGCTGCCAACACGAAAGCAGCAACGCACCCCGGAGGAGGGTGGCCAGCAGAACACCAGGAGCTGAATGACATGGAGAAGATGGTGGCCACAGTCACCAGTCTGGAAACTGTGACATGACAATGTACAAGTACAACCTGTAACCAGCAAATATGTTTTATTCACACATGCTGTGCTTGTGGACATTTTGTACTCTCCCATGATTGACAGGGACAGCCACAATGTGACGTTCTCATGAGAAGAAATTGGCAATGATGGTGTTCCTACGGGCCAATCCTGCTGCAGCTGCAGTGGGATGTGGGCCACCTGCCCCATCGTCCCCATCATCGTCCGGTACTTCTGGAACTGGGATCCAGGGGGCATTGGTGCGTACACAGATGTTGTGCAACACACAACATGCAATGATCATCTTGCACACGATGTCCGGGCTGTACAGGAGCCTTGCACCTGTGACGTCCAGGCACCTGAAACGGGACTTCAAAATGCCAAATGTGCGTTCCACGATGCCCCTGGTGCGTATGTGGGCCGCATTGTACTGCCTCTGGGCGGGTGTGTTCGGGTCTCGGAGGGGTGTCATCATCCAAGGGCAGAGTGCATATCCTTGATCACCTGGGACAGTGCAGAGAGAAAAGAGTCAATACTTGGTTCGGCATGATGTGATGGCAGACCCACTGATCCAGTGACGCCTGTGCTGGCTGTGTGTGGGGTGAGTGAAAGCCAGCCCTCAGGGAGTAGCTGGTGCTGGCAACAACTCCAACAGTCATCAGGCACTCAGAAATGCAATGTCAGAACAACAAGGGAGCATGACTTGAGTCGCACAGGGTCAGTGGCCCTGGATGCACAGCGGCCGACACGGGCCTACAGCCACGGGACGCTGACCTGCGGGAGACTGGGGTAGGGTCATGAGGGCAGAGCAGGGTCTAGAATGTCTCAGAGGTGTCTTTCGTGGAGTGTCTCTGGGGAGAATGGGAGGTGTACCCCCAGGCAGGCGCGCAACGCCCATTGGGCTCAAAGGGCTTCAGCCCCCCCCGTCGTGTGTGGCAGCCCGGGCTGAGACAGCTTCCCGGGCACACACACAGCCGCACCAGAGTACTTCACAGGTCTGTAAAAGACCCTTAGCTTGTAAATGAGGCTGTGTTGTTTTTTCACCCCTTTTAGAGCCCCTGCATCCCCACTCTGCCTATTGCTGGAATAATTAGACCCCCGAATTTTTCTTAGCCCCACCCGAAATTTGGCTCTAGGTGCGCCTCTGCCCCCAGGGCATGATGCAGAGGGCACATGCCAGCTGTGACCGGCAACATGGCGGATATGAATGCCACAGACTCATGCCAGACACCAAGGGGCAGATTTACAAGGCCCTTGTGCCACTTATGCGTCACTTTTCACATGTTAAAAGTGACGCAAAAGTGGCGCAAGGGGCTTGTATATCTGCCCCCAAGTCCGTACCTGCCCGTTGCTGATGACAACCCCCAGGCCACTGGCTCAGACACCAACGATGTCCCGCCGGAGGCTGACAGTCACTCACGGCGCACAGGGTTAGTGGCACCAGGTCAGTCCTGCTACTGGTTGACCTCCTCCGTAACCGTGATCCGTGTTACCACCGGACTGTGACGCATCCCCTCTCAGTCCTCCCCTGCGTACACTGGCATGGACCCTGCCATTGATCAATGATGACTCAGTTCAGGATGTGGGACATGCTGGACTGCAGTGTAGCCGGGCTGCAGCGGTGGGGTATGTAAACGAATGGGGACCCCTGGGGGCCTGTGTCACGGAGGACAGCGAAGGCCTGAGGAGGCTGCCAAGGTCACGGGCATGGGTCTTGGAGCTAGCACTGGCACGTGGTGGGCCCTCTTTGACACACGACGGTGTCGGCAGGTGAGCAGTGCGGCCTTGGAGCGCTGGTGCAGGCAGGCCTGGTCTGGGTATCAGCGTCCTGGGGTGCAGCAGGCGCACAGGCTCGCAAGCCCCGCTGCTCACGGCGTCGGCCTCGTGGCGGACTGCGAGGCGCAGCACTGGCAGTGACGTTGGCCTTTCCGGGAGTGAACCACGGTCTGAGCCACGGGGTTTTTGTCCACACCCCTGCGCAGGCCTGGAGTACTCCGGGCCCACCCACTACGCTCACGCACACAGGGGGGGGGGGCGCAGCGAGCGACATTTCCGCGATCTGACCCACGGCCTGGGGTGACATGGTTGCGTCCACTGTTCACTACTCTCCAGTCACCAGCAGTTGATGTCTGCATGGACATAACTGTGGTTTGCATACCCATGTCTGTCCGGCAGATCCACGCCTCACTTGTCGTTGTATACATTCCCATTCACGGGTCACTTGCATCCTTCGCACATGGCTGCATTCCGCATCTCCACACGTTCAGCTGTTGTGTGGCTGTGGTGCCATGATATAGCTGTATTGTGTGCAGGGGAAGCCCAGGGTCCCCATGGAGTTGTGTTGTCGTGTCTGGTAGGTGGGCATGTTGATTGACATGTTGTTTGTGGTTTGGTCACGTGTGCATTCCCACAGTTGTGCGTTGTGTGATGGTGGCTTTGAGGTGTGTGGTGTGTAGATTTGGTACTTACCAACGAGCAGTCCAGTTCCATAGGTGCCATCCCGGAAGCGCTGGTTGATGATGGACTGTCGGAAGATGTAGGAATCGTGCACACTGCCTGGGTAGTTTGCGACGACATTGGTGAACATTCCCGGGTGGTCCACTATTGCCTGCACATTGATGGAATGCGTGTGCTTTCTGTTGCGGTAGTGGTGTGCAGTATCCGCAGGGGGCACAAGTGGGACATGTGTGCAGTCAATGGCCCCCAACACGTGTGGGAAGTTAGCAAAGGCGTAGAAGCCTTGCTTTGTCTCCAGCTGTTCCTGCGCAGTGTGGGGGAAGTGAAGGTACTGGGGTACCAAGCTGATGATGGCATCCAAGACAGGTGTGATGAACTTTGATAGGGCTGGCTGTGAGACTCCTCCGACTCTGGCAGTTGTTGGTTGGAAGGTCCCAGAGGCCAACAGGTGCAGCACGGCCAGCAGCTTTGTCTGCGGAGGGATGTTGGTTCTCCGCTGTGTTGGTACCGTCAGCCTGTGGGCAATGATGGTCAGGATGCGGAGGATGGTTGTCCTTTTGAGCCTATAGTGAGCGATGACTTCCTCGGGTGTTAGGTCTGTGAGACTGGTGCGTTTTGGTAGGTCCGCTGTCTTACTCTGCGCTGCCTCTGTGGTGGTCCGGGGGTGCGGGTCTGGGTCCTGGGGGGTGGCGGTCCTGGGGGTGGTGGCGGTGGGTGTTGTGGCCCTATTGGGGCTCCGAGGTGCATGATGAGTAGCTCCATGGCGTCGTTTGTTCTTCGGGTTTGGCTGTGTGCGGGGCTCCGTTGCCTACTGCAGGTAGTCATCCGGCTTTACACCAGCTGAAGGCAGGTGTTAAATACCTGCTGCTACCGCGGCTTATCGCCTGTTTTTGACTCGCATCGCAGTTCTGGCAGTTCGTTGTGAAAGTGGTGTAGAGGTGTTTTCGTGTGTTTTTGCACAGGAACGCCTACTCTGCATCTCATTAGGGTTAGTTGGTGGTGTCCACCGTGGTGTTAAGTTTTGGGGCAGTTATCGCGGGAATACTGGCGATGTCGGCAGTTTGCACCCGCTTGTGAATGGGGTGTTAAATCTATCTCCACTTTTGATGAGTTAAGGTGGAGATAAATCGGAGATGAGTCCTTGTGAATATCCCCCTATGTGTTTAACATGTGACTGTGGGGGGAACCTTGCATGCGACTGCTTAATTCTTAGCTCAAGCACACGTTATCACATTCAGGGGAACTACTTGTATGTTATACATACACTCTGTTGCATTCTGGTTCCTTTGAGATAAGAAAATATGCTTCCAATGCTCTCTAGAGCTAGCAGTCGTGGCTATGCCAGGCTTTTGCACATTCCCCAGCTCCAAAGGCCACTGATCTGCAGATAAGGAGACCTGCATTGCTAGGGTGTTTCCTTATGTGCAGAGCTGAGGCCTTTGACGCTGGATAACCTCATTCAAGCCCCAGCAGCATCACAACGTCTTGTGACTGTGGTGCAAATTAGGAAAAAATTTTAAGGGAAAGGAGGGAGTGAAGAAAAGGAATGGAAGAAGGAAAGAGAAGTCAGTGAAGGGAGATCCAAAAGGAGATGGAAACATAAACAAAGGAAAATGAAATGGAAAAGGACAATAGCAAATGTAAAAGAAAATGAGCAAAAATAAAGACCTAAAAATCAAAGAGACACAGTAAGAAACAGAGGAGAATAAAATAAGAAAGAAAAAGAACACAGAAATTAAAGATTAAGGAGAAAGAAAGGAAAGGCAAGGGACAGGAAATGTATGAATAACAACAAAAATAGAGAAAATAAAGGGAAAAGGGACAAGGTGAGAGAGGATAAACAGAGGGAGATAATCCACGCCCATGAATTGTCTCCTTCTGTGATGTCCTGAGTTTCAAAGGCTGTCTGATTCCTCTTGCTGTCACCAGAGTCAAAGGTTGTGATGTAATTTCCTGTAATGTTGTGGGGGTCAAAGGGCACATGATGTCATTTCTTCTTCTTTCCCTGGCACTGTGATGAATCGATGGGCAGGAATACTGCACGTTTTCCTCTATACTGAGTTACAACAGTCTCACCCAAAATACCACAAGTATTACTTAGCGAAATTGTTACGACCGAATACTTGCATACTTTTCACCTAAATCAGGATTACCCCAGTGCGTAGTATGACAGCATAACTGTGATGTCTCCGTGCGTTCCCAAATAAATAAGGGGCATATCATCAAGGCCATGCGATAATTATCGCTCAGCGCTCTTAGCGCGAGGATAATTATCGCCGGCCAACTCTGAATTTTATCGCGGAGATAGCATGCTATCAGCAACGCTTATCTCCAAAGCGATAAAATTCAGAGCGCAAGCTGGTAATTGTGCGATTATCGCTGGAAATACAGCGATAATCGCACAAGGTTTGGCGATAGCTTGTTGATAGGGCAAGACATTCTTAGCCATGATATCCACCTTACATAGGATATCATGGCTAAGTCAGTCTTGAAGCAGGCGTAAGAAAAGTAGCGATAACAGAGGTTATCGCTACTTTGCTTGTCGCTCTGCTTGTTTGCGTGCAGCTTGATAATTGGAGAAATGTCGGTTAGCGACATTTCTCCAGTTATTTTAGCACGGAACACCCACTGTGCATCTCATTAGAGATGCAAAGATGGGCGTTGGGGGAAAGGGCGAGATTGCAAGGATTCACGCGATAGCGTGACCTTGCTGATTAGGAGATATAATTATCGCTGCTTTCCGTCAGAAAACGGACGCTAAAGCGGCGATAATTATATCTCCGGGGCTTGATGATATGCCCCTAAGTATGCTCTCTCTAGAGGCGCTAAAGACGTCTCCTGTAGATGAACTTTGAGCTTGCTTGTTTCGCGTAGCAAGCAATACATTTTAATGTCTTAGGGGCATATTAGCAAGACTGGCGATAAAATTATCGCCGCTTTAGCGGCAGGAAACTGCCGCTAAAACGGCGATAATGGGCTTGCTAATAAGCGTTATAGAATTCCAATAGAAGCCCAGGTTAGATGTCCTGCACATCTAACCTGGGCTTCTATTGGAATTCTATAACGCATATTACTAAGTCCATTATCGCCGTTTTAGCGGCAGTTTCCTGCCGCTAAAACGGCGATAATTTTATCGCCAGTCTTGCTAATATGCCCCTTAGTATTTCTGAAAATGTCCGCTGGTGTTTGGCCCTCTCATGCCGTGGTCAGTTAAATTTCAATTTTTCCTTTAGAGGACAAAAAAAATGCAGAAACCCGCAGTAGACCCTTTATTCATTTTATTTTGCATCCTTTCCTCTGGCTTCATGCTCTTCTATCCCAGTGAACTTCAGGAGGCAGCTGAAACTTACATTTTTATTTAACATGTAATCTTATGTTGTGTTTTGATGATTGTGCTTCTTCTGACGTGTATCGTTGGTCCCAACTGTTGTTCTAAAATATTTTTTTAGTTCATGGGTGTATGTCTGTTTTCATCACCTAGAAAGAAATCTGGTGCCATTGGTCTGTTCGTGCTGTATAAAAACGTATTAAATAAAGTAAGAAAAATAATCTGGATGAAATGTGTGTGTGATTGTTGAATATTGTTGTTAGATTTCTGCCTTCAAATGTAAATTTCCTGATTAAATGCTAGAGCTTTTGATAGGAACCTATGAAAAATGACGTTTCTGGATGAAAATATGCATACTCACAGCTCCCGGTTGGAACTTCTCCCAGGGCTTTAAAGCTGTAACTGGGATAGAGGCAGTGCGTGCAGAAGGTCAAGGACTATTATTATTAATAGTGAACAGCAGGTAATTTGGAAAGTGTGGCTGTCTAAACCTCCGAGCGTTGCAGCACTGTTTGTATGTATTTGTTGTCCTGCACTGCCATCTAGCGCTTCTCTAGTTTTAAAGCAAGTATAATTCTGAAGGTTATTATTAAATACTAATAGACTTTTTTTTATAAAGCGCGACGTTCACCTTCGGGTATCGTGAAGCTAAAGTATCTAATCCCGATCCCCCACCAAATGCAGTCCTAAATCTACCATCCATTCCCCCCAATTGCATTTTTTTTTCACCTCGGCCTACTCTACTTTGGGAAAGAGCCATGTTTTCAAGTTTTTCCTGAAGCCGTTGAGATTAAATTATCACAGGCTCTGAGGGTAGCTGGGAGCTTATTCCACAGCTGGGCAGCCTTGATCTGGAAGGACCTGCCACCTGCCTTCACCTTCCTGAATTTTGGTACACGGACCAGGTTAGCTGTAGTGTACCGCAAAATCCTCGTGGTCTGTATTAGCTAAATTTCCTATGCAGCAGCACTGGTCCAGTTGCCTTCAGTACCTTAAATACTACACACATTGATTTAAAAACAATCCTTTCGCTCACTGGAAGCCAATGTAGCTCTCTCAGTGCGTCCGAGGAGGAATCATACCTTGATTTGTTCAGTGCCAGTTTTGTTGCTGTTGCTTGAACCCTGTACAGTCTCTTCACCAGGTAGTCCAATGCTCCCAAAAGAAGAGCATTAAAGTCCAATCCACTCAAAATTGTACATTGGACTACTAGCCTTCATGCTGACTGAGACAGAAATTGATCAATTTTTCTGAGGTTCCTTAGTAAAATAAAGCATGTGGCCGCTGTTTTGTTGATATGAGTCTCCAGAGATAATTTCTATGTAGACTCCCACATTTTGCACTGCCTGAGAGGTCTACAGGTTCTCTGAGCTGGTCCACTGGCAGAAATTATCAGGGGGGAGAGAGGGATCTTTAGAGGGCGAGCAGCATAGAAATTCTGGGCCCTATTTACAAGAAGCTAATGCAGCGCGGTGCCGCAAGTCATTTTGCTGTGCCGCGTTGCGTTAGTTTCGAAGCACGGGGATGCAACATATTTACAACAATATGTCGCATCTTCGTGCTTTTCCCTGCGCTGGCGCACAAACTGCTGCCATGCGTCGGCACAGGAACCTTTGCACCATGGTGCAAGGATGCCTGTGTCATGGGGAGATTGTTTTTATGCATGAAGGGGCACCTTCCTGCACAAAGACAATCAACTGAGGTGATTTCCTCTTCCAATGCGTGCTGTAGTATGCAGCACACATTGAAAGAGGAAAAAAACAAGTAAAAATTAAAACATTTCTCCTCCGTGCGCCCCGCTAAGCCACCTCTGGGGTAGTGTAGCATTGGACGCATTTCCAGGTTTACGATTGCTCGTAAATCTGGAAATGCATCAGTGGACATGGGTGTTGCGTGGGAACACCCACAGCAACACCTATGTCACACCCCTAGCACGCAAAGTGTTGCGTGAAAAGGGGCGATATTTACAAGCACACGTAAAGTCACACAGGGTGGCTTTACGTGTGCTTTTAAATATCACGCGGTGGCGCAAGGGGCTTGTAAATAAGCCCCTCTGTCTTTCCTTTGTTGAACTTTAAAGAGTTCTTCTTTAGCCAATTGGCCATTTCATAGAGGCAGGTATGGAGTTTTTCAACAGGCACCCTCTACTCCTATCTCATTAAGTCTGAGTAGCAGTAGCTGGTGGTTGACAGTGTCTAACAAAGCTGACACAGCTTTAAATGATTAAAGGCATACATACTCTCTACTCAAACGTTTTCCGAACATCTGTTGTGTGAGAACAGAATTTTTGGGGTATATTTATAAAAAATCCCAGAGGGCTGCAAGACACTTGCTGCGCTGCGTGGTAGGGAAAGGGCAGGAATGAGCCACGTTTATATGGTGCATTCCTGTCTTTTTCCTGCACTGGCACACAATGTTCTGCCTAGCGCCAAAGCAGGCACCCTTCCACCATGGTGCAAGGGTGCTTGCATTGTAAGCAGGATTGTTTTTTGTGCAGGGAGGGACACCTTCCTGCACACTAACAATCCCCTGAAGCATTTTTCTCTTTTTATGTGTGCTGCAGAATGCAGCACATATAGATAGAGGAAAAAAGAGGAGAAATAAATATATTTCTCCTTGTTACGCCTCCCCTGGGGATGCATAACATTTTGACGCATTTCCAGGTCTACCAGTAATGGTAAATCTGGGAATGCACCAAAATCCATGGGTGGATGCATGGGGATACCCACGCTCCACCCATGCAATGCCTCCCTGAGGCAGAGTACTGCAATGCATTTGTGCTGCGTTGCGTTTCTCTAGATTTTTCAAGCCACTCAGGGCCACGCAAGTTGGCCATGCTTGGCTTGATAAATGTAACTTAAGTGTTGCATCACGCTTGTGCCCCAGGACATGGCACAAGGGTGACACAAATCTTAGATACATTTGGCCCAAAGGTCTTCTTTGTAGCCAGATTTATATGACTCAGCAGAACTATCCAAACTATTGCATGTTGCTTCTCGGAGATAATACTTCTGCATTTTCCTCTGATTAATCCATCCGACAGGTCCCATCATCTCAGCTACGAATGTTTCCATTCTGGAAACCTCACTATTGTTTGCATTGTGAGTTATACCAAAACAAATCGAGCAACCATGTAAAAAAGTATACAGAGTGAAACATGTTGAATGAATAATCCTCAATACGTTGACGATTGAAGTAACTGGGCTTTCTGCATTTTTCTAATAGGAACATTATGAACTATGGGGCCAAATTCATCATAGTGTTGCGTCGCCCTTGCACCAAGCATGGGGATGCAAGAGCAACGCACCATTAAAGTTAGATTTATCAAGCCACGCAAGGCCACCTTGCGTGGCCCTACATGGCTTGATAAATCTGGAGTAACGCAAAGCAGTGCTAATTGCTGCCTTGCATTACTCGGTCCTCAGGAAGGCATTCCATGGGTGGAGCATGGGTGTTCCCACACATCCACCCATGGATTTTGGCGCATTCCCAGTTTTACCATTAGTGGTAAACCTGGGAATGTGCCAAAATGCTATGCCTCCCCAGGGAGGCCTAACGATTCGAAATATCTTTATTTCTCCTTTTTCTTTCCTCTTTCTATGTGTGCTGCATTCTGCAGCACACATAGAAAGCGAAAAATGCCTTTGAGGGTTGTTTTTGTGCAGGAAGGTGTCCCTTCTTGCACAAAAACAATCCTGCCTGCAGGCACCAAGACGCATTAGTGCCTGCATTGGTGCTACGCAGCCAAAAGTGCTCCAGTGCAAGGAAAAGGACAGGAATGCGATGTATGATATTAATTATGGCACATTCCTGCCCTTTCCCTTTCAAGCAGTGCAGAAATAACATATAAGTAAAAAAATAAAAGACTTACCTTCCACTCCGCTCCAACGACGCCCACCTTGCTGCTCCTCTTGTCAGACCGGAAGGGGATGGGCCCTCAGGGCACAGACTCCACACCCAATCCAGAAGCTGTTCTCATAGCATGAGAGCAGCGCCAGGACTGGTCTAAGCAACCTCGTTTGTCGCTTAGACAGTCCATTGGAGCCAGCCGGGTTCGCGAAACATAAGTGCGCATGTGTGTTTGGCCGGTCTAGGATGGCGGGCCAAACACACATGCGCACTTATAAGTACACACTACTCCTCCTCCCTGACATGCCCGTCCCGTCCCCGCCCCACCCTATACTTATTTCAGGAGAGCATAAATAAAATGATGATAACTTTGTGTATCATTTTATTTTTCAACTGCTGGCGAGGGCACCATTACGGAGGAGCCGCCCCAGTGTTATTGGGTAGTTTCGTCAGCGGTCACATGCAGTCACTGACAATACTCAGGAAACTTACTGATTTAATGTTTTTTATGGGCATTCCTTGAAAGCTGTAATTTTTATTCCAACTAAAAATGAGATTGAAAGGGGTGAATGTATAATGATATAACAAGAGATTATAATAACTTAACGTGTGTTTTTGAGTGAGTTATTCAATGATTCTTCTGAAAAACTGCAAGCAGACACTTTCATGTATTGGATGCCAGTGCTCATGCGTGAGGAACGATAGATATGTTAAGGCGTGGTAAGGGGGTTTTAGGAATCAGGGTAGGGTAGCTTTAAGGCATACTACGATGTTTTTGTGGTTTGAGATGGGTCGCTTTAAGGGTAGTAAGGGGCTTGTAGGGCTCAGGGAGGGTTAGATCTGAGGGTAGTAAAAGGTCATTTCTATTTAGGGAATTGTAGTTTTGAGAGATTTGTAAGAATATTTAGGGTTTAGGGATGTGTTTTGTCCAGAGGTAGTATGAACTAATAGCATATATTACAAATATATTACAAAGAGATGGCCACAACTGTCTAGTTGTAGTTAGGTGGGAGTTTCCATAGGAAAAAAATGTTTTATTTCAGTAATAACTTTTGTTAGACCTGGCAACATTTGGCGTGTTTCCCGTCTTTTTTGCTTTCTGACCTCTTGTTTTTGCTGGTATGCTGGACTTCATTTTTGCTGGGTTTTTTTCTCTGCGCACTTTACCACTGCTAATCAGTGCTAAAGTGCAAGTGCTCCCTCTGTAAATTGTGTTATTGATTGATGTTTCCATGATTGGCTTATTTTATTTACTAGTAAGTCCCTAGTATTGGGCCCAGTTGTGACCAGGGCCTGTAAATCAAATGCTACTAGTGGGCCTGCAGCACTGATTGTGACACCCACACAAGTAGCCTTTCAAATGTGTCTCAGACCTGCCACTGCAGTGTCTGTGCACCCAGTTTTAAACTGCCATGTCGACCTGGCAAATGCACCCACTTGCCGGGCCTAACCCTTCCCTTTTATTTCATATAAGTCACCTCTAAGGTAGGCCCATGGGCAGGGTGCAGTGTAGTTCAAAGGTAGGACATGTAGTGGTGTGCTTTTACATGTCCTTGTATTGAAATACTGTGCATTTCGTTTCACTATTGAAAGGCTATCCCTTCCATAGGTAAACATGGGGTCTGGCTGGAAACAGCTGTTCAGTACATATTCCCATTGAAAGATGATAGAAAGTTGGAGTTTGGGATGTCTGAACTCACAATTAAAAAATACACCTTTTAGTGAAGATGGTTTTTAAATTTCATGTTTGAAAATGCCACTTTTAGAAAATGGGCATTTTCTTGCTTTACCATTCTGTGCCTGCCTGTGGAATGTCTGTGTCTGTGTAGCTGACAGCTGGGGCCTCCTCCTGCATACACTCTAAACAGTCACATAAGAGGAGCTTAGGTGTGACTTGCATATCCTGATGACTCAAACCAGGCTGATGGGTCTTCCTGGGCTAGGAGTAGTCACTGACATATGAATAGGGATGGGCCTGTCCTGCACAAAGAAGTCTCCTCATCCTGGAGAGTGTCTGGGACACAGCAGGAAAGAACTGGATCTTGTGAGCAAGAAGGACTGTCCTTTGAAGTATGCCCACTTCAAAGCAAGAACTAATAAGTATTGGGGCCCTGACCCCAGAACTTTAGAACTCTTTTGGACTAAGGAACCTACCACGAAAAAGAGCTGGAGAAGCTGTCCAGAATGACTCTTAACTTTGCTGTGTGCTTTGCTGTGTTGGCCTGCTGCTTGCTGCTTCTGTCATGGGCAGTGAAAGGACTGGACTGAACTTTCTCCAACTTATTTCCTGAGTTTCTCAAAGGGCTTAAAGTAGAGCTTGCCTCCTGTTGGAAGTCTCAGGAACATCAAAGACTTCTAGTTCATCTGCCAACAGCACTGGGAACTGTGTGTTTTGTGCTGCAACAAAATAAAAACAACTACGACACCATCAGCAACGCCGCTGCCGGCTCCATGACTTGAAGGCACCACCCAGCTGATCGCTCCACTTCACAACGCTACCCTGGCCTCACCGATGCCGCCACACGATGCTGTCACCGACGCAGTTGCTTGCACTATGACCTGTGGGAACCGCACCTCGCATTGCCTCGCTTCACATCCCCACCCTTTTATCACAGACGATGCCGCTCCCCACTGACATCGACACCGCTGCCTGTACTGTGGCCTGTGGACACCGCTTGTGAGGTACATGAAGCATTGCCCTGTCCCACACTGCAGCCCTGATCCACCGACATCAGCACCATCGACTCCAGCCTCGTCAACCTGATCTCACCGATGATGCCGTCTTCGAGCCACTGCCTGCACCGTGACCTGTGGGCACCGCACGTCGTATCGTCCCGCTTCGCATCGCAGCCCCAACGCTATCAACGCCAACGCTCCTGACTTCAAACTCGCAGAGTTCGATCCTCAACACGTGTGACTTCAAGGGCCTGAATACTCCTGCTCCAACCTCCAGAACCGACACCGGTGACGCCACCTATTCAGGGCTCAACGCAAGGTCCACAATGCCCTGCATTTCCACTGTACTGTTTGCAGGTCTTTCCGACACCGTAGCTGGCCCGCGACCTCGTGGTCGGCTTGAACTGTTGGATTTGTTGTTCACAATGCCGTGATAGCTCAGGATGGAGCTTTCGACTTTGAGGAACTGTATTTAAAGGTTATTCTTGCAAAATGTGTATCTTGGGCACTTTATTGGGATTTTAATCATTTTGGTCTTGTTTTACACGGATAAATGTTGCCTATGTTTCTAAACTGGTGTGGTGTCATTTTGTAGTGTTTACACTGCGTTACTGGGTGTTATGTGCAAACGCTTTGCACATCGCCTCTGAGATAAGCCTGACTACTTGTGCCAAGCTACCAAGGAGGTGAGATGGGGTTATTTTAGAAGTGTAACCCCCTTATCCTGGCTAGAAGGAAGGGTCCCTACTTGGAAAGGTTACAATCCTTGCAACTAAAGACCGCCATTTCTAACAACTTTCAAACCATATGATGAATTGCATGAAATTTTCTAAATGAAAAGTTCATTCATCTTGGCTTATTTTTGTAAAGTTTGGCACTGATCCGTCAAGCCAGGGTGAACAAAAATGGGGGGAAGGGGTCCCAAAACATTGATTGCAATGTTAATTTCCATAGGAAACTTTGCTCTCAGATACAGAAAAAAAAGGCTGAACAGGACTACGCCAAATTTGGCAAAAACATTTGTTGCTTGATGTAAATCTGTTCAGCCGTTTTCAAGAAAATCACATTTGAAGAGGTGCTTGAAGGCTTTAAAAAGTTAGGTATATCTGAAATTGGTGATGCCGGAGTCCCACGGACCCAAATATTAAAGAAATATGGCCCTCTGATTTGCTTAGGCAGCTTTTTCTCCCATCAGCCTTTTCGGCACTGCGAGATCAGCCCTGGTCCCGAAGTACCAAGTATCTGATTGGCTGGCCACAATTCAGAAGAACCTGTGCCAGCTTTATTACAGAACTCAGGGACTCGGTCCCTGTGTCCTGAAAATGTTTTTAAATAATATTAAAAGGGGGCAGGGTAAGGACATTTTTGATTCACAAGCACTTGTGGGGAGATACAGAGGAACCACTCCAAGGGTCAAAATGTTGTGCTGCAGGTACCAAAGAAGTTTGCATGGAACTACGCTACTGTGGGGCGAAGCTTAAGTGGCAGGTAGCATGGGAGTACCCCAGTACCTGGAAAGAAAAATAATACAAAGAAATAGAATACAAAATGATGGTTGGGTGTCCACGGGGAGCCATAGGCCATTCACAGTGGTGGATTGGGCAATCGCAGGGGCTTGTGATGTAGTTGAAGTTTGGTTTGTAGATAAAGAATGAATTCATTTATATTAATTTAATGGTGGTGTGTAAATTATAAATATAAGGCTTAAGGTTAGACATTTACATTTTTGTGTAGTTTAAATTTGGTTTGTAGATAAAGAATAAACACATTTACTTTAATTTAAAGGTGGTGCGTAAATTATAAATTTAAGGTACAACTATAACTCAAAAACGTTGTAATGTTTGTGAATTTTAAGTTTGGTTTGTATAGAAAAAATAAATAACGTTTTTCCAACTATAACAAAGGTTTAATCTTTGTTTTGTTCAGTGAAAGTCAATGTTTTCAATTTTTTATAAAAATGTGTTTGAAATCGTACAGTTTACTGTAATCGAGTGAAGTGTCATTAAGTGGAGTGTGGCATGGTAGAATGGAGGAGAGTGTCATACAGCTTACTGTCATAGAGTATAGTGTCGTAGAGCAGAGTAGAGAGGAGTGGAGTAGAGTAGAGTGAAGTGGCGTACAGTGGAGTGGCGTATAGCGGAATAGTGTACATTGAAGTGGTGCACATTGGAGGGGTGTAGAGTGGAGACTTGTACAGTGGAGTGGGGTTCAGTGGTGTGTGGCAGAATGGAGTGGTGTAGAGTGAAGTGGAATGGAGTGGAGTAAATTGTTATAAACTGGAGTGGCCTTTTGTACAGAATAATAGAGTGGTGTGTCGTAGAATGTTGGAAAGTGTTGTGTGGTGGAGTATAGTGTTGTACACTGGGGTGTAGAGGCATACAGTGGAGTAGAGTGTTTTAGAGTCTAGTGTAGGGCAATATCGTTGAGTAAACTGTTGGATAGTGGCACAGACGGTAATAGAGTCTTGTAGAGTGGAGTTGCATAGAGTGGAGTAGAGTGTGGTACAGTAGGGCAGTGTAGAGTGGAGTGTTGTACAGTACCATAGAGTGGGGTAAAGTGTTGCGCAGTGAAGTAGAGTCTAATGTGGTCCAGTGCAGCGGCGTAGAACAGAGTAGAGTAGCATGTTCTAGAATACAGTGGTGTGGAGCTAAATGGAGTGGAGTGGCATAGTATACAGTGGAGTAAAGTGTTGCAGAGTGGAGTGGTGTGTGGTACGGTGGAGTGGACTTGTGTGTTGTAGAGTGCCAGAAAGTGTTGTAGAGTGGAGTAGGGTAGAGTGTCACAGAGTGGATTAAAGTGCTGTACAGTGCAGTGGCGTGGAGTAGAGTGCAGTAGTCTATAGTAGAGTGGAGTGGGATAGACTATCATAAAGTTGAGTGGCATAGAGTAGCGTATAGTGGAGTGGCATGGAGTGCAGTCGTGGAGGAGTGTCTCATAGAATAGAATATATTAACTGGGGTGGAGCGGCATAGAGAGAATTGCGTAGAGTGTTGTAAAGTGCTATAGAGTAAAGTAGGGTTCTGCACAGTGGCATTGAGAGGACTACATTGTTGTATAGTGCAGTGCTATACAGTGTGGAGTATAGTGTAGCACAGTGGAGGGACGTAGAATGATGTTGAACGGAGTATAGGGTTGTTAAGCGGAGCATAGTGTAGTGGTGTGGAGTGGAGTTCGGTAGAGTGTAGTGGCGCAGAATGGAATAGAGTTAAGTGGAGAGGTATACAGTGCAATAGGGACAGTGGAGTGGCAAACAGTAGAGTGGAGAGGCAGACAGTGGAACAGAAGAGTTGGGTTTTGTTTTCAGTTAAGCTTATTTTAGAGTCTAGCTCCTTGAAACTTCATAAAATACAATTAATCTTTACAATCCTAGAACAGTAATCACATATAAAAACAACAATAATACAGAAAACGTTATCAGAAGTAATAAAGTGCACTCTTCAAATAAAAGTTGGCTATAACATTGTACTGATAATGCTTTCGCTTATCAAAGTCATATAAACATATAAACAAACATTGGCCGTTAGGGAACCTTATCACTGCACCACTTGAAGTAATCACAAATGTAACACAAAATGATCCTCGCCCACCTCAAGTGACCAGCTACCAACTGGTCATACATTAGACATATTATAACAAAAAATGAGAGGCAACCAAAGTTTCAAAATAGTAATAGCCAAATCCTATGCTGAGATATCAGGAGAGAAACAAGACGTGTCAGTTTTTGCTTAGATTTTTCTTTTTTCTTCTTTTCTTCTTTTTTGTAAAGCATATAAACAAGAATCACACCGGAGAGTCTAGAATAGATGTAAAATATGTGAAGACAATTGATTCTAGAATCATAATGATAGACCCAACCTCTTCCTTTGAATTCAGACTACATATAAATAACAGTTGAAGGCATAAACTATAAATGGGCTAGAGTCCGTCAAAAGAATTTGAAAGGCAACTTTGTAATGTCTTACACCCAGGGCTATGCAAAGCAGCCTAATCCATCCCCTTCTTTGCCTATTGTACATTGGACATAAAAAATGGATGTTGAACGTCCGCAATCATGCCACTACAAGCTATTCAAAGTGGAGATTTCATTGGGTTAGAATTCCAATTACTGGTAAAATTGCTGATCAACAACGTACCCAGTCTAAATGTAATAAACAATGTTCTGGCCTGTCAAGGTACGATTGCATCCAAACATCGTTCCAGGGAGGGTTCCTGTTTATTAGACAAAAACACATTAGTGTGTCCACCTAGTCTGTAACTACTGTGGTAAGAATCAATCTTGAGATTCCAAAATGCCTCTTTTACGATAGCCTTAGTACTTTTATTAATGGATGTAGGATTGCTCCAACAGTTGCCCAATCCAATGTCACTAAGGTGCGATTTAATATGTGGGAACCAAGGTATTAAGTGCACTTTCATCAGATTCATAATTTCTACTAAGGCAGGCCTATAATGTAATAACTCCGGGGTTGACCATAATCTAACACAAAAGAGAAAAGGTTTCAAGGTGGCTAAATCTCCAACCCTTTTGAGACCCGTGTTAAAAAATAGAGGAGTCATAGGAGTACTTTGGGGCAGGCTAAATAAGGATCTTAAAAAACTATTTTCCTTGGCGGTCAGCCCAGTGATGTTCCCTTCTCCCCAAATTTCACCCCCATAAAGAACCGCAGTTTGTGCCTTTGAATGGTAGACCTCAATAACAGGGAAAACAGATTTGGAGGTAGCAGCTTTATAGCTCTTAATGACCGCAGCAGCTCTATGTGATAGGGTCAATTCACTTTTATGTATTAGTGATCTCCAAGTATGGGATTTATCTATTTTGACACCCAGGTAATCAAAGCTATCAGCTACTTGCAAAGTCAGACCCTTCATCAGGAACCTTCCTCTAAATGACCTGTGAAGATTAAACACCATGACCTCAGTATTTTGTGTATTCACTTCCGGACCACGAAGATCGCAAAAATTGACAAAATTATTAAGCAAGGTCTGTAATCCAGCTGGAGTGCGAGAAACCAAGAGAGTATCGCCAGCAAATACCAAAGCTGGTACGGGAATACCTCCCAGTTTAGGAGAGTCATGAGTGCAGGCAGTGAGATGTTTTATAACATCCTTATGTAAAGAGAAAACAGGGTAGGAGCCAGCACACAGCCTTGATACACCCCACGCTCAACAAGTATGCAATCTGTGAGCTCACCCCCTCCCCCTATCTCACTTGGGCAAAGTTTTCCTCATGAAGTCTGATAAGGATTCCTAACAATGCAGGGTTGACTCCCATTGACACAAGGGTGGACCACAAAGGTTGCCTAGGGACAAAGTCAAATGCCACTCTTAAGTCCAGAAAGGCCACATATAAGTGACCTTTAGAGAGCCTTAGGTATTTCCACATAATAAGGTCGACAAGAAAGATCTGGTCAATTGTGCTCACCTTAGTACCAAATCCTGCCTAGAAGGGAAAAAGGATCTGAGTTTCTGTCATCCAGTCAAACAGTTTAAGTAAGACTTAGTGGCAAAAACACTTTCTGCAGATTGCCAATTAAACTGATAGGCCCATGATGCCAGGAATGGTCCTATCCCTTTTTTAAATAACAGAATGATCTCAGCACCATGCCACGAATCGGGGATTCTTTCCCCAGCAATGATCCTATTCAACAATAAGTTAATATAGAACCCCACACAGTGGGCTCAGAGCTAAATAAATCACCTGGAATCTTATCTGGGCCAGGAGCTTTCCAGGATTGCAAGGATTAAATTGTCCTATATGTGTTGTCCAAGGTGAATTGAATGGGATCGTAATCCATTAGACAATAATCGGTCAGAGTGGAGATACACTCTAAGTTTCCAGTGTCTGCCTTAACTACTGGTAGTTCGACTGTTTCTGGACTGTTCAACATATACATTTCAGTAAAATAGTCAACCCACTGGTGTGGTTGAACAGAGTCCTCTGGGAGCTATCATTACTTAGACTACCATGTGCTATAATATGAAAAGGCTAGAGCGTCTTTCTGTCTAGAAGCCTCAACAAGGGCATATCAATTAGTATCGATCCAACCCTGTTTGGAAGAGGCCACGATTAGTTTGGATTGGGAACGTGCTTCCCTAATTGCCTCGAAATCCTCTAATTTAATGTCCTTGATCAGTACACCTTTGGCCTCACGACATTCACTAGAAAACTAGGGAAAAGGATGAGAAACAATCAAAGGAATTTCCCTGGTGCATAAATGTTGCAAGACCCTAAACATGGCAGTATGAAGATCTAATATAGGGATCGTGTTAGACGAGCAATTCACAAATGGGCCAAGAACTTTAGTAAATAGATTGTAAATTTGCAATAGTATATCAGGTTGGTAAACAGGTTTGACCATTTGACAGTTTTCTTGCTATTCCCAAGTGACAGGACCACCTCTGACCATTTACATACATCGATTGTAACAGCAAACAGGTTACCTTTCAATGTTAACTTTAGGGCATTGTGATCACTATCAAACCTGTGCAAAATTTCAAAGTCCAACACTATATGCCATAGATGAATGTCCGAAATAGTATAATCAGTTCTACTCTGACAGCCCCCTCTGGCAAACGTAAATGTTCTGTTTCTGTCTAATGTAAATATCCTATTGCAAGCACGCAAGCTTTGTGTTACAGTAAGGGACAATAATTGCATGGTGGAGGCCAACCAAGATTATAATGCTTTGGCTTCCAACTTCTGGAAGCCCTTGTCTTCATCTTCCATGTCAATGAGAGAAGCAATGCCATCTAATGACTTAAATGTGACATTTCTCCTGCAACAGGAGAGGTGATTTATCTGACCTACTTAGAAGATGATGCATGATTAGTTTTATTTTTGGGGATTCTTTATTTTTATGCACTGAGTGATTATAGACATTATAGAAGGTAAACCTACAACCGTTGCTTTCAATCATGATCATCCCAATGATATCTATGCTGTCAATCTCCAACATTTTAATGACTAAGTTTAGAGATTTTCTGCCCTAAATTAAAAGACCACCCGAAGGGAGACCAGCTCTAGATGAAATGGTCTCAATACTATAGTTTGAATAACCTGATCTAAATAGCGGATCCAGTGCCCACATCTCCTGCAAAAGTATGATATCAAATTGTCCAACAAAAGTTCCTCACTCAGGATCTATAATTTTCCCTTGTAAACCTGCTACATTCCATGAAAGGATCTGAATAGGGGACAGACTCCCTTTCTCAGTAGATTAAGAATTCAGATGGTGAGTACATAAACAGTTCTGTGCGGGTTTGATCGGTTGTTGTGTGCTTGTGTTCAAGGATATTGCACTATCAGCACTACCATGAGGGAGACTTGGCAGTAAAGTTAATACAGAGAGATCCATTATTTGGGTGGGTATACGACCAATCACTGATGGAAGAGGCGAGGTAGATTGATAGGAAACTCCAACACATTTATTTTTGAAATTGGTATAATGCAGTCAAGCAACCTCTGCTGAGGGGATATACTCCGACCTCATAGGATCAAGTGACTTCTTTGAAGCAATGTTTCCAACCAAGCCCAAACCACTGAAAGAATTAGGGGTAGCAGCTGGAACAAAGTTGCTGGAAGTTCATGTTTTCAAGGATAGTGGTGCTGTAGATATTGGAAGTCTTAGGCCACATTTAAATGATATGCTAGATCCTAGAGGGGGAATAGCTTGGGCATCCAAAGCCAATAGCCTATCCACTAGATTAGAGTTTCTCAAAATCAGCTCAATGGCAATCAAGGTCAGCATCGCAATTGGTCAAACACTGTGTATAAATGATTTCTGAATGAATTAGTGAAAGACAATGGTACTGGAAACGTGTCAAATGAGTCGCCTTGTTTATTAATGATTCTGTACTTTCCTTTTCTCGCACCCTTAGCTGCGGGACATTAATCATGCAAATCAAGGCAGCCACTAGGCATGGAAAGTGTGGGCAGCTGCCCAGGCCCAGTGCTCAGCTCAAAAACATAGGGCCCGCTTCCATATGAAAGGCTGCATTATATTCAGCCCACCTGCTCCTCCTGTGCCACCAACCCCATCCAATCACTGCAATTTTACATTTTTCAAATGAGGTGTCTTAACCTCAGCAGGTCTAAAGGCGTGGTGGTGTCATTCCTGGGATTGGGGGCATGGGGGGATGGAAAGAATATGTGGGGGTCTTGGGACAGCAGCAAGACAACAATTTTGTTAGTGTAAGCAGGTCAAGGGCGTGCACATGCTCTGTTGAAAAGGTGCCATGTGGCCGTGTCTTCTCTTTTTTTTGTTTTGCGTTTCCACGCAACAAATGGCCCTTTTGTTTTCAGGTTCAGCTGAAAATTAATGGGTGAGGAGAGGTGGGTCAGTAGAGGAGGGAGAAGCCATGGCTGGGCAATGTTTATAGGCAAAGCGCCACACCGCTTCTAAGTCCAGGGGAGTTGGTCTCCACTTCCCTGGGCTTCGAAACGCTAGATCAGGGCCCAAGTGTGGGGCCCCCTTCTCTTGGCCTCGCATCTATTATCCAGAGCTGTGAGGCCCAGGGCAGGAGAGGTCCCTCTTCTGTGCCTTGCAGCACTGGATAAGGCCTCAAGGTCTAAGTGTGGGGCCCACTGCCCTGGGCTTACAGTCATTATTCAGTACTGTGAGACCCAGTGTGGGGGGCCCCCATCTCCTGAACTTCGTAGCACTACAGTATGACTGTGAAGCCAATGGGATGAAACACTTTCCCCTGGGCTTTGCACCCATTGAGCAGCTTAATGGAACTAAGGAACTAGGTTAGAGTCCCAGCGTCTACTGAACATTCTGTGACTCTGGGCAAATCACTATTTCTCCATGCCCCTAAAAATGAATATATCCATTTGTAATGTAACTGGTGATCATGTAAAGCTCTCTAATGCCTTAGGGCTGAGTTTGTGTAATATAAAACTGCAATTCCCCTCACATTCTGAAACTGTGAGTCATGCCTGACTTTGCTTCCACAGTCCATGAAACGCAGCAGAGTTTTAAATTTGTGGGTGCATCTGCTGTGTAGGCAGTCCAGAGAATTTTCACATGCGCTGGAAGTAGGTGTGAGTGGGGTGCTACAGCACCCCCAAAATAACCCTGCTGTTGTTCCAAAGGTGAAGGAGCAATAAAGATGATTTTAAATTATTGCTTTTATGTCGTCACATTTGTTGTGTGTGTTTACATCTGGGTCTGTGGTGCACTTTGCCCTGCCCTTTTACCCCATTACAATATGTTGAGCCCTTAAAAGAGAAAGAATGGGAGAGAGGCTTGAAAGAAGCGAGAACTTTAAGGAGATAAGTGGATGGGAGAGTGCGGAGCAAAAGTGTGAAGATAAAATATAGCCATGGAGCGGAAATGGGAAGACTTCAAACGTGAGACAGTATGGGTTAAGAGGAGAAAGGTGATCAAGAGACAAGATGTTGAAGGGAGGATGAAAGAGGAGAGTAAAGGGGTTAATGGAGAGAAGTGAATAACAGCAACACACGAGGAAGTGAATATGGGGAAACAATATGCTTAGACCAGGAGGAGGCGAGGAAAAGTGTAAAGAAATAAGGTACATGCATAAGAGAGAACCGTATAGGAGACAAGGAAGGGTATAGGCTCTGGAAGTAGGGTTGGGGGGGAAGCTGCAGTACCCCCAAAATTACAATGCTGGAGTTCAGAAGGTGAATGAGCAATAAATATGCCTGTAAATTTCAAAGACAGATGTCAAATGTCAGGAGATAGTTCTGACAAATTGATGCCTATTCTTTTAACCCTTTCGCTGCTAGGCCTTTCTCCCTTGTGCTTAGCCTTTTTTGGGCTATTTGGGGTAGTTCGCGCTTAGGCCCCTGTAACGTTTTGTCCACATAAGGTATCCATGCCAAATTTGCATCCTTTTCTTCCAAAATCCTGAGGATTTTAAAGGTTCCCAGGGTTTGTGGTTTCCCCTGGAGAAATGGGGAAAAGGTGCTGCAGAAGAAAGCAACTAGTTTTTTCCCTGCAAATCGTATCAACAAAGGGTTTGGTGGTGCTGAAATCACCATCTTCCCAGCTTTCAGTGACAGGCAGACGTTTGTCAGAAAACCAACATTTTGTACACACTTTTGGCACTTTACTGGGACATAGCCTATTTTTACTATTTTTTGTGTTTTCAACCTCCTTCCAGTTAGTGGTAGAAATGGGTGTGAAAGCAATAATGGATCCTAAAAAGCTATACATTTCAGAAAAGCAGACACAATTCTGAATTTAGCAAGGGAACATTTGTGTAGATCCTTCAAGGTTTTATTATAGAAACTAACAGTTGAAATAAAAAAATACTGAAATTGAGTTGAAAAAAACAGCCATTTGTGCCAACGTTTTCACTTGTAACTTCTTCTAACAATGGCAGATTT
Organism: Calotriton arnoldi; assembly: GCA_963921515.1. NCBI lineage: Eukaryota > Metazoa > Chordata > Amphibia > Caudata > Salamandridae > Calotriton > Calotriton arnoldi. Next base: position 74,153 of record CAWUFW010013640.1, on the reverse strand, counting down.
TTAAAAGCAATATACCATTACGTCTGCTCGCCCCTTCTGGTTGTGGTGATATATAGCACTTGTAGGTTCACCAAGAACCCGAGGTACCCAGAGCCAATAAGTGAGCTGCACCTTCAATGGGTTTTCATTGTGTACCGGGTATGTAGCTATTCTTTTGGTAAAATATAAAGAGTGAAAAATAGGTATCAAGGACACCTATGTATTTCCGAAATGGGAACAAAATGTAGAGTTTAGAAGCAGTAGTTATTTGCACATCTCTGAAATTGTGGGTACCCATACTAGCATGTGAATTAGAGGACATTTTTCAAAGTGACTTCTTTTTACACATTGTCTTACATTTGGAAGGCAGAAATGCATAGAAAGTCAATAAGTAATAACACTTGTTCTACAATTCTGTATTCCCCTAAGTCTCCTGATAAAAATAGTGCCTCACTTTTTTGGGTAGGTTTAGTGCCTGCGAGAGGAAACAGCCCTAAACGCAACATGGACATATCACATTTTTCTAGTGAAAACTGATCCTTTTTTCGCAATGTGCCTAGCTGTAGATTTTGGACCCTAGCTCAGCCAGCACACGAGGAAACTTGTACATTTCTGAAAACTAGACATCCTGGGGAATCCAGGATGGGGTGACTTGTATGGCTCTCACCAGGTTCTGTTACCCTGAATCCCTTGCAACCCTCAAACTTTGTAAAAAAACAAACCACATTTTCCTCACATTTCTGTGATGGAAAGTCCTGGAATCTGCAGGGAGCAACACACTTCCACCCAGCCAGTATTCCCCCCAGTCTCCCAATAAAAATGGTTCCTCACTTGTGTGGGTAGGCCTAGTGCCCGCTACAGGAAACTGCCCGAAACGCAACTTGGGCACATCACATTTTTCCAGTGAAAACACCCTTTTTTCGCAATGTGCCTACCTGTGGATTTTGAAACCTTGCTCAGCCGGCACCTAGGGAAACCTAGCAAACCTGTACATTTTTTAAAACTAGACTCCCAGGGGAATCCAGTATGGGGTGACTTGTATGGCTCTCACCAGGTTCTGTTACCCGGAATCCCTTGCAAACCTCAAACTCTGTCAAAAAAATACATTTTCCTCACTTTACTGTGATGGAAAGTTCTGGAATCTGCAGGGAGCCACAAACTTCCACCCTCCCAGCATTTCCCCAAGTCTTCCGATAAAAATGGTACCGCACTTGTGTGGGTAGACCTAGTGCCCGTGACAGGAAACGGCCCAAAACGCAACGTGGGCGCATCACATTTTTCCAGTGAAAATTGACCCTTTTTTTGCAATGTGCATAGCTGTGGATTTTGGACCCTCGCTCAGCCGGTACCTAGGGAAACCTAGCAAACCTGAACATTTTTGAAAAATAGACACCCAGGGGAATCCAGGATGGGATGACTTGTATGGCTCTCACCAGGTTCTGTTACCCGGAATCCCTTGCAAACCTCAAACTCTGTCAAAAAAATACATTTTCCTCACTTTACTGTGATAGAAAGTTCTGGAATCTGCAGGGAGCCACAAACTTCCACCCTCCCAGCATTTCCCCAAGTCTTCCGATAAAAATGGTACCTCACTTGTGTGGGTAGACCTAGTGCCCGTGACAGGAAACGGCCCAAAACGCAACGTGGGCGCTTCACATTTTTCCAGTGAAAATTGACCCTTTTTTCGCAATGTGCATAGCTGTGGATTTTGGACCCTCGCTCAGCCGGCACCTAGGGAAACCTAGCAAACCTAAACATTTTTGAAAAATAGACACCCAGGGGAATCCAGGATGGGGTGACTTGTATGTCTCTCATCAGGTTCTTTTACCCAGAATCCCTTGCAAACCTCAAACTTTGTTAAAAAAAAACACATTTTCCTCACATTTCTGTGATGGAAAGTCCTGGAATCTGCAGGGAGCAACAAACTTCCACCCAGCCAGTATTCCCCCAAGTCTCCCAATAAAAATGGTTCCTCACTTGTGTGTGTAGTCCTAGTGCCCGCTACAGGAAACTGCCCGAAACGCAACTTGGGCACATCACATTTTTCCAGTGAAAACACCCTTTTTTCGTAATGTGCCTAGCTGTGGATTTTGAACCCTTGCTCAGCCGGCACCTAGGGAAACCTGGCAAACCTGTACATTTTTTAAAACTAGACTCCCAGGGGAATACAGTATGGGGTGACTTGTATGGCTCTCACCAGGTTCTGTTACCCGGAATCCCTTGCAAACCTCAAACTCTGTCAAAAAAATACATTTTCCTCACTTTACTGTGATGGAAAGTTCTGGAATCTGCAGGGAGCCACAAACTTCCACGCTCCCAGCATTTCCCCAAGTCTTCCGATAAAAATGGTACCTCACTTGTGTGGGTAGACCTAGTGCCCATGACAAGAAACGGCCCAAAACGCAACGTGGGCGCATCACATTTTTCCAGTGAAAATTGACCCTTTTTTCGCAATGTGCATAGCTGTGGATTTTGGACCCTCGCTCAGCCGGCACCTAGGGAAACCTAGCAAACCTGAAATTTTTTGAAAAGTAGACACCCAGGGGAATCCAGGATGGGGTGACTTGTATGGCTCTCCTCAGGTTCTGTTACCCAGAAACCCTTGCAAACCTCAAACTTTGCACAAAAAAAAAACATTTTCCTCACTTTTCTGTGATGGAAAGTTCTGGGATCTGTGGGGAGCCACAATCTTCCACCCGCCCAGCATTCCCCCAGGTCTCCCGATAAAAATGGTACCTAACTTGTGTGGGTAGGCCTAGTGCCCGCGACAGGAAACGGCCCAAAACACAACATGGCACTCCACATTTTTCCAGTGAAAACTGACCCTTTTTTGCAATGTGCCTAGCTGTGGATTTTGGACCCTCGCTCAGCCGGCACCTAGGGAAACTTAACAAACCTGTAATTTTTTTTAAACTAGATACCCAGAGGAATCCAGGATGGGGTGACTTGTATGGCTCTCCTCAGGTTCTGTTACCCAGAAACCCTTGCAAACCTCAAACTTTACAACACAAAAAAACACATTTTCCTCACTTTTCTGTGATGGAAAGTTCTGGAATCTGCAGGGAGCCACAAACTTCCACCCACCCAGCATTCCTCCAAGTCTCTCAATAAAAATGGCACCTAACTTGTGTGGGTAGGCCTAGTGCCCGCAACAGGAAACACCCCAAAACGTACTGTGGAGACTTCAAAATTATCGATCGCAAAACTACCTGGTTTTGCGAGGGAGTCACCTGCGTTTTTGGTCTTGGGCTCAGCGGCCATCTAGGGAAACCTACCAAACCCAAACATTTCGGAAAACTAGACACCTAGGGGAGCCCAGGGAGGTGCGGCTTGCATGGATCTCCTGACATTTTCCTACATTTTCTGTTTCCCCAAGCAGGAATCCACTAGGGAGGGGTACCATTGGAAAGGGGAGATTCTTCCCTTTCCAATTATATCTCCCCCGTCTGCCTCAGTGCTCAGGGGGCTAAGATAGCCCCCTGAGCACCAAGGCAGTGAAACTGAAACAAGCCGATGGGCTCATTTCAGTTTCACTTTCACTGAAATGACATCAGCGCGACGTGCACGCTGATTGTCATTTCAGTAAAAATAGCTGAGCAGCCTCTGGAGCTGGGGAAGCTCTTCCCCAGCTCCAGAGGCTGCTTGGGGGGGAAGGAGATCCCTCTGGTGCCCGCACTAGAGGGATTTCCTATGCCATGTGCGTGGACTACCTGGAGACATCCTACGTATATGAGCACTTTTGCTTCAGACGGCTCCCGGCCGCCTGGTGCATAGAAGGGTTTAACATTGAGATTGCTTTCTTTTCTCTGAGTGCAAAGTGAGAGGACCTTGCAAATTGATCTATGTGACAATCTTGCTGATGTAAAAGGACAGACTATAAGATGTCATTTTTTTCTAATACACAATAAAATTTAAATATAAAATGGTGTCTGGCGAGAACAGGTTGGCTTGGAGGTTGGTTGATGGTCACTAAGGTGCCAGCCCTGCCAAATTTCCCAGGTCCATGCAAGATGTGCTGCTACAGCCCAAGTTTTTATTTTAATTTATTACATTATAAAGCAAGACAACAAGCCCCAGAAATCAAAGAAAAAAAACCTGGACTGGAACAGCACATCATGCATGGACCTGGGAAACATGTCAGCTATGAGAGCCTGGAAAAGGTTTATTGGTTTTAGGAGAAAGCATCTTAAGAGCTTTGAGGGTTGTACAAAGTAATTGACGATCAACTACCAGGGAGTCCTCTGGGCCATAGCCATATGAAGTTTAACCATTGACTCAGTCTGGGAAATGCTGGTTAGCTTCACTATATGTTTTGGGGCAGGTCTCCCGTTGGTCTAGGACTGCTTTTTTGCAGGGGTTCTTATAATTCTTTCATAGTTGCATTAGTGCTTTGACCTCTAAAGGACATCAATACAGAGCGATAGGGCCCTCTTTCAAAGTCAGATTTTAATTATTACATGGCCTGAAATCCAGAGGGACCTGCCTCACTGAAAACCCTGACCCTGGGTTTATGCTGTTTACTTTGCTTTTGTACAGCCCTGACTTTTACTGAATGTTTATCCTTGGGCCACACAGTCATAATGTATTGCTACGAAGCCCAGGCAAAGGGCCCTTCTCCTGGGCCTGGGAGCCCCCGATGATGGGTGCCAAGCCCAGGAGAGAGGGACCTCCTACATTAAGCCTCATTGCAGACATGATCTATCCCTGTGAGGCCCAGGAGAGAAGGACCCTCTCCTTGGCCTCATACTGCTGCATTAATACTGCAAGTTCCAGGGCAGGTTAAAGCATTCATTAAAAGGCAGCGCAGAGCCAAAGCAAGGTGAGCGGCATAAACCCAGGGTCAGGGCTTTCAGTGAGGCTGGTGCCTCGGGGTTTCAGGCCCTGCAGTAATCAAAATCTGATTTTGAAAGACATCTATATTGCGCTTTACTTTGATATCTTTTACAGGGCAAAACACTGGTAGATATCCCACCAATGACTGTAAAAAACATTACGGTAATCCATGTCAGTCATGCCAGTGAGGTTGCTCCTATTTATATTTCACACATGATTAATTTGCTTCTCTAAGAGTACTACATTTTTCCTGGGTTTTGTTTTAATGTGTTTTTTTAATGCAGAATATCAGTCTTGTACTGTGCCTACGGTGAGCTGACTTGCCCATAGGCGTCTTTGTGAGTTCAGGTTGAGGGTGGGTGTTTGTATTGGACCATACTTGAGAGCATTGGAGTGGAGTATAAAGGCTGTGGGAAGTTCTCGCAAGGGGCTGTCAGTGGGTCACAGAGGTGTTTAGAATATGTGCTCATCCAATCATGCTTGGCCTTCTGCAGAGCACATAAAGCAGTGGTAACATGGCAATTGTAATTGTAAATATATGTAAATATGTGTGAATTAGATGAGGCGAGGTGAGTCAGTGGAGCAGGGAGCATCCAGCAAGGCAGGGCTCACTCCAGTCTTTATCATCAAAGCAATTCTGCAGCTTCAACGCCCAGGGAAGGGAGCCCCACTCCCCTCAGCAAGGATCATGGATGTGAAGTCCAGGGGTTGGGCCCCCTTGCCTGGGGCTTGCAGCCATTATCCAGTGGTGTGAGGCCGAGTGCAGGGAGCCACCCACTCCTGGGCTGCACAGTGCTAGACTATGGCTGCGATGCCCAGTGGATGAAACCCCCTCCTCTGGGCCTCACAGCTCATGGAGTAGCTTGATGTTGTGGACTGTTTTTGTTGAGATATCGATCAGTGTTTTACCCTGTAAAGGATGTGAATATAGAGCTGATCCAAATTACTGTGGGGCTTGAGACCCAGAGAAACTGCCTCACTGAAAGCCATACCTCTGGGTTTACACTGCCCACCATGCTTTGTTTCAGCTCTGCCTTTTATTGAATGCTTTTCCCTACCCTGGGTTTCGAACACTGCGAGGCCCAGGAGAGGGGACACCAGACCCTTGGCAACACAGTGTTAGATCATTGCTGCGATGAGGCCTAGTGTGGGGTGGGGGGGGCTCTCCGGGGCTTTGCGCTCATTATCCACCGCTGTGAGGTGCAGGGGAGGGGCCTTCTCCTGGGCCTCATAGCACTACATTATGCAGCAAGGTCCAGGGCAGGTAAAAATATTCATTAAAAGGTAGGGCTTTGAAAGGAGTCTATATTGTGCTCCATTTTGATATCCTTTACAGTGCAAAACACCGATGGATATCTCAACAATGACTGCAAAAAACATTACAATAATCCATGTCAGTCATGACAATGAGGTTGCTCCTATTTACATTTCACATGTCTTGCCTAATTTACTTCCCTAAGAGTGCTCCTTTTTTCCTGGATTTTCTTTTTATGTATTTTTGCCATACGACATTTCAACCTATTGTTCTGCATACTATCAACTCGCTTATAGGTGTTTGTGCTAGTTCAGGTTGTGGACGAGTGAGTAAAATGGGCCATGATTGAGAGAACTGGACTTGAGTCTAAAGGTAGTGCACGGTTCTCACAGTGGCTGCCAGTGGGTCACAAATATTTTTAGAATACCTGCTCAAGCAATCGTTTTTGGCTACTCTGTGGAGGGCAGAGGGCAATGGTGGTATGTACTAATTGTACTTGTAATTATGTCTAAAAGCGTGTGAAGGAGGTGCAAAGCTCCTGTTGAAATATTGACCAGCCATATGGAAATACAGTGTTCATAAGTGTATGTCTGTGTTGTGTGTTTGTGGTGGAGAATGGTAAAGCGAAGCAGATGCAAGAGAATATGTGCAGAAGGAGAAAGTGAAAAGAGGGTCCAGAAAGGAAAAAGGAGGTCTGAAATACGTAGATGGAAGATTTCAGAAAGATGTCGGTGAAAAAAAGTGTAAGTCTTGCAGAGAAGTGGCAGAGAAAAGTGGTGTGAAGAGGGCAATAGGAATGATTCTGTCACTCTAAAGGCCACTACCCCTTCCACATGCCAAAGACCCGTCAAAGGCAAGCCCGTCTGTGCTCGTCCACGTCCGAATGGTACCAGGGGCCAGGAACCCTGTCCAAATCCCCATGAAGAAGGTAACTTATTCAGCTCAATCCCTATACTCCTTCAGGCTTAAACCTTCCCTTGCACCTGCCCCCCATTACGACCAGGGAACGAGGATCTGTGCTGCTCCCTCTGTAGTTTTTCGATTTGCAATCCCGAGGAAGTCAGAGCTAAAATACTTGGGCCTATAAAATGGAACCTCACGCTTATCAATTGTAGATCCCTATCCCGTCATAAGTTTGAGCTACTAACACTAATGGATGATGAACAACTGGATGTCCTGTTCCTAACAGAAATGTGGCTGCATGACAGCTCTACACTAGACATCAATCAAGCGTTCCCCCCGGGATATTATATATGTAGGAAAAACTGTGCGCACAAAAGTGGTGGGGGTATCGCTATCATCCTACAAGAGACACATAGATGTATATTTAATCCTCTGTCTATCCCAGACTGTGAAAATCTCTCTTTCACTATAAACTTGTCACCCCCTGCTTCCTTCTCAGGACTACTAGTTTATAGACCTCCAGGCCCATGTACTAAGTTTGCGGAAGCCTTACCTGCGATAGTAGCTAGCCTTGCCATCGAAAAACAAATTTCACGCTCCTAGTGGATCTCAACGTTCATGTGGGTGAAATCAACAACCCCACCGTGTCAGGCAGCTTATATGACCTAGGCTGTCTGCAGCTCACCCAAAGAGTAGAAGGTCCAACCCATGACAAAGGACATCTTCCAGATCCAGCGTTTAGTAATAACCCTAACATAAAAATTGGAAACCCACGTCCGATGACTTGGACATTCACGCCGAAGGGTCCCCCCCCGCCAGCAGCGCAAAAAACAAAATGAAAATAAAACGATAATAACCCGCGTTTATTATTGTTTTATTTGTTTACATTAGTTTTGGGGGCGGGGCCATGGGGTAACAGGCACCCAAGGGGAGTGGTGTGCACTGTTATCAATGCGCATGATGGTTTGGCCGGCCCTCTCAGACCGGCCAAACCATCATGAACATTAATGCTCTCTCCAACCCAGCTGCATTGCTGAGTTGGAGACAGCAAAGCACAGGCTCCCGGTCTCCCTGGGAGTGCAATTCATCAGTGCTCAGGCCAATCCTGAAGCTGCTCTCATGGGTGAGAGCAGCATCAGGATTGGGCGCAGAAGAGTCTGAGAGTCTCTGTCTTCAGTGGAGCCACGAGAGGAGCAGAAGATGGCGAAGCGGCGGGTGGCAAGTAAGTGCTTTTTTAAATCCTTTTTTTTGTTGTTCGGCATCTCTCTCCCCACCCCTCCCCTCTCCTCTGACACCGGCCGCTACTGCAATAAGACCACAATCAGCCTAGGACTGCGCTGGTCAAGACTGAATAAAGAAATATGGATGACCTCCCTAGTCTCAAATAAACCGGCCATAGGTAAACAACTCTCTGCAGCAAATTCCATAATGGAAGAGTGGATTAAGGACTCGCTCGATGAAATGATCCCTTTCACTACTATAAAGAATGGAAATAAAGAGAAATCAGCACCTTAGTTCACTGCCCACCTGGTCTCCCTAAAAAAATGTTGTAAAACCCTAAAAAAAAAAAATTTGAGAAAAAATCATGAAGAAAACCTAAAACTCTCCTATTGGATGGCTATCGGACATTTCCATCAGGAAATTAAAAGGCACAGGCAGCATATTATGAAGCTGTATTGATGAATGTATTCAATGTCCCAAGGGAACTTTTCCGTATTGTTAAGTCACTCACCACTCCAAAAGATGAAAATACACTACCTACCCCTACAGTAGCACCCTGCAACGAACTTGCAGCGTACTTCCAAGATAAAGTTTCTGTTATCTACAGTAACTTACAACAGACAAAAAAAGCCTTGTCTATTCAGCCGGAGACAGATGTTCTGCATGAGGTATGTATCTCAAACTTCCCCTTGCAAGGGAGTCACTCCCAGCATTATTTAGCAAAGCTAAATCGGGATCCCCTTTGTACCCGGAGCCACCTCGCATTCTGCTACAAGGAGCACAAGATATTCTCCCCACACTTCTGGATCTCCATCTATCCCTTTCCACTGGAGTAGTTTCCCGAACTTGGAAACAAGCAGTGGTTAAACCTCTGCTACAGAAACCCAACCTTGAACCCTCATGTCCCAGGAACTACAGACCTATCTCTTTGCCTCCAGCCATGGGGAAGGTACTAGAAAAACATATCAATCAAAACATCTCCCTGTTACTGCAGGAGAACTCTCTTCTTAACCCGACTCAGACTGGTTTCCGTCCACAACATAGAATGGAAACCGCATTATAAGCAATAACAGAGGAGCTGAAAATATTGCTGGTCAAAGGAGGTTCTACAGCCATTATCCTTCTGTACCTGAGCGCAGCGTTCAACACCGTTGACCACAAGACTCTGTTGCTCGGGACGAGTGAAATAGGAATAAAAAATGCTGCTCTGACCTGGCTTTCCTCATGCCTAAAAGACAGGTCCTTTCAAATTTGCAAACCTCCCTGCTATTCAGATATCTTCCCTTTGAAGTGTGGGGTTCCGCAGGGCTTTGCATTGAGGCCTACACTTTTCAACATTTATTTGAGTCCATTGGCACACATCGTCAAGGGATTTTGGGTGTTGATGGTCTCCTATGCCGACAACACCCAACTGGTAGCCTCCCTTTACCCAGGAACAGGTCTACAACAACTAGCCCCTTGTCTAGAGAAAGTTGCATGGTGGATGGCTAACTGCTCACTTACATTGAAGGGAAACAAAACCGAGCTTATGATTTTAGGAAACAAGCCAACTCCGTAAACAACCCTCAGATGGCCACAGTGCCTTGGGGCACCGCCAATCCCTTCCTCCCCCATTACAAGCTTAGGTATGTGGTTGGATAGCTCACTATTTATGGAGGCCCAAGTAAAAGAAATCTACAGCATCTTGCTTTGGCCTTATCAGAAACCTACGGAAAATCCTAGATCTCCTACCTACACAATCTTGGAGAATAGTGGTCCAAGTGCTGATACTTTCCCGCTTGGACTATGGTAATTCCCTGTATATGGGCTCACCTAAATATATTATCAAGAGACTCCAGTTAGTCCAAAATGCGACAGCAAGGACTATCCACAAGCTTCCCAAAGATACCTCAGCAAAAAGTGCACTGGTTTCCTTGCACTGGCTTGAGTGGAGGACAGGATACAATTCAAGGCACTTTGCTTGCCGCATAGATGAATCAACCATAATGGACCCTTCTTGATAGTGGCTCTTCTGGTACCTTACACTCCTGGCAGGACCTTAAGATCCTCCAATGCTTGATTGCTAAATGTTCCGCGAATCCAAAGGATCAGATTGGGGGAGTGTATCCTTCTCGCATTTTACCCCTAAGCTTTGGAACGCTACGCCCGCTGAGCTCAGAAACTAACTGAACAGGACCCGATTCAGAAAAATGCTTAAAACATGGCTATACCCCCACAAGCCATAGGCACGTACCGCCTCAGAAACCAGTCAGTGTATGCTATGACTCACGCAGCACTGGGAAGCCCTCAGGGAGCTATATAGCATAGCATACCTTGAGGAGTACTGTTAAAGGGTGGTAGTGATGGAATTCATAGCGAAGGAGCTCATTGGGGAGGCACCAACAAACATTGTTGCACCGAGCTCCATGAGCCCTAAAGCCGGCCCAGGATGTCGCAAATTAGAGGGGCCTCATATCTTCCCTTTCACTCACAACCCCAAAGTCCCAGGACCGGCCCTGCCTGTAAGGTCAGGAGTGATAGAACAGACCTGGGTGGACATGAGTAGGCCGAGAAGAAAAGCAACTGAGGGTGGGGGGTGGTAGCATTGGTTGCTGCATGCTCTTCTCTCAGGAGTAGGGGATGTTCCCGAGATCGCGGTGCGCTGACAGCGCAGATGCAGCGGTTGGAGTGGAAACCTCAAGGGAGAAAAAAGAACTCTGCTTACCACCAGCACAGGAGCAGACATGCCACGGAGGAGGAAGGAGATACAGCGAGGGCGGTCGTGCTGGATAAATGGAGCACGGTCGCCCGTAAACTGGAGCCTGCCCTGAGGCAGGAAGGCCTGAGGGTGGGATTCTACAGGAGGGAGGCATCTTCATAGTGGATCTGATCAGCTGGCAGAGCACGGTGATGCCTGTCAGGCACGGGGTGCCAGAGCCAATGGCTTCAACGCACCACAGTGATGATGACGTTACGGTGCTTGGGATGATGGGAAATGTAGTCCTGTTAGGCACGAGTTCACCCAGTACAGTTTTCATGGCACAAAGGGTGGTTCTGGAGCTCAGAGGCACAAATAATACTGGGGCAAAAGATGGTAAAATTCCTATAATGATCCCAATTTAAGAAATGAAAATGGGTGGGCCAAAACTGGTACTGATAAGGCCACTCGTTTAGTTCCTTTAAGAGGCACTTCTTCCAATGCTGTTTTTGTACGGGGTTTAGAAGATGGGCATAGTATGCAATTGGCGTTTAGAGAGGTAAGCAAGGGTAAATGGGTTTGGATCCCCGAGGAAGAGGATGGGTCTATGTAGGAAGCTGGAGCAGCTTTTAGGGCTCACAAAGTTGGAGATCCCTTCGGTAGGAGCGACCTGGGGGCAGTAAATGGGCTCTCATCACCGCCAGTAGCCGCTGCCAGTAAGCAGAAGCCAGCAGAGCACGCTACGGCTCCTGGATGTTGGCCTGAAGGCCCTGGAAAGTCTTTGGTAGCTGTACCAGCTACAAGGGACCGCTTTGACAAGGAGCAACCCATCACTTCAAGAGGATGGCCAAAATATGATGGGGTGTGGGTGAAGGTTCAAGGCTGGGGGTGTGTGATTGGTGTGATTCAGCAGTGAATGAGGTGGTTTTGGATTATGGTCACCAGAGTGATACTTTGGAAGAGGGAGATGTGCGTGATGTTGAGGGGGTAGTGAACAAGATGAGGAAATGTCAGGTGAAAGTTTCTCTACCAGTGAGCGTAGATTTGTTAGAAAACTTAACAGGAGGAAAGATGGGATTTGGTGCCTTTCAGAGGTCACATGCAAATGAAAGGGACACCAGCGGAGGCGCAGCACAACCGAGGAGGAGCAGATCGGAATGCAGACCAAAGGCTGGCAGTCATACTGTGAAGTTGCCTAAAGGTACGGGAGAGTGGTGGTCGGTGTGGGACATGGGAAACAAGGGGTATGCAATGGTGGAGAAAACATTTATAGGGGTTGGGGAGGGAAAAATATGAGAAAAAGAAGAGGATGTGCTTTGTGAGAATTCATTTGTGAGCAAAAAAGGTCAGGGTGCGAAGAAAATTGGGTAGGTGAAACAGATGTGTGACAAGGAAATGCAATGTGATGATAGAAAAGAAGGTAAGGAGTAAAAGAATAAGGAAGAAGAGGAGGAGGAGTGTCAACATAGGATGAAGCTGCCATATTTGGGGATAGCAATGCCTTTAGGATCCCACCTGTCTGAAAAGAGAAAGAATAAGATTTGGAAGCATGAATATGTGGATATTTTCAAATTATTACACAGAGATGTGCAATCTGAAGAAGGTTCTCAAGAAGAGGAATGGGAATTGGCAAGGTGTCCTAGAGTACCGGTGACTGTAGACAATAGGATGTCAGCTTTTTAAATTTTTGCTAGCATATATTGTAAGAAGTACAGCGACAGTGCAGTGGCTCTCTTATAATATATGGATATCATACGCAAGGCTCAAATGAATTTTGGGGATATGTCTGGTTACATTATGATGAAGAGTTTAGGGCTATGAGCTTGAACACACAGAAGCCATGGAGTGACATTGACTCTGAGATTTTAGTTACAATGGATGTTCTCTACACATCCCCAGGCAACCACACATACTACAAGTGGCTTGTCAATAACTTTTAGGCCCTTTCAATATCAGCCCTTCAAACAAAGGGAGGCCTCACTGGGTAGAGGATAGGTCCTTAATTCAAGAGCATGCTGGGGATTTAATAGAGGTTTTTGCCTTAGACAGTTATGTTGTACAAGTATAAATGCTCAAAATGCGGGGTACGTCACCCACTCACACAACGTTTTGCCATGGCCAACAATGGGGAGCAGTGGAGACTGGCTAGGGGAAGGGGACAGTCACTTCAACCTATCCCAAAGGGCGCATACACCAATTTAGGTGGCTAGACTTCTGTGTTGGGTTCAATTTTATCCTAACAGAGAAACAGTGACATGTTTGGCATGAGGTTTTTAAGAAGGATTCAGGTTGGGGTACTTGGTCCCAGGGTGAGACAGTGGGTTGACAATTTGAAATCTGCTAGAGAGTTACCACATGTGGTACAGCAGAAACTCATCAAGGAAATACAGAGAGGCAGGATTGCAGGCCCCTTTTAGGAATGGCCTTTTCCAAATTTGCTGATTTCCCTGTTAGGTGCCCTGTCCAAGAAAGTGGAGGGGAGTACTGTTTGATTCATCACCTGTGATGGCCGGAAGGGGAATAGGTTAATGACTATATTGCAGATAACAATGTCACTGTGTCATATGCGTCAGTGGACGATGCACTGAAACTGGTGAGGAGAGGGGGTGTTGGTGCTGAATTGCAGTGGCAGCTGGTAGATGGTAAAAGTGGTGGGGCGGAAAGTAACAACCCAAGTAGAACATGAGAACGAGCAGACTGTGCAAGCAGGAACTGAAAGAAGAGGGTGAGGTGGGGTGTGCAGAGTGGGTACTGGTGCATTTCACAGCATACATTTCTAGAAAAGGTCATAGGAAATTAAACATAAGGGGTTCAAATGGTGAATTTTACAGCGAAAACATTTCTTAGCCATAATCCCCAATTTGTCTTTTTCCAAAATGTCTTACAAACCCGAAGTCAAGCCCAGACCTACCAAACAAGCACACAGTGTGTTTTCTACCTGTAAAGCCTGCCCTGCACGTTCAGATTAGGTTGATCTACATTCAGACCCAGACTATCACAGGCAGGGCACAAGTCCTAAAAAAAGAAGTGGGGGGACGCTGACGTCACGACATGAAGTGACGTCACGAAAGGTGGTTTGCACCATCAGACTCATTGCCTCCCCTCGCTCACCCCTTAGGTGCGATTGCATCAGAGAAGCCAGCGCGTGAGCAGCGTTCTGAATGAGCTCCGATCTCGCCCCAGAGAGGCCAAAGAGTGAATGTGTGGCTCCAGTTATCGAGCTCCCGGTAAAATAAGTGGGGGGACGCCGTCCACCCGCGTGGTACCCCGACTCGAGCCCTGATCACAGGGATCTTCTTTGAGGAACTCGGTGTTGTAATGTTGCACCAAAAGCTATAGCTGCACCTTGAGGCCAGACCACTTATTTTAGGAGGGATGCACAGCTACCCTATCATACACTGCTGGCCCACTAAGACACAGATGGCAAATTTACTCGCTGGAGTTTAATTCTGCCCTCCATACTGCTGATAGATCCCCTCATAGCTTAACGTGATACGCCCCTTGGATCTCCTTCCTGTGGTGTGCTACTTGAACGCTACCACATTCCACTCCTATGAAGAATGCCACTGCAAAGCGCCGCCTTTGTTTTATACAACAGGACTTGGCAATGTGCAGAATCGTAGACAGCCAAGGGCTGCAATTTCATCACAGCTCACATTTCTGTACATGCTTGTACTGCTTAATTCTGTTGTTGGGCTGGCGGTCTAACCCATGGCTATTCTGTGCTGTGTGGGAGGAAATAAAGCATTTCAATTTCAGTCCTGGGTTTTCAAGGCACACCTGGTGCACTTTTAGGTGGGATGTTCTTACCTGCTGCAGACGCTGTCTTCCCTCGTCTCAGCCACGCACCTTCCTAGATCCTACGCCCTGTTACTACCTCTGGTTCGAAATATGGGGAAAGCACTTCCCCAGTGCTACGAGGAATGAGGCCCTAAATGCTCCACTTTAATACATGTCACGGTGGACCTGTGTGAACTTGCACATAGTACTTTTATTGCGAGAGTTCCTCGTCACGTGCAAAAGGACAGAAATATGAGCAATCACTGTGTGGCGTCAAATAAAGCCACACAATGATTTGCCTTGGACTTTAATATGTCAGCACCCGCTCTGCCTTTGAACGTGGGGGCACAAGAAATGTCAAATCTAAAACTCTGTGATCACAGCCAATCCTTGCTTTGCTACCGTTCTGTTTATAGTAGTAAACAGCATGAGAGCCACGCTAGGATTGGTTGGTGCAGATGCAGCCAGCACTCCATTGGAGACTGGTGGCAGCGCTGCCTTCCCTCTGGCTGCCTATCACAGCGCATATTCAAGGGGCTGAAGTGCGCATGCCGGGCTGGATACAGTAAGAGACCTGTCCAACCTGTCAAGCACACGACTTTATCCCAAGCCTGCAGCCTGCCAATCAAAAAGGATAGGCTATGCCCTGCCCAAACAGCGCCGTGGATGAGCTATGTTTTTTTATAAGGAACATTGTAGTACAATGTTTAAGGCATGTGGCACCTCGGAGGGGGAAATAGGGCAATGCTCTTATGTTCCTTAAGAGCAATCGTCCCTGCCGAATTGGCAAAGAGTGACATTTAATCAGCTTTTTGCCTGTTGCTGGATCGCCTGTCAGACTTTTAATTGTTAGGTATGAAATTTGGTGCCACCATTTATTTTGACAAAGTGCTTCCAAAGAGTTGCTCCATTCCTGTTCACTTTCTGAGATGTTTAGCACTTTCCTGCAGTGGGCTTTTGCAAGTTTTAGTGGTTACAATTTGGTTTGCCATTATTTGGATGATTTTCTATGTGTAGGCAGGAACTGGACAGGTGAGTGACAATGGGCCTTGCGTTGTTTCGAGAATCTGGCGCAAGACTTGGGTGTCCCACTAGTGGGTGAGAAGACCTGAGGGTCCTACTACTTCCTTGACCTTTTTGGGAATAGAAATGAACACACTACAGATGATGGCCAAAGTACCGGACACCAAGGTGCATGAGATACAGGCTTTTCTGGATTTGGTTAATGTTGAACAGAAAGTGACTTTACGGATGGTACAGAAACTTCTTGGTTATTTGAACTTTGCAGGTAGAGTGGTCAGAGCAGGACGAGCTTTTCATAAGAAGTTGGGCTTTGCAATGGCGGGGTTTCTTTACCGCATCATAGAGTGAGAATTTCCATTGTGGTGAGGGTGGATTTGTGTATCTGGAGAACTTTTTTGGATGATTTCAATGGGATCCCCATTGGTTTCCTGAGGATGAGACAACTTCACATGTACATATGCTTTCAGATGATGCACGTGCCAAAGGTTTCGGGATTTGCTCAGATGGGAGGGGACGTGCTGAAGAATGGCCAGCACATTGGTTGGCACAAAGCAAAAGTATGGAGTTTTTGGAGTTTTTACCACTATTGGTGGCCTTGAATGCCTGGGGACGAGAATTGGAAAACAGAACAGTAATGTTTAATGTGGGCAATAGGACTGTGGTTGAGTTCGTAAACAGACAGAAGGCAAAAGATGTGAGGGTTTTGCATCTGCTAAGGAGATTTATGCTATTGTTTCTGCAATTAAACATTGTATTTGAAACTAGACATGTGCCGGAAGCAAGCAATAATATAGTAGACACTTGGGCCCTATTATGATGTCGGTCGGAAAAGGCTTTCCGAGCAACATTATAGGTTTTACTTTCGACCACCGTATAACAATGATGGTAGTCGGAAGTGAAACCGGCTGGTCATTCCGGCTGGCTCCCGCGCGCCCAAGGAGCCCGTCGGCCAGTCGAAGCCGGCACATAATCCCTTAATGACAGCATTTCCGCCCTTCGGGATGTCGATGTTGATTTCCCACAGGCTTTCCATGTCGGGCTGCGACTTTGGGGGCCCCGAGCAGGGTCGCTTTCTTCCTGCAGCCTCCGATTGGGTCCGAGGTGCCTGCCACGTGGTGCAGGGATTAACAGAAACTCCCATTTCTCTATGGGAGCTTGTGCTGCAGCAGGGAGCTTGTGCTGCAGCCGGTTCACGCCCGCAGCAAGCACAAGCTCCCATAGAGAAATGGGAGTATGCGACCCCACCATGAGCGGTCGCATTGTAATAGTGGTGTCGGGACCGCTGACCTGAGGCTGGTCGGTCCCGAGACTGTCCGTCCGACATCATAATCAGGCCCTTTGTCTTGTTCACAGTAACAGAGATTTCGCAGTTTGGCCCTCGAAGTGGAAGACAAGAGACAGAATAACAATTGTACATCTGGTCTTGGGGGAGTATGAGCAGCTGCATTGGTGGAAAAATCAGTTTCAGAAGCTACAAAAAGAAGCTATCTACAAGTATGGCAGGAGTTTGTACAATTTGGATTCCATAAGCGTCATGGAATGGGAATGGTGCACACAGACAGGGAGAGTGACATTGTCAGGTTTGTTTTGAGTTTAATAGATAAGGGTTTATCACACATTACAATTACAGGTAAACTGGCAGGGGTATCCTTTTCTGGGAAGTTATAATGGGGTTATGAATCATAACCCCACCATGATCCAGTGGAAGGTGAACCGGTCAGGCGGGTGCTGAGTGGTTGGGCCAGGGAACAGGGTAATCGGGATAATCTGAGGGTACCGGTAACCGTAGATTTATTAGCATAGTTGTTACTTTAATTGCCTAGTTGCTCATATGACTCTTTCGAAGTGAAATTGTTTCATTTGGCAATAGTGTGGATGTTTTTTAGTGCATTTCGGGATTCTGAATGGTTTGGTTCCAAGGTAAGATCAAGCTTGTTGCACAGTGAAGTTTTTTGCTTTACAGGTTGTTTCAGGATCTGTCTGAGAATGTCGAAAATGGACCCAAAAGGGAGGGACAGGTGGGTTTGGTTGCGAAAGGGTGATGTGTTGGACCTTTGTCCTGTGAGGGAGTATGAGAGTATTTTGGCGTGGTCACAAGGGAGTTGAGATATTCTGTCATGAAAACTGGTCCAGAGTAACAGCATCCAACCTATTGGCTGTCATGAGAATAGTGTTGAGCCGTCTGAGCTGGAATAAGAGAGATTTGGCACAAAGTCCTTTAGGATGAGCCTAGCACCAGGTGGCAAGGTTGGGTTTTTCTTGGCAGGCAATCAGATTAATTGGTAGATGGAAGTCACAATGTTGTAATAGATATAGCAGAAAGTAGGTCGTTATGTTTATGGTATCTGTTTGTATTTTATTGACATTATGTTGCTTTTTGTTGTAGGCTGTGTTGCTGGGCCAGCGATGGCCAAGATGGTCACCTGGATAGTAGGTCACTTATTTGTTCGGTGAGTGGCACAGTTTTTCGATTTATGGCAGATCGCTGGGTCTTTCAAGCAGCAGACACAAAGTTTTATGGAAGGGCAAGAGTGGCATGAGGTCGAGTGGTTTGCTGGTATTGCTATGCGAACTATTTGTGCAAGGGATGTCTGGACATGTTGATCGCCCACCTCGGTGAAAACGATTTGGCTCCTCTTTCAGGGTTGACTTTGAAGCAGATGAAGAAAGATTAACTTCTGCTAAAAATATGTGGGTGGGTACAACCTTGGTCTGGAATAAGTTTGTACCACAGAGACATTGGAGGGGTCTTTGAAACATATAGCTGTGGATGAAGCAAGATGTAAGTTAACAAGAGCAATGAGAGCTTTTTGCCTGGCTAAGGGAATTACAACTTTAGCCGATAACATATCAAGGCAGTAGAGTTTTTCTTGTTTCAAGATGACAGCGTTCATTTATCAAAGTTTGGGAATTCTTTTTACTTAGTGGAACTTCTGGATTTACTGGCAAACATGTGGAAAGAGCGTTTGTGGTGTGCTGGTTGAACGTTTAAGCTGGCAATGCTGTGTTCGAACTTGAAGGGTGGGGAAGGAAAACAACGTTTTTAGAGTTTTCCTGGTTGACAATTTTTGGGAGGATGGAGAGTCAGGTACAGGTGTATCCACGCCTCATGGGGGAGGGGGGACTCAGAGGGGGGAAAAGAGTGTTTGGAGAATTGGAATTTATTTTGTAGATTATTGATAGGGTGTGTGAGAGAGATTGGGTAATGCAAGGGAAGAAATGTGAATGGAAGATGAAAGATGAGGTTGTGGGGTAAAGGGAGTTGATTTTTTCTGGTGAATTGTTGCAAGGTGTCAGGGAAAATTATGTATTAGTTAGGATGTCTCTGGTTCATGTACTGTATTTGAATTAATGAATTTCAATAACTACCAGCCTGTCCTAATAAAGTGTCCTTTTAGGCTATACAGGCTTGCGTCTGGGTTATTATTGCACGATGTTGGTCCCCAGAAGGAGCAAAGGCTACAGCCTGTCTCTCCCTGAGTGACTTTGCGCAATGGGACAGGCCACAAAGTTTGGGGATAGGGATAGGTTGAGGTTTTTTTAAGGGGCAGGGTTTTTAGATTAGGTGTATATATAGGGGACATTTAAGGGGCGGTCCTGCCTTATTGAGGACTCCATTTTGCGAGCTGGGGAGCAGGGCAAAGATCGCAGTTAGGCCCACCCACCCAACCTATAAAATTGTATCTTTTATTATTGTTATAGATATGACATACTTAGTATGAGTTGATATAATTATAGACATGCCACTGTAGGATAGGTTGTAGTTTTAATGGGGCGCTTTTTTGTGGGTAATGGAGTGTCAGGTGTGGGCATATCCACCCCTCAGGAGGAGGGGGGAATCTGAGGGGAGAAGAGGCGTGTTTGGAAAAAGGGAGTTCGTATTAGAGATGATTGGTAGGGTGTGTGAGAGAGAGATAGGTTAATGCAAGGTAAGGACTGTGACTGGAAGATGAAAGATGAGTTTGGGGGAAAGGGAGTTGATTTGTTCTGGGGAATTTTTGCAAAGTCTGGGGTTGTTAAGGGAGGGGGGTGTCAGGAAACATTGTGTATTCGTGAAGATGTCTCTGGTTCATGTATTGTACTTGAATTCATGAATTATTGATGCCTACAAGCCTGCCCTAATAAGGTGGGCATTTATGCTATATAGGCTTGTGTCAGGGATATTATTGCACGAAGACAAACACATTTATTTTTGATATGTCATTTTTAATCTCAAGTGCTGAAGAAAGGCAAACAAAAGGCATGTTTGATGTGGTTAACAAGCAGCATGCACTTGTCCAAGTGTTGCCTTTTCTTAAATTTCAATAATAGACCAACAGAAAGGCACACATACTGCATGCCAGGTCTGTGCTGGGTTTAAGACGGAAGAACCTGGTTTAGAGTGGTGTTTCTAAATCCGTCTTGTATACCATTGGTGTACTCCATTTTGGCACCACTCTATTCCATTTCCACCTCAAACCTTCGAAGGCAAAGCATGAAACATAATTAAAATGTCTTAGATAATATACAACTTTACATATTAAACATTTAAGATCTTAACCCTCTTAACGGCCCCCTGCTCCCCAGATGCGTATTAGACTGTTGTGCTACATGAAAGACATTGCATAATTAAATTTGCTTCAGAGTCAGTTAATTATGTTGGAATTAGCAGAAAGAATGCTATCAGAAAGCGATCTAAAAGCATTGGAGCTCTTGGCTCTTTGGTGTGTCTGAAAAGAGATTAGGGGGAGGTACAATAATAAAACTTATTCAGTGGCTGAAGAAACAAGAGTAATTCCGAACATATTTAATTACGTTGTCAACGCAGCCGCCATCTTGGGCGTTCGGAGCAATAAATCAACAATATCCTCTTCTTGACAGAATGATATAGTTCAGTTGCAATCAACGTCTGCTGTCCTAGGTGTTCAGCTGATACGCATATTTTCGCTGGAACGTACAAGTGTTTGTACAAATTCACCTGCTTGACAACACCAGCACATTATCACAAGAGCTGTAACATCAAACAGCTTTTCTGCTCCTCTTCATGTCAGTAACAACTGGTGCTCCATGATACATTCAGAGCAAGTTAGTGGAAAGCGGTTTTTTCAGCCACTGCCTAGTCAGCGCCAGGCATAAAGCCCCTCACGTGCCTTGTGTGTGGTAATATGCAGGGTCGGATTGGGATCGCAATTTGGCCCGGGCACTGACGAAAAAAGTGGCCCACATTCGCGGGGCGTGGCCCACATTCACGGGGCGTGGCCCACATTCACGGAGCGTGGCCCACATTCGCGGTGTGTGCCTTTTCATGAAACACACAAGGAATGTAAGTGGGAGGATATTGTTCTTGGGAAGGACACAGGGCCAAGGTGACAATGTCCTACAAGCTGAGCAACTGAAAAGTAGCGAGGCCCCTTTCTATTACAAAATTATTCCCCAGCCCTCCAGCGCAGGAGCACCTGAAAAACAGCGAGGCCCCTTTCTCCTAAAACATTATTCCCCAGCCCTCCAGGGCAGGAGCACCTGAAAAACAGCGAGGCCCCTTTCTCCTAAAAATTATTCCCCAACCCTCCAGGGCAGGAGCACCTGAAAAACAGCGAGGCCCCTTTCTCCTAAAAATTATTCCCCAGCCCTCCAGGGCAGGAGCACCTGAAAAACAGCGAGGCCCCTTTCTATTAAAAAATATTCCCCAGCCCTCCAGGGCAGGAGCACCTGAAAAACAGCGAGGCCCCTTTCTCTTAAAAAATGATTCCCCAGCCCTCCAGCGCAGGAGCACCTGAAAAACAGCGAGGCCCCTTTCTCTTAAAAAATGATTCCCCAGCCCTCCAGCGCAGGAGCACCTGAAAAACAGCTAGGCCCCAGCTATTTGTAAATTACTCAGCCCTCCCCAGCCCTCCAGCGCAGGAGCACCTGAAAAACAGCGAGGCCCCAGCTATTTGTAAATTACTCAGCCCTCCCCAGCCCTTCACTACCTCGGGCAATGGCCTGGCAGGAGAGGGGATAAAGCAAAAAACACAGCTGCTGGGCCATCCATGGGGGTGGGGGGGAGACTAAGGTGAAGATGGTGCCAATTCCCAACATTACCTGGCCCCCACAGCGAGACCCATTCTTCCTCGCCCACTATGCCCTGAATGAGAAGGGCTGTGGGTGAGGTGTTAATGCAAACACTGTTTCAGGGCTGCGTGGGCCCCAGGGGGGGCCGAGGTGAAAATGGCTCAATGGCCTGAGCAACACCTGGCCCCCTGGGAGGCCGATTCTGGCACACAATCACCCCTCCCCAGCCCACCATCAGCGTGATTGCTTGGCAGGGTGAAGGAGAGGCCACAGCTGATCATTGCTGAACGGCCGCACAGCGAGGCTGCTTTCCTCTCCCGGTCCAGTGCTCTCTGTGGACTGGGAAAGGGGGAAAAAACGGCCCACAGAGGGCACTGAGACACCAGCCCTTCGGCCAATGCCCGAGTGCCCGCATTACCAATCCGTCCCTGGTAATATGTCATTTTCTCTTAGTAAAGGTGCTTCAGTTTCTCTGGGGGGCAAAGCGGGCTCTGCTGCTGCCAGCCTTTGTTGCGTTTATCTACAGTATTTAGCTGTTCAGTGTGTAAGCAAAACACACCAGTTCTCTTACTTACTTTATGTGATAGGGAACAGAATTAACGTTTGGGAGTTTAGTATTCTGGGAGGGGTCTATAAATAATACAATGCTATAATCACTGCAATATTTTATAAACAAATATTTCAATTGTTCATCGAAAACTATTTTCAGTACACTGTCTGGTAGAAATTTCATGAAGTGGTGATTACGTTACAGTTGAACATTACCTCTTGTTTGTGGAGTGTATGTGGTCACCTTTTTCTGCATTTTCTCAAGCAATCACACCAGAATTTTCTTGTTGGTAATAACCAACACTATTTTGCATGTGTGATGCAGTTTTATCACGTCACCGATGCAGAGTGCTTAATTTAGAAAAAACAAATACAAACAAACAAGCATTGGCAAAGCCAAAGTTCTGGTGTTGGCCTCCAGGCTTTTAGCTTTAGCAATGCTTGTTTTGTTGTTCATGGTTCATGCAAAACCTTATTATTGGGGAGGCAGCCGGGCCACCGTAAAGCTAAAAAAAAATATACCTAAAGTCAAAAACATATTTTTCATTTCCAGAAAGCACACATTACCATAGTAGTCCCTGCTGCTCGAGGGGACACCTTTGGGTGGATGTGCTCCTTGTGAAAGGGCTGCATGCTGTAACTCCAAGTGAAATCAACCAGTGGCTGAAGTGTGCTAACCAACTGCCCCATGATACATGCTGTAGTGTCTGAAAGTAAAATGGATGGATGGATGGATGGATGGATAGATAGATAGATAGATAGATGGAGTTGCAAAGATAGCTAGATAGCTAGATAGATAGATAGATAGATAGATAGATGGAGTTGCAAATATAGATAGATAGCTAGATAGATAGCTAGATAGATGGATGGATAGATAGATAGATAGATAGATAAATAGATAGAGCTGCAAAGATAGATAGATAGATTTGAATAGACAGACAGTGCTGGATAGATAGATAGATGGATAGATAGATAGATAGATAGATAGACAGATAGTTAGATAGATAGATAGATAGATAGATAGATAGATAGATAGATAGATAGATAGATAGATAGATAGATAGATATAGGCCAGAAATTGGAAGAAACAGCCTAGCTAAAAATAGCAATGCTAAAATTAGTAATATACATGTTGTATGTCTATATAAGCAATAAAATTAGAGGACTGAAAGCATACCAGAAAGCCATACAAGCAGGACATACAGGCAGTTAAAATACATGCCAGCATGACATACAGGAGCGCAGGTACAAATGTACTTCATTTCTTGCGTACTAGAAAAATGACAAGTTCATGAAGTGCAGTTTCAAATGGACACAATTTGATATGCTGTGAAATAGCTGCAGTCAGAAGATCAGGAATCTCCAAAAAGAATTTACAGCACCATTAGCAGGAGATATGATCTGATGAAACTAAAATGTTCCTTGTGTTCAGCGTGGAAGAGCTGAGAGAAAATGTCCTGCTATCACATCAGACTCTAAACACAAAGGCAACAACAAAGCTATAAAGAAAAAACAAAAACATTGGCTCTGAAGAGAACTACCATGTGAAAGAGCAAAATGCAGTCACTCAAAGTGAAGTTATCCAGTGGCTGAAGTGGGCTGACCCCCTGCCCCGTGGTGTATGCTGCAGTGGGCGGAAGCAAAATGTGAATGACACACCAACAGAACAATGTATGCAGACATCTTGCAGAAAGCCCCTTTAAATAGGTATATTATACACATATTATCTACTGGCGGTCGCCAGTAGATAGTTATAGTTAGGACCTATTTTCCATAGGAAATCCGCGACATTCTATTTGAAATAACTCTTGCGTTGGTTGACGAATCTTCGCGAAATTTTCAAACTTTATGGCCCGCTCCGGTCCGCTCCTACCCTGAAAGTTTCTGGGTGATTCGTCAAGCGGGGGCGAGAAAAAGGGGTCCCAAAACGTGTTTTCCCCATTCATTTTCCCATAGGAAACTTTAGCCACGGCTACAGCCCGAACTGCTGAACGGAATTACACCAAATTTGGCAAAGAGGTAGTTCTTGGTTCAGAAAGAACCCTTTTTGTTAAATGGTGTAAATCCGTTCAGTAGTTCCTGTGAAAATCAAAATGAAAATCACATATATATCTAAGGCCGCGTCGGATTCGCGCACCCTCCCGATCACGAGCTCCATGCTAATTGGTTGTCAACACTCCAAATCAGTAAGTGTTGGCAGCCATTTTGTCCCTCGGTAGAACCGAGGGACAGAAACAAGTGCGCAAAGCGCAAAAAGGGGGCAGGGTAGAAACACCCTGACCCCCTAGGTCTGCTCAGGTGGTCCCACAAGGACCCCCTGGGCAGAAAAAAGCATTTATTTTTTTTTTAAATCGGCGAGATGCGCTTAGGGTGCGCGAATCCCTCCGAGAAAAAAAAAAATGCAAGTGTGCAAACACACAAAGGGGGCAGGGTAGAAACACCCTGACCCCCTAGGTCTGCTCAGGGGGTCCCACAAGGACCCCCTGGGCAGAAAAAAGCATTTTTTTTAAATCGGCAGGATGCGCTCAGGGTGCGCGGATCCTGCCGATAAAAAAAAAAAATCGAAGCGCGGTCTCCCGCGCTTCCATTGTATTTTGCCCCCGGGGGCATGCAGGGGTGGGTTTATGTTTTACATGGGGGGCCTCTAAGGCCCCCCAAGACCCGGGGACCGCCACCCCCCGGGGCTTTTAAAAAAAAATGGTGCGGGAGGACTCTCCTGCCCTCCCGCAGCCCCGGGGACCGCCACCCCCCAGGGCTTCTTTTGTTAATTTTTAATAATGTGTGGGGGCTCCAGCCCCACACGCCCCGGGACCACCACCTCCCGGGGCACTTAGAAAATAAATGTGGGGGTCCGTTACGGATCCCCAGAGCCCCGGGACCACCACCTCCCCGGGGCTGTGCAATTCAAGGGAGGGGCCGCGCGGCCCCCTCCTGGAGCCCTTGATGGCCCTGGGGACCGCCACCCCCAGGGCCGGCTCCAGCAGTGTCCCGAGGTGCCTACCCCGGGACACTGTAGTTTGCTATGACAGGACGGGAGCCTCGCGGCTCCCGTCCTGTCATAGCAAACTGCTTTGGATATTGGAAGAGAGAGCAGGAAACCTGCTCTCGCTTCCAATATCCAAGCAAATGCTTTTCCACATGGGGAGCTGCATCTTAGCAGCTCCCCATGTGGAAAAGCAATGCCGGCTCCCAAGGGACGCGGGGAGCCGGCGGGACTGTAGGGGGATTGGGGACCCCCCACAGTCCCCAATGGAGAGGGCCAGCCCGGGGGATGGGGTCCCGGGGCAAGTAGTGGCCCGGAAGGGGGCCACGCGGCCCCCTCCCCCCAAAAAAAAAATATCGAAAAAAAAAGAAAAAGGAAAGGCCGGCCCCGGGGGATGGGGCCCCCGGGGCCTTAAATGGCCTGAGACGGGGGGCCACGCAGCCCCCCTCCAAATATTTAAAAATTAAAATAAAGTGGGCATGCCCCGGGGGATGGGGTCCCCGGGGCCAATACAGGCCCAGGGAAGGGGGGCCACGCGGCCCCCTTCCCGTTTTATTTAAAAAAAAAAAAAAATGAAAATCCTCATGCCCCGGGGGATGGGGTCCCCGGGGCCAAAAGAGGCCAAGGAAAGGGGGGCCACGCAGCCCCCCTCCCATACAAAAAAAAAAGACCAGCATGTGCCCCCACCCTGCAGCGTCCCAAACGCGTCCCCTGGCGCGTTTGCAGATGGGGAACGAATTTCCCTTGAATACTGTGGGTCCCTGGGGGCCAACTAGCCCAACAGGAACCTCCAGTATGCGCCAGGGGGCTGCGTTGCAGAGAGGTGTACAGAGGCCACGCCCTTTTACACCTCTCAAACGCAGCTCTGTGGCGCTTTTTGGAGGTACATGGTGGGCTAGTTGGACTCCAGGGACCCTTAGGATTCAAGGGGACTTAATCCCCCAACTTAAAATGCACCACGGGCGCGTTTGCACAGTGGTGAAGGGAGGGGCGGGGCTTCTGGTGACATGTGTGCAAACAGGCCCCGTGGCGCATTTTAAGATGGGGAATTAAATCCTCTTCAATCCTGAGGGTCCTGAGGCCAACTAGCCCACCAGGTACCTCCAGTAAGCGCCACGGAGCTGCGTTGCAGAGTGTTGTAAAGGGGCGTGGCCTCTGTACACCTCTCTGCAACGCAGCCCCTGGCGCATACTGGAGGTTCCTGGTGGGCTAGTTGGCCCCTAGGGACCCTCAGGATTGAGGAGGAATTAATTCTCCAACTTAAAACGCGCCACAGGGCGTGTTTGCAGACATGTCACCTCAGGCCCCACCCCCTTCCTTCACCATTGTGCAAATATTCCTCTAAAATCAACCGAACTACGAATTCCGATTTACTCACCTGTTATCAGGAGAGACCACAGTGCTGCATCTTTTAGCCCAGTACTGATCCTGAAAAGTAATTTTAACCATACTTACCAGTAACTTGAATTTCCTTCCATAGGCTAACATTGACTGGTTTCACTTGGAAATTCTTCTAAGTGTGGAGTTTTGGAACTTTATAATACTCCTCTAAAATCAGCCGTACTACGAATTCCGATTTACTCACCTTTTATCAGGAGAGACCACAGTGCTGCATATTTTAGCCCAGCACTGACCCTGAAAAGTAATTCTAACCGTACTTACCAGTAACTTGTATTTCCTTCCATTGGAATCCATTGTCTGGTTTTCAGCAGAAAAGTTTCAGTGTCGATTTTCACAAACTACAAATATTCCTTAAAAATCACCTGTATGACTTAAACGCATTCTTTCAACTGTTTACAGGAGATGCACCAGTGCTGGATCCAGGATCCACCACTGAGTAAGAAAAAGTAACGATAACACTACTTACCTGCTAAGTGAATTTCCTCCCATAGGATAACATTGGTGATTCTATGTGAAAAAGTTTCTGTCAACTTTTAAAATACAATAATATTCCTTAAAAATCACTACTGTAACCAAAACACTTTTACTCAACTGTTTACAGGAGATGTCCCAGGACTGAATCTAGGATCCAGTCCTGTGGTTAGAAAAGTAATCCATAAAGTAACTAATTGCATTTAACTAGAAATTCACATTGAGCTCAATGTTGCATTGTGTTTGAAATTGTGTTGCCCATTGCAACAACTGTAACTTCTGTACTTAAAAGTCTATTGCCTATTTGCAAAGTATTTAAACTAAAGTAATTCATTCTGAGAAAGTATATTTTGTAATGTAATGTATAATGTAATTACAATGTAATTTAAAAAATAAAATATCTAAAAATAAATAGTTTAAAAAAATGTAGTAAATCAGTATAAAAAATAAATATAACAATTAATACATTTAAAAATTGTCATTTACAAAACCTTTGAAATTCACTGAAAAAAACCATAGGTTTCAGACATGTTATAGTTAGGAATTAGCATTTAAAAACCTTTGAAATTCACTGAAAAAACCATAGGTTTCAGACACGTTATAGTTAGAAATTAGCATTTAAAAACCTTTGAAATTCACTTAAAAACTATAGGTTTTAGGGACAGTTATAGTTAGTTGGACATTTCACTCGTACAAAACCATAGAAATTCCCCGTTATAGTTAGTTCAGCTAACTATAACTCGCGCCCGCAATGCACTGCTGATGACGTCACATATTACATCACTCATGACATGGTCAGTGACATCACTGATGACATCACTGATGACATCTCAAATGACATCACGGATGACATCACTGATGACATCATCCACGTGATAATCTGATGCACCTCCTCCCACCCTGATATAACCTTTGATACACCCACTCTAAATTACAGACTGCCATTCGCAAAACCATAGACACTCCAACACCAATAACTACATACCCACTCACTGATTCTTAGGTCTACACACACAGCCACTCACTCACCCGTACAGTCACTCATACTTACGGTCACTCAGTACAGGACTATCATATGCACTCATACTCCTATATAGACACTCAAAGACCGCCACTTATCCATAGAGGTACTCACACACCTAGTCAGTCATGCAAATAATTAAACACACTGCCATTTACTCACCTATACAGTTATACACACACTAGCTCACTTACTCATACAAATACTAGCACATTCTTACGCTCTTATACAATCACTGATACAAGCACATACTCATCCATACAGTCACTCTTACAATCACACACTCTTGCTTATAGCTATTTATATACTCCAACACACATATATACTGCCTTTCACATATGTAGTTACTCACACATGTACCACTGGGACATACATTCACTCACTAACACACTCTTACACACACTTACCCACTCATACAGTCTATCACAGATGCACTCTTGAAACCATCCACCCAGTGAATCACCCACTCACACATCTATGCACAGAGTCGCACACACCCCACCCACACAAACACTCAGGCACCCATACAGATACTCAGACAACTAATCAATAACTCATATAGACACTCATGTAGCTATTCACAAACCCATGCAGCCACTTACACAGCAATAGACAGACGGATACAGACATTCACCCAGTTTAGTCACTAACCCATGCATTCAGTAAGACACGTTTAATCACTCACTTATAGAGTTAGTCACGCACCTACTAAATCATCCATACAGACACTTATACACCCACTCATTCTTCAATACGCCTTTCCCTATATATATTAAACATATTTAAACTTTACAGAAACACACAGTCACTGGATGATGTCATCAGTGATGTCATTTGAGATGTCATCAGTGATGTCATGAGTGATGTCACTGACCATGTCATGAGTGATGTAATATATGACGTCATCAGCAGTGCATTGCGGGCGCGAGTTATAGTTAGCTGAACTAACTATAACGGGGGAATTTCTATGGTTTTGTACGAGTGAAATGTCCAACTAATTATAAATGTCCCTTAAACCTATGGTTTTTTAAGTGAATATATATATATTTAAATCAAAAGATCTTTGCTAACGTCAGACCTAGAAATGAAGGTCAGGGCTCAAGGTATTTCTTTTTTTTTTGCCTTAATGTCTTCATGATCACTTCAAGTAAGTGTGCACCCAACTGCCATCCCTCATGCTTACAGACCATTTAGTATGGAACCAGTACATTCTTTACCAGAGGGAGAGCCATTGTACTGTCGCTAACAGTGGGGGTATAATCATTGGGCATTCCCTTCACCATTAAGCCTTGCAATCGGGTCCCAGATAGAGGGTTTAAAAGATTTGCCTCTATCACACATTGACTTTTTAGGCAACTCATGTGCATATTTTACCGATCTCCACCAATCAGCCCCCGTAGGGTTCTCCGCCTTGGATCACCTCCCGCATATTTCCCTTAATGCCAGCAGAATAAAAAAAAACAGCAAGTTATCATGCTCCAGATATTTCTTGTCCCTCCTATTAATTTCCCCCAGCACCCCATAATATATCAAAGTTGGGCTTACCTCTACAGCCTGTCCCAAAATATCAAAAATCATCTTACTCACTATACCAAAACTGAGCCAATTTTGGACAACTAAAACATATATGAATGTCGTCCGCATCCTGACTCTCACATTTTTTCCACTTGGAGTTCTTGTCCTTACTGAACTTTGTGAGCTTCTGAGGGGTCCAGTAGATTTTGTGAGGAGTGAACAGATAATTCCTTCTAAGTGGGGCGGATTTAACTGTAGAATATGACACAATACTTGCCAAAGTTCCTCCAGCTCCTCCTAGGGCAAGTATCCTTCCCACACATGGTACGCTGGGCTCATACTCTCTTCTGCCAACAGTTAGGAGTCGATACCACTTTGCCACTTCTTTCTTCCTTATTTGGGCGTCTTGCACATCCTTTTCTATGATTCTAGGCTCACGGTTAGTCCAGTCTTGGGTTTTAAACAATGATAATATTTAAATTTTGACATGCCAGATCCTACAAGCATTCTTCAGCAACTTATCCCACTCCATTAGTTGCCCCCTTCTTTCAATCCAAGTAACTCTCAGTGGGACAGCCAAGAAGTCCTTCAAACTCGCTGGGCTTCCTGGGGAGTCCCAGATTGGAGACATCTTGTTGTAGTATGGTATACCAAATAAAACCCAAAATTCAAACCATAACCTAGCAGAGGACCATAAACATTTCAACCTCACTCTCTTGAAAAACGTAGGGGCCCTAAATTGATAAAGAAAACCCTCTTTCATTGGGCTTTCTAACATAGTTTCATATATAGTCCCCACACACGTCTCACCTGGGTGAGAAAACAACATCCCATAGTTCTTCATTTGAAACGCCAAGCAATAAAGCTGGACATTAGGGAGAGCTAAGCCACCCTTATCTAATCTCCTTCTGAGCTTCTTCCATGATAGTCTTATACTCTTGGTGGCCCTTATGAAAGTAGTTATTCTCCCTTGAATCTTGGCTGGAGTTTTCTCCTCAAAAGTAAGGGGGATATTGTCAATAAATAGGTGAGTTTAGGCAGGATTGGCATCTTTACCTGGTTCACTCGACCGCAGATAGATTAGTGTAGAGTCTGTCACTCTCTCATTACTCTACGTATTTCCTTGCTCACCCTGTGTAGATTTTCTTTGGCAAGCCTATGCAAATCCTGGACTATGTTTATTCCCGGATATCTTATTACTTCTTTACTAATACCACCTTCCCACTTTAGGTTCCATGTCATAACCTCCGATTTAGACACATTAACCTTATATCCTGATAAGCTCCCTAATAGGGCCAGCTTTTGCCCTATATGTGGAAGGGCTTTATTAATGCCTGAGGTATATATAATCAAATCATCTGTGTAGAGACCTCCCCCCATGAAAACTGAACAATAACTTTATTCAGCCTTAGACTTAGGGAACATCAATTCTATATAAAAATTGAACAATAGTGGAGATAGGGGAATCCCTGCCTGGTCCCTCTCATAATTTTAACCACAGGAGATAAGGTCTCATTCACCAGCACCCTCTCCGTCAGTGAGCTATAGATGTTCCATAGTACCTCGCAGAATGTCCCTCCAAATTGAAGATGTTCGAGTACCAACATGAGATCTTCCCAATTATCCCAGTCGAAAGCCTTAGCTGCATCGAAAGTAAGAATGGTTACTAGGAGGTAATGTGCAGTTGCTAAATCAATGGTGCGGATCAAACTCTGTGTTAACTCCCTCAGATACCATCCTGGTAAAAACCCCTTCTGGTCCTCGTATACCTCGTATATCACACTCCCCACTACTTTGCTCAATCAGTTGGCTCGAATGCTCGTAAAAACCTTGTAATCACAGTTTAATAATTAAATGTGGCAGTATGACTTGCACTCATAGGGATATTTACCTGGCTTTAAGATCAGCTAAATGGTTGCCTCTGCTCTAGGATGGAGGTAGAGAAGACCCCCCCCATCAGTATTGAATTAACCAATGTCTGTTTGTTTGTTTGTTTGTTTGAGGAGTTTTATACATGACCCGAAGATATCCGAGCGCTTTACAGAGTAAACACAACTAAATAACACGAGGAACAAAAAGAGTAAATAAAAATACAAAGTAACAATAAAAAAGAGTAACCGATATACAATAAGATGTGTAAACAAAATAGCAGCAATTTCTCGGCTTCCATAATCGCAAATAAAAAGTACAAAGTGACAGAATATAAAAAAAATTAAACAACACAATATATAGTAGAATATGTGAATGCTAGGTTCTGAGTTAGAAAAGGGAGGAAGTTACAGGGTGGTGAAAGTAGAGGCAAAGTTTTCCCAGAGGTAGTTTTTGTAATCAAAGTAAGGCCCTTGTAGGTAATCAGTCCAGGAGCCAGTAATGTAGATTATCTAAGTAAGTTTATTCAGTTACAAGTTAGATGGTAAGTATTGCCCCACCAGGAGCAGCATCCTGCTGCACAGCTCCAACTGACCGCTCATACAAACGATGCACTCATGCACATTCTATTACATCACATTCACACAGACTGAGCAGCAAGGAACTAAGAGACAACAGGAAAAAACAGTAGTGATGCACAGGTTAAATGGAGGGTGTGGGGTAGGGGTACTTCTGATCCACTTATTTCCTGATTTAATGATGTCTGCTGCTCCAGAGAAAGAGAAGGCAACCCTTCAACCTCCAGCTAATTTCCCAATTGCACTGTATCTAGGCTGGAAGTTTCTCAGTATAATTCTTGGAAAAAATTTAAAAATGCTTCTTCAATCCCATGGTTATCAGTAGTGTTTTTGTTTTCCTACCCACTACCCCTCTGATATCATTATATAATTCCTGCTCCTATCTGTTTTAGCCTTCCAAGCTAACAATTTCCCTTATCTTTCTCCATACTCAAAATTCTTTACTTTGCTCACTTCCCACTGCTGCTTTTCCTTATCTTCCATCCTTGCCCTAATTTACATCTGTCGTTGGTAAAGCGCTTGTTCAGTCTTATTTCTATCGTTCTCCTCTATCATTTCAGATTTTAATACATCCTCCAGCTCAACAGTCTCTTTTTTTAACCAGTCCATCTCTTGCCTCTCAATTCTGTTCGAGGACACCCACAAAACTCCACAATGTTCCCCATAGGTAGCCTTTATACGCATCCCACAGCAATTCAATTTGACCTGTTCCTATATTTCACATAAAGTCGTCTTCAGTTCTCCTCTGAATCTCCAAAACCTTCTCAGGTTGAAGAAGAAGCTTCATGTGAAGAGTCTACCTTCCTGGTTTCTTTTGACCTGACAGGGCAATATCCATAAATATAGTAGTATGGTCAGAACTGAGAGGTGCTCTAACTTTTAGACTCTACTCATCTCCCCATTTTCTACCAGGAAGTGATTAAGCCTAAAGTAATGACCATACTTCTTGCTGTAGAATCCCGGCATTTCCCCTCCCTCTTTAACCAAAGCATCACATAAATTTAGATACTCCATAAACAGGAGGTGGGCTTTAATTTTCAATGAGTTGACCTGGGATTGATTGCACTGATTATCTATCCAGGCTATTATTCAATAATATATTAAAATCCTCCCCCATGAAAACAGGATCGAAAGTCCAGCAGGGCTGAAAAAAGTTGTGCTAGAGGTGCCTCATCTCCAATGTTTGGTCCATAGTAACTTGCTATAGTAATAAAATCTTGTTGCACCTTAATCTCAGCAATTACCCAGCGCCCACCATCGTCAGCCCTGCTTCTCACTATATCAATACCTAGATTAGCCCTGACAGTAATCAGTACCCCTTTAGCACAGTGCGCTTAATCTATTACAACCTCCTGCTCAAACCATCTCTGTAATAGCATCAGCTCTCTACACTCTTTCCTTACAATGTGAGTCTCCTGCAGCAAAACAATGTGTGCACTATTTTCCTTTAAGTATTGCAGAACCTGGTGTTGCTTCCTTTTAACCCCAAGGCCATTCACATTCCAACATAGTACCTGCAAAACTAGCCCAAATCCCTCACCTATTCCCATCCTAATTAACTAGAACTTAAGCCAATCTTAGATGCACTGTGCATCTTACAAACTTTAATAGAGGACTTTAATTTTGTCTGGATTTTTTTCCTTTGCTCCCCACCTTATGCAAACACCCCTTACCCCCATAGAAATCCTCCCCACTTGACTTCCATGCATAAACTAAGCCTCCGGGCAGTCATTTCCTATACATTCTTAAACTAAGGTTTCTCTCTCACCTGCTTTGATACTCTGCATGAATTTATCAACCTCTTCTGGGTCAGTAAAGTTGTGCATCTTGTTATCTCACATAACCTTCAACAGTGTTGGGAACCTGAGTTGCACACTTGCTCCATAGTTTCTTAGCTCCTCAATTCATCTACCTAATTCCCAGTGTACGTCTTTAGAAGGGCAAGAAATATTTGATCTAATAGTAAATGTGATGTCTCATGCCCTAAGAATGTATTTCTTTTAAGACAGACAACAAAATCCTCTCCTTCTCAGCAAATGACAGAAAATGATTAAGTTCTTCAGAGTCTTGTTCCATAAGGGGTGGGGGAGCATATCAGTTTCATGTTGGTACACACACACCTCTGGGGCTTCCCTCTCCTTTATTTCCCTACTGTTATTAGATCTGTTGGATTCTATCTCGCAACCTCTGCCTTTCGTGCCTTTCTCCTCCAACTCAATAATTCCTGTCTTTATTTGACCCAAACTCAAAGACTGGATTCCCTCACTTGACTTCACCTTAAAAAAGATCTTAAAGAAGGTGTAACTTTAATATTCTTAGCTACTTGGGTTGCCAGTGATTTTGCAAACGTATTTGCTGCCACATGCCCCCTGTTCGATATCTTTTTTACTGCAGAGCTCTTAGAGCACCTAGACATTGGCTTCACTATCAACAAACTACTCAACAGTCCCTCCACTTATATTGTTTGTTGGGATGATTGCCGAACTAAGGGTGTATCTATTCCCGAGTCCCTCCTTCACCCCCTTTTTTGGGCCTCTATTGCAGGAGACCGTGAGCTTAGGAGATATCTACACTGGCCTCGTAGTCTTGAGCAGTCCCTGTGCAGCTCCCTTCAGTTCCATCAATTCTCCAGTCCCTTCCTGGCCACTGATCCTTTCCTCCCTGTTGGAGTTTATCCTCGCTGCTTCGGTGCAAGTCTCTCGTGCCAAGTCTGTCCTCTCAGGCAGCGCAGGATCTGTACTGACCCTGCCTGAGCTGCCCAAAGTGAGATGCACAATGCCGCCTGATGTCCCCTGCCCAGCCTTTCTGCCGTGTGAAACCAGGGCAGCCTAGACTGCAAGGCAGACCCGTCGCTCGGGCCTCGAGGTCACTTCCTCAGTCCTCGCCCAGCAAAATCATCTAGTTAGCAGCTCCGGTAGCCAACGAAGAGGTATGCTAATGTGCTAAGTGTGCAGGTGAGGCTTAGTGGCCGCCTGAGGTCGAGATCTTGCAACCAGGTTACTCCCGACTGACCGCCATATTTCCCCGACCAGGTCCAAGATATTTCTGAGGAGGTCCCTGCAGTTGGCATGAGCCACTGTTCCTCCCAATGCTCCCATATGCCAGTACCAGCGCTACCTACTAACCATCACACTCTCACAAATGTGACAGTTTGGACTATTACAAGTTATCAAAAGCAGTAAGAATGGCTTGGATGTGCTGGTGTTATTCTTATTTAATGTATATTGCCTTGTTAAACGCTGTGTGCTTTGTATAAAACTAGGCAGTGCCACCATGTAGTGGTCTTATACCGAGCACAAGCAAACACCAGTGCAAATTAAGCACTGCTGGTGCAGCACAACCACATCACTCAAAGTATTTTACTACTAAACTAGTTTGAGAAAACTATCCAGTAACCGGTTTTCTGCTGCCCTGTAAATCAGCCTTCAAGTGTATCAGAAACCCATAGTTCATGGAAACTGACATTAGTTTTTCTGCCTTTTTTGCTTGAAATGCTGTTTAGTAGGTGTGAAGAGAAGGGTCAAAACAAAAAAAATGTCTATTTTGTGAAGTCTAATCAAAATCATTCAGTCTTCCATATAGATTGAGACAATAGATTGCATTACCTTTTAGTACCAGTTGTACAACACATCATACCCTAGACGAGGTCCCAAAGCACTTCTCAGTGGACGGGTAGCATGTTACTATATTGATTGTGATTGGTAAGACTAGTTGGTTCATGGTTTGGCCGATGTAGGGAAAGTTTTTGTGTTGTTATTTGTGGTCACACTGGAAATCAAAATCAGGTGTGAAAAAAAATGTTCAAACCAGGCCCACACTGTTGGAGGACACAACTATAATATGGTTGTGAAGGCTTCCTTGCTGCTGTTGTGGATGCACAAATAGATCTGAATGAAGCCATGTAGCCTGCAGCCTACTAGGAAAAGCTCAGCGTGTTAAAAAGGCCAGCTTGGCCCTATCTTGCGTGAGGAACAGAGGAGTGATCATATAGTGTCTTGGCAAACTGCTGAGTGAACAAAGAGGAGTAAGAGATGTTGTTTCATATGCAAATTCATATTATCTTTGTGTGGAAGAGTGTTTCTTCCTTGGTGGCGATAGTGAAGGTCTGCATTGGTTTGCCGGTGCCATCTATTTGAGACTAGCTAACAAGGTTCTCTCCGGTTTCGTGATAGGTGAATTCCAGTGGATTGTTTTAAACAAACATTTATTGGAGATAAAATACCATGTGAGTCTGGGGTGTTTTCTCTTTGAAAGGCAATTTTAAAGTTTAAGAGGGAGGATGGGTAGGTGATTAAGTGCACTAGTCAATATGCAATGTTTAGGTTAGACAAAGAAGGGTTAATTCATCAGAATTCTAATAACAATGAGCTTGCAGGTTGTTGCAGGCTGCACAAATGAAACTGGACGTTTTACAGAGCATAACTTTTTATGTCTCATTATTGTGGGAGCAAACCCATATCCCAAAAATTTGACAACCCAAAATGTACCTCATTTGTTCCTTCCACAGTTTACTGGATCTGAGATGGTGTTAAACCTCAGTTTAATCTAGCAGTGTTTCCCTATGTTACGGCACCTCCCCAAACATCAAATTAGCAGAGTAAAAACAGTTCAATAAGTATTAGGAATAATTAAGCTGCAAATCAATGAAAAGTTAAAGGGTTTTCTTACAAAAGTTCCAAATGAGCAGTGCAGAGTCAATGCCATGAAGGATCTCAAAGCAAACACAAGGAGGTGAAGCAAAGTTATACAGAATATGTAAAATCAGAAAATATCCCAAGTCCCAGCGGGTAGGAAAATCATTTAAAAATAAAAATCAACCAGCATCCCTAGCAGCATAGAAAAGCTCAGGAAAATCTCTGCCCCACCCCAAAATCAATGGGTTTTTATGCAGCATTCTTGCATAGGAAATTAGCAATTGTACCAAATCATTGTGGCGTAAGTAGAAGTATTACTTCTTTAGCAAATCACAATACAAGAATAATATATGTCATTGCCTTAACACATAAGCACCATTCCAACTCTTTAAAAAAACACCCTCTATGCTAATGTCATCCAGGGATGTTAAAAAAAATATGAAACATTTAACAATAAGACTTTCTCTCAGTGAACAGATCCAGTGAAGAAACAAATGAGATAGATGCTTGTTGCAATCTTACATCCACACAATAGAAAGTTAATTGTGAGAAAGAAATACAGCAATAAAAATAACTACATGACCAGTTTGACTGCTTGCTTCTGAGCCTGTGGGGAGAAGCAGGGAGGGAAAACTGGGTGAGTGACGGAGATAACATCCATTTTGTCTAAAATTGTGTTTAATATGGAAATGTGGCATTACTAAAACTCATTAATAAACACACGTCTAGATGCCATAGAAAATTTGTTTCAATTGCAATTATGATAATTTTGTCTATATATGTAAAATCATGTGTGAAGAGGCATATTAATCATCATTATTGATGCACAAAATGTAAACCACAAACATATTCTACAAATACCCCCTCTGATTATTTTATCATCACTAAAACAATCAAGAAATCTTTATTATTTAGGACTTCATTCAGTCTGCATCACTTTTTGCTTCTTTCTGGAATTCTCCCCCACCATCTTTAATTGATTGTAGACACAATCCTTGATATTCTCCATTTCATAGTCTTCAGTCCTTTTTCTCTTTAATGGTCTCTTTTCATTTCTATACCCAGAATATTTAATCAAACACCCAGAAATGTTAGCAAGAGAAACAGAATAATTGCACAACTCATTATAATTATTACAGGGGTAGTAAAATACATAAAGTCCCACCGCCCAAATTACTGATCTGTTCACCAACCTTGCTAAAACCCTTCCATAGCTCAATAACCCAGGAGTCTATTGTTTCCCATAAACCAAGCTCTTCTAAAGATTGAAGTTTGCGAGAGATATTAGACAGGTTTGTGATGTAAGAATTAATAATAGGACTGTTATCAGGAATAAAAGGGCAGCATCTCTTAATCTTTAGCACCTTCTAAACACTGCCTCCCTTTGCAAGAAGGATATCTAATGCTAAGCAGTTCTGCATCACAATGGCTCTTATAGCAGATAACTCTGTATTAATTTGAGTTAGAGCTCTAGCCGTGCTTAAGGCAAGTCTTTACACCAATGTAGATAAATGTCTAATTTTCACATCGTTCATTACTGCACCTATAGAAGGAATAATAGCACCTCATATATCTAAAACTACCTGACCAAACCCTCATTTCACCAACTGCATCATTTATTCCACTCATATGATGGACTCTATGAAACACTAAAGCAAGATAACAAGATCCAACCTAATTATGCAGCAAATTAAAGTAGTCAGTCTTAACACACATAATACATTTCTCTCAAAATCGGCTCTCCACCAACCAAATCACCACTTTCAACCTAACTCCTTTCACACTCACTCTCTCCCACATATTCAGCCATGCCATCTTTAAGTGGTTCATGACGCATCATACAAATTCCACTTCTTCCCTCATGCTCCATTCTCAATCTCGACTGCAGATTTGTCAATCTAAATTCTTCGTCTGCTTTAATTTGTTCTATTATTGCCTTTTCATCTTTTCAATCTCTCACAATCAATACTGCCCACTCATTCTATTACTTAATAAATGAATGTTCTTCTTCACACAAATCACATACATACCCTGTTTAATAATTTTAGTTGTATGCTTAAT
Organism: Calotriton arnoldi; assembly: GCA_963921515.1. NCBI lineage: Eukaryota > Metazoa > Chordata > Amphibia > Caudata > Salamandridae > Calotriton > Calotriton arnoldi. The sequence continues at coordinate 35,370 of CAWUFW010013640.1, read as the reverse complement.
TTGTGCAATCCTTTTCAGGAATTTCTTAATACAATTATTAGATTCTTCATTCTCCAGAATTGGTAGGCTCTCCAGTCACACGTTGAAATCCGATAAATAAGGAGACAAAAATTCATTATTATTAAATATGCTAACAAACACGGTGTAGGAAAAGCCAAGGGAAATTGGAAGCTGCGTATACGTAACATCCTAACCTACAGAAGAGGGAAGGAAAAAACAAATAAAACAATTTCTAACCTTCAGAATATCAGAATATACCTTTATCATTTTAGCATAAATGTTAACTTGAAATCTACTAACTAAACTTTCCCTATGTATCAGTGCTTTATGTTTCACTTCATTATGTACTGTAGTTAATTCAAATGGAGAGATATTCCACCGGAGACAATAAGTCAACTAAGGCTACTAATTTATTACTGAAACAATTAAACCAATAATTTTACAGAATTGCTGTACTCCATTTTCTATTGAGACTAAAAACAAAACAATCTTGAGACTCAAAAATGTAAAAATAAAATTTTGTCTAAAATATAATAGATTTCTTTGTTTCTTCTTATTTCTTTGAAAACAACAATCAAAACAAGACTTCAAAATGATCCTTTTTTTCCCAAAGTTCTTTTAAATTCATTCTCTCAGTAATCTCTCTTCATTAATTTCAATAGGAAGGTTTACTTTAACTTGATCTTTACTGTCTTTTGAAACTTTTCAAGGTGATTCTTCTTCCTCTTCTGATTCACTTCCAAATTCACTTTCAAAAGTGTATTGACAACGATTTTTGGGCTATAAATTTCTAACTCTGATTCTTCTTCTTTCTCTGACACTGTAGCTAGATATACTCATTCAGTTGATGCATATAGGAGAGTAGGATCTGCTTCACATGGGTACCCCCACTTTTTGCTGATGCTTCACTGTTTTTCGACATTAGTCTGGCTGGGGCCCTGCTAATCAGAACCCCAGCCTAGCTGCTTCCTCTCTAAAATGGTTTCCATGTGCCTTAGGCACATCACTGATTGGGATCTGGAGTGCCCTTATAAGTCCCTAGTATATGGTATACTATGTACCAAGGGCATAGGTACCTCAGAGGCCTGCCAGGGGCTGCAGCATGTATTATGCCACCCCTGGAAGGCCATCCAAACTGACACCACAGGTCTGCTACTGCAGCCTGGGTAAGGTGGTGCATGCACCCCTTACTGTGATATAGGTTACCTATATCACGAAATACATACACACATATAAACCTATAAGTCACTCCTAAGGCAGGCCTTATCAATCCTAAAGGCAGAGTGCATGGTTCCTATGTGAGAGGGTGCCCCTGCATGAGCAGGGCCCCTCTGCAGCGTTCGGAGACCATCTCTGATGCTGTTTGTAGTGCAGCCTGACCATATACTCTTAAGCGCATTATATCCTCGCGGTAAAATGCTAACCTTGGAATGGCTGCACCTAAACATGTCGTGTTTGGTGTCAAACATCTTGGAATACTACCCCCCGCCAATCCTGGCGGCGGGGTAGCATTCCACCCTTCTAGAGGGAAAGACATGTTAACTCTGACGAGTCCGGTAACTTCTTTCCAGAGCCCTGGCATCACAAAATGGATGCTGCTGCCACAGACACGAGTCTGGCCTCCTGCTGCTGGACGAAACTCCGGCAGGGGAGGCCTGGACAATAGGTTTCCTGTCCCAGGGAGGTGTGACCACCTCCCCAGACAGGATAATGTGTATTGGGGCTGGGCGGGAGCACTTTCGGGTGCTTTGAAGTCCTGCACTGGGGGCACATTTGGTGTCCCTGTGCATACCCCAGTTCAAACCGGATCAGGGGCTTGCAGCCCCTGCTTTGGCGTGAACTGGACAAAGGGAAAGGGGTGTAGCCACCCCTCTGCCCTGACCCACCCATAGGTGGGGCCACAGAGTAGTCCAACCCCTATCTTTAGAATAAAGGTAGGAACCCCGTCCTTAGGACTTTAGATTATCCCTGGACGAAACTCTGAAACTGAATCCTGGACCTTCGACGCTCTACTCACGATTAGAGGACTGAAGAATCTCCCTTGGGGTCAAGGAGTGACTCCCCTGCTTGGCAGGCACCAAAGAAGCAGCTGTCCGGTTCGCATTTCTGAAGCTCCCGTCGGACACCGAAGTCATCGCATCACCAGAGGTAGATTCTCAGACTTCCCCGAGGCTACCCTGAGTTCCCAGCAAAGCTGAGGCCTGTGGCTATCGTGGGTGACTTGAGACCGTGACCCCTGGACACCAAGCACATTTGCAAGTGCATCCTCTTCTGGGTCTCCCAAGAAGTCGTGCTTTGGGCTCCGAGTAGCCCTAGCCTCCAGCACCACCTGCACCGAAGATCACTGGCCCCCACTCCACGAGTGTCCTGTAAGCCAGATCCACGTGTGGCGTCACGAGGCTCCTTCGCGGTCGCTAGCCCATTGGCTAGTAGCCCTTAACGAAGGCCAATCCTTTTCTTACTTGGTATCCTAGTTGCTCCAGGCCTGCCCTCACTTACCCTTGCTGGGTGAGTTCCACAGACCTTGCTGGTCTGCACCATCGACGATCTACATCTTCACCGAGACTTGCCATTGCCAAGGCTTGTTTGGTCCAATCCGGTCGCCGACACCTCAGCACTCGACAAACATCGTGTACCAGCCCGAATCCTGCTCCTAGTTGCCGACAACGCCTCCCGGACCTTGTGGCTGAAGAGTTAAGACAACCGTCAACGCACCTGAAGCACTCGACATCGGTGGGCATCTGTCCATCGCCTTCCTGGTCACTGGCTAGTGACCCAGACTCTGTCCCCTCTGCTTTCAGGTTCTACAGAACTCCGATCCACTCTTGGATCCACCCGGACACTTTTCTCTTGGCCGCCAGCAGCACTTTGCAGCAGATCGCCATTCGAATCGACGACGAAACCCGACCCCGAAAGGCACCTATGCACCCGGCTTCCCTGGGTGAGGTAACACGAGTACTCCGGTGCTCCCGTGGGTAGAGACTCTTCAAAGTCCTAGATCTCAAAGGGTTTTGTCCTAGTCATCTTTTAAGTGTCCCTTTTCTCTATTTTCCCGATCCCGACTTTCTCCATAGAAGTCAACGGCGTATCGCGGTTGTGTATTTACACTGCACGCGTCTCCCGTAGGTCCCCTGTGTCACTACCTTGGGTGGTTCCTTGTGGTCCAAGCACTTCTAGAGGCTCTAGGCCTAGTGTCTAGTTCAGTCGTGGTTCGCATACCACTTTATTGGTATATGGTTTGGTACGCCCCTAGGGCCCAAACGTGTATTTGTGCTATTACTGTGAATTAATAACTTATAACTTATGTACTTCGAACTCTAGCCTCATAAAGAGACTAGAGGGGTGTGTTTAGCAATAAATACATATATTTTGAATATATACCTGGTGTGGTGCTCTTTCATTTGGTCACTCAAGAGATTATAGACTGGTAAAACAAGCTGCTTTACATTCCTTCAAGACTTAGCCTGAAGGCTGCTCTCCATAGCTACCACTAGGATAGCTTTCAATAAGGTTGTCTTTAACCTATCTCCAATAAGGGGTTGTTTGGACTGGTGCAAGGTGCCCACTATAATTAGTGGACAGCATATACCAGGCCAACTTCTCACATTGGTGTGCAGCGGGTGGGATTCCAGCTTGCTATTGTTTTACCAGATAATCTCAATTGAATTGATCAACTGAAAACCACTAAAGGTACCTAAGGTACATATAATTTAAGCTTAGAATACAGTAAGTTCTACTGAACTTAGAGTTGTGTGTTAAGGGATAGCACAACCCTTTCTACAACTCAAGAGAGTTTAGTAGGCCACACTAGAGTAGGTAGTGCATACACCACACCACACTAGTAATGTCTTTAAGGGCAGGATCCAAAGAATCCTTGCAGGAAGCCATTGAGCTTCCACCCTCCAAGTATGATACACTCCCATTCTTGGAATTGAGAGCTTTATGTAACTTGAGAAAAATAAGGACAGGCCAAAGCCCCACCACCCAACACCTCAAGGAGTTGTTGGTGGCTTATGACCTTAGTTAGCCTGTAGGGACTGAAGGGGTAGGAGCTGAGGGTGGGGCAGAAGAAGAGGACGAAGCCAGGGGTACCAATACCCCCAGCCCCCCCTCTGAAACTGGCCAGGAGGGTGACAATGACCCTGACCTGGAAAACCCAATCCCTCCTGTGGATGATGATGAGGATGATCAAGATGACACCCTCTTTGTCCCCCAGGAAGGATTAAGAGTGTGCCCAGGAAGTCTAGATCTCCTTCTCAGGAGTCTAACCACTCTGGCACCTCTATAGGGAGCTCTGTCTCCTCTCACAGGAGGGAATCCTCTCATGAGAGGAGAACCAGACTGGTCCAGTATGAGGAAACTCAGCTGGAAATCAGAAAAAAGCAATTGGCTTTAGATAGGGAATCCCTAGATCTCCCTAGAGAGAGAAGAAAGTTGGGACTAGAGTCCCATGGTGGCAGCCATGTCCCTAGAGACAGGGAAAGGTCCTATGACCATAGGAACCTGAGCAAGATTGTCCCTCCCTACCAGAGTGGGGATGATATCCACAAATGGATAACTGCATTAGAGAGGGCCTGTAAGGTACAGAAGGTCCCTCAGGAGCAGTGGGCAGCAATCTTGTGGCTCTCCTTTGCTGACAAAGGTAGAGATAAGCTCCTCACTGTTAGAGAGGAGGATGCTGATAATTACAAGGTCTTGAAGAGTGCTCTTATTGATGGGTTTGGCCTAACCACTGAACAGTACAGGTTGAAGTTCAGAGACACCCAAAAAGCACAGACTCAAGACTGGGTAGACTATGTGGATTGTTCTGCCAAGGCTCTGGAAGGCTGGTTGATGGGCAGTAAGGTGTGTGACTTCTCAGGATTGTACAATCTGATAATGAGGGAGCAGATTCTTAATAACTGTCAAAATCAGCTGTTGCATCAATACCTGGTAGACTCTGATCTGACCTCTCCCCAAGAATTGGGAAAGAAGGCAGACAAATGGGTCAGAACCAGGGTGAAGCAGAAGGTACAGAACCAAGGTGGGGAAACCAAGAAGCAAGATGCTAAGAACTCTGACAAGGGTGGGGAGAAGGGTAAAGATCAAAAGTCTTCATCAGGCCCCCATAAATCTTCTTCTGGTGGGGATTCACAGTCTACCAAAGGGAAAGGCCAAAGAAAACCATGGTGCAAGGTCTGTAAGCAAAAGACCCACTGGACCAGTGATTGCACCAAGTCCAAAGACTCCAGTCCAGCACCCACCAATGCCCCTAAGGCACCTGTTGCCCCTAGTACAGTTGGTGGAAGTGCTCCAGCAAAGGGTTTAGTAGGGTTCACCCTGGGAACTGAGTTGGGCTCTGACTTAGTCAGAGAACTGACTCAGGCTGTGTTAGTCTGTGATGGAGGCATGGATGTGACCTCCACTGTGAGTCCCAGTAATCTGGGCAAGTACAGACAACAGCCTTTAATCAATGGACGTGAGGCTTTGGCATTTAGGGACACAGGGGCAAGTGTCACAATGGTGACACAAGACCTTGTGCTTCCTGGGCAAGTTATGCTTGGTGAGATGTACCAAGTGACCAATGCTAGCAATGTCAGAACAGACCATACTCTGGCAGTTGTTAACTTCTCCTGGGGAGGGGTAACTGGCCTTAAGAAGGTTGTGGTAAGTGCAAACCTACCAGTCGAATGCTTGCTTGGCAATGACTTAGAGACTTCTGCTTGGGCAGAAGTGGAGCTCAGGACCCATGCAGAAATGCTGGGGATCCCTGCAGATGTGTTTCCTGTGACCAGGTCACAAGCCAAAATGTCTAACACTGAACAGGCCTTGGATTCTGGAAGAATGGACCAAGTGCCTTCCAAGAGGAGGAGTAGTAGGGTTAAGGCAGTGCCTTCCCCCTTGGCTCAGGAGGAAGATCAATCCCTTGAGGGGGATGATCTCAGCCCTGAAGAAGGAACTGTCCCAGAGGAACTTGAACCTGACCAGGTTGAGTTCTTGGGGACAGGGGGACCTTCTAGGGCAGATCTGAGCCAGGAGCAGCAGAGCTGCCCCTCCCTTGAACCCCTCAGACAACAAGCTGCTGCTGAGGCTGCTGGGAAAGCTAGTGGTCCCCATACAGTGTATTGGGATGATGGACTCCTGTACTCAGAGAGTAGAGACCCCAAGCCTGGTGCTACCAGGAGGTTGGTAATACCTTTGAAGTTCAGGGGCTTCCTATTGACCCTAGCCCATGATATTCCCTTAGCAGGTCACCTGGGCCAGAACAAGACTTGGGACAGAATTGTCCCTCACTTTCACTGGCCCCACATGTCTGAAGACAGTAAGGAGTTTTGTCGCTCCTGTGTAACCTGCCAAGCCAGTGGCAAAGCAGGTGGCACTACAAAGGCCCCCTGATACCACTACCTGTGGTGGGGGTGCCCTTTGAAAGGGTAGGGATTGACATTGTTGGTCCCATGGATCCCCAAACAGCCTCTGGGCACAGGTTTATCCTGGTGGTAGTGGATCATGCCACCAGGTACCCAGAAGCTATTCCCCTCAGGACCACTACAGCACCTGTGGTGGCAAGGGCCCTCCTGGGAATCTTCTCAAGAGTGGGCTTTCCTAAGGAGGTAGTATCAGACAGGGGTGCTAACTTCATGTCTGGGTACTTAAAAGCAATGTGGAAGGAGTGTGGAGTGACTTATAAGTTCACCACACCCTATCACCCACAATGCAATGGTTTAGTTGAGAGATTCAACAAAACCTTGAAGGGCATGATTAAAGGGCTCCCAGAGAAGCTTAGGCGTAGATGGGACATACTCTTGCCCTGCCTTTTATTCGCATATAGGGAGGTGCCTCAGAAGGGGGTTGGTTACAGCCCTTTTGAACTTCTGTTTGGCCACCCTGTGAGGGGTCCACTGTGCTTGGTGAAGGAAGGATGGGAGTTACCTCTCAAGCCCCCAAAGCAAGATATAGTGGACTATGTACTTGGTCTCCGCTCCAGGATGGCTGAGTACATGAAAAGGCAACCAAAAACCTTGAGGCTAGCCAGGAACTTCAGAAGGCCTGGCATGACCAAAAGGCTGTTCTGACTGTTTACCAGCCAGGACAGAAGGTGTGGGTGTTGGAGCCAGTGGCCCCAGCAGCTCTCCAAGATAAATGGAGTGGACCCCACACTATTGTTGAGCAGAAGGGTGAGGTCACTTACTTAGTGGACCTAGGAACACCCACGAGTCCCCACAGGGTTCTCCATGTCAACAGGTTAAAACCATATGTGGACAGGGCAGACATGGGCTTGCTCATGGCTGCTGATGAAGGGCAGGAGGAAGAGAGTGACCCACTCCCTGACCTGCTCTCACAGAACCCTGACGATGGGTCAGTTGATGGTGTAGCCTTGGCAGGCAGCCTCACTACCCAGCAACAAACTGATTGCAGGCAAGTCCTCAATCAGTTTAGACATATGTTTTCACTGACACCCAGTCAGACCACCTGGTGCACTCATGAAGTGGACACTGGGGACAGTCTGCCTATTAAAAACAAAATTTATAGGCAACCTGACCATGTCAGGGACTGTATCAGGACTGAAGTCCAGAAAATGTTGGAATTGGGAGTTATTGAACCCTCAGATAGCCCTTGGGCTAGTCCAGTAGTCCTTGTACCGAAATCTCACACCAGTGGTGGAAAAAGAGAGATGAGGTTTTGTGTGGACTACAGGGGTCTCAATGCAGTCACTAGGACTGATGCCCATCCAATACCCAGGGCAGATGAGCTCATAGATACTTTGGCCTCTGCCAAATATCTCAGCACATTTGACCTAACAGTTGGCTACTGGCAGATCAGACTAGCTGATACTGCAAAGCCCAAAACAGCATTCTCGACCCCTAGTGGACATTATCAATTTGTGGTAATGCCCTTTGGTCTGAAGAATGCACCTGCCACTTTCCAGAGGTTGGTGAATACAGTTCTCACAGGACTGGAAGCCTATAGTGCAGCTTATCTAGATGAAATTGCTGTCTTTAGCTCCACCTGGGAGGATCACCTGGTCCACCTCAGGAATGTTTTACAGGCCCTGCAAAAGGCAGGCCTGACTATCAAGGCCACTAAGTGCCAGATAGGGCAGAGTCAGGTTGTGTACCTGGGCCACCTTGTGGGTGGAGGCCAGGTTCAACCTTTGCAGAGCAAGATCCAGACCATCATGGACTGGACTGCTCCCACTACCCAGACTCAGGTGAGAGCCTTCTTAGGCCTGACTGGGTACTATAGGAGATTTGTCAAGGGGTATGGATCAATAGTGACACCCCTGAATGACTTAACTTCTAAGAAAATGCCCAAAAGGTTCAGTGGACAGTTAGCTGTCAAAAGGCATTTGATGACCTCAAGCAGGCCATGTGCACTGCTCCAATTCTGCAGAGTCCTGATTACTCCAAGAAGTTCATTGTTCAAACTGATGCATCTGAATTGGGGGTAGGGGCTGTACTGTCACAATTGAATGAAGAAGGTCAGGATCAGCCAGTAGCTTTTATTAGCAGAAGGCTGACCCCTAGAGAGAAACGTTGGTCAGCCATAGAGAGGGAGGCCTTTGCTGTGGTCTGGGCTCTGAAGAAGCTGAGGCCATACTTGTTTGGTACACACTTCCTGGTTCAGACAGACCATAAGCCCCTCTTATGGCTAAAACAAATGAAGGGTGAAAACCCCAAACTGCTTAGGTGGTCCATTTCCCTACAGGGGATGGACTTTACAGTGGAACATTGGCCTGGGAGTAACCATGCGAATGCAGATGGACTCTCTAGGTATTTCCACTTAGAACATGAAGACTTAACTGGGCAAGGTTAGTTTAATGTCCCTACGTTTGGGGGGGGGGTTGTGTAGGAGAGTAGGATCTGCTTCACACGGGTACCCCCACTTTTTGCTGATGCTTCACTGTTTTTGACATTAGTCTGGCTGGGGCCCTGCTAATCAGAACCCCAGCCTAGCTGCTTCCTCTCTAAAATGGTTTCCATGTGCCTTAGGCACATCACTGATTGGGATCTGGAGTGCCCTTATAAGTCCCTAGTATATGGTATACTATGTACCAAGGGCATAGGTACCTCAGAGGCCTGCCAGGGGCTGCAGCATGTATTATGCCACCCCTGGAAGGCCATCCAAACTGACACCACAGGTCTGCTACTGCAGCCTGGGTAAGGTGGTGCATGCACCTCTTACTGTGATATAGGTTACCTATATCACGAAATACATACACACATATAAACCTATAAGTCACTCCTAAGGCAGGCCTTATCAATCCTAAAGGCAGAGTGCATGGTTCCTATGTGGGAGGGTGCCCCTGCATGAGCAGGGCCCCTCTGCAGCGTTCGGAGACCATCTCTGATGCTGTTTGTAGTGCAGCCTGATCAATATACTCTTAAGCGCATTATATCCTCGCGGTAAAATGCTAACTTTGGAATGGCTGCACCTAAACATGTCGTGTTTGGTGTCAAACATCTTGGAATACTACCCCCCGCCAATCCTGGTGGCGGGGGTAGCATTCCACCCTTCTAGAGGGAAAGACATGTTAACTCTGACGAGTCCGGTAACTTCTTTCCAGAGCCCTGGCATCACAAAATGGATGCTGCTGCCACAGACACGAGTCTGGCCTCCTGCTGCTGGACGAAACTCCGGCAGGGGAGGCCTGGACAATAGGTTTCCTGTCCCAGGGAGGTGTGACCACCTCCCCAGACAGGATAATGTGTATTGGGGCTGGGCTGGAGCACTTTCGGGTGCTTTGAAGTCCTGCACTGGGGGCACATTTGGTGTCCCTGTGCATACCCCAGTTCAAACCGGATCAGGGGCTTGCAGCCCCTGCTTTGGCGCGAACTGGACAAAGGGAAAGGGGTGTAGCCACCCCTCTGCCCTGACCCACCCATAGGTGGGGCCACAGAGTAGTCCAACCCCTATCTTTAGAATAAAGGTAGGAACCCCGTCCTTAGGACTTTAGATTATCCCTGGACGAAACTCTGAAACTGAATCCTGGACCTTCGACGCTCTACTCACGATTAGAGGACTGAAGAATCTCCCTTGGGGTCAAGGAGTGACTCCCCTGCTTGGCAGGCACCAAAGAAGCATCTGTCTGGTTCGCATTTCTGAAGCTCCCGTCGGACGCCGAAGTCATCGCATCACCAGAGGTAGATTCTCAGACTTCCCCGAGGCTACCCTGAGTCCCCAGCAAAACTGAGGCCCGTGGCTATCGTGGGTGACTTGAGACCGTGACCCCTGGACACTGAGCACATTTGCAAGTGCATCCTCTTCTGGGTCTCCCAAGAAGTCGTGCTTTGGGCTCCGAGTAGCCCTAGCCTCCAGCACCACCTGCACCGAAGATCACTGGCCCCCACTCCACGAGTGTCCTGTAAGCCAGATCCACGTGCGGCGTCACGAGGCTCCTTCGCGGTCGCTAGCCCGTTGGCTAGTAGCCCTTAACGAAGGCCAATCCTTTTCTTACTTGGCATCCTGGTTGCTCCAGGCCTGCCCTCACTTACCCTCGCTGGGTGAGTTCCACAGACCTTGCTGGTCTGCACCATTGACGATCTATATCTTCACCAAGACTTGCTGTTGCCAAGGCTTGTTGGGTCCAATCCGGTCGCCGACACCTCAGCACTCGACAGACATCGTGTACCAGCCCGAATCCTGCTCCTGGTTGCCGACAACGCCTCCCGGACCTCGTGGCTGAAGAGTCAAGACGACCGTCAACGCACCTGAAGCACTCAACATCGGTGGGCATCTGTCCATCGCCTTCCTGGTCACTGGCTAGTGACCCAGACTCTGTCCCCTCTGCTTTCAGGTTCTACAGAACTCCGATCCACTCTTGGATCCACCCGAACACTTTTCTCTTGGCCGCCAGCAGCACTTTGCAGCAGATCGCCATTCGAATCGACGACGAAACCCGACCCCGAAAGGCACCTATGCACCCGGCTTCCTGGGTGAGGTAACACGAGTACTCCGGTGCTCCCGTGGGTAGAGACTCTTCAAAGTCCTAGATCTCAAAGGGTTTTGTCCTAGTCATCTTTTAAGTGTCCCTTTTCTCTATTTTCCCGATCCCGACTTTCTCCATAGAAGTCAACGGCGTATCGCGGTTGTGTATTTACACTGCACGCGTCTCCCGTAGGTCCCCTGTGTCACTACCTTGGGTGGTTCCTTGTGGTCCAAGCACTTCTAGAGGCTCTAGGCCTAGTGTCTAGTTCAGTCGTGGTTCGCATACCACTTTATTGGTATATGGTTTGGTACGCCCCTAGGGCCCAAACGTGTATTTGTGCTATTACTGTGAATTAATAACTTATAACTTATGTACTTCGAACTCTAGCCTCATAAAGAGACTAGAGGGGTGTGTTTAGCAATAAATACATATATTTTGAATATATACCTGGTGTGGTGCTCTTTCATTTGGTCACTCAAGAGATTATAGACTGGTAAAACAAGCTGCTTTACATTCCTTCAAGACTTAGCCTGAAGGCTGCTCTGCATAGCTACCACTAGGATAGCTTTCAATAAGGTTGTCTTTAACCTATCTCCAATAAGGGGTTGTTTGGACTGGTGCAAGGTGCCCACTATAATTAGTGGACAGCATATACCAGGCCAACTTCTCACAATGCATACTTTCTATTTGGTGTTCTCTTTCTTGCTGGTCTTTTAGCAACTTTGGTTATTTTATTAATTTAGTTCAATTGGTTCTGAATTTTCATAGATTGGATTTAGTCTCTCTTGTTGACAATGCTTTCTTTTACAGTTTCTTTTCAATTACTTATTTCCCTCTGTTCCTTCTTTTTCACCTGCTTCTCCACTCACTGATGGACTTGAAACATGATCGATAGCAACTGCACAATTCACTGTGAACTGCGTTCTTCCTCTATGGGTTCTTATGACTCATTGTTTGGATCAGAGACTACCTATTCTTACGGCCACTTATGCCATTCATTTTGATATTGCACCAACTCTTCACTCTGATCCCCTGTTTGAAATTGGACAACAGCACCACTGGTAGAGGTACCAGGATCTTCAACATAGCTTTTGTTGATCTGGACTTTTAAGGCTTAATTTCCTTCACCAATTTCAAATGTTCATCCTGCTCTGGATCCATGCTGCAAACATGAGCATGAACTAGAGAATCAGTGGTTGTTTTCACCACTTCTTCATCTGCCACCTTCAATCTTTTAGTGTGAGCAGTATGGATCCATAGCGGGATTCCAACACATTTCACTGCTGTGTTTGTCATCAAGATAACCTGGTAGGATCTGCACCAGTGCTCCTCCAGGCATTTCTTCCTTGTGTGTTTTCAGATCAATATTCAGTCTCCGGTTAATCCATGGTGCACTATTTCCTGTGTTGCTTTTGTTGCCACATTCACCTGATGAGAGACAGATTTCACCACATCAGCCAGACCTTTGCAGTAATCTAGCACAATGTCATCAATTATTCACACTGGCGCAGCTGAAGGAATATAACCAATCTCATTGCTCTGACTATTATCACTTCAGTGTTTTTGTCTGGGGTTGATGCTCATCAAAACAAGAGGAAGAGCGTCCAGCCTCTTCAAATCAGTAGAGACAAAAACTTTGCCCAGTTTGTTCATGAGAGTTTCCATTCATCCTCTCAACCACTCCGGATGACTGAGGACGATAACTACAATGGATCCTCTGATCAATCTGGAAGGCAGTACAAGTTATCTGCAAAATTTCATTATTGAACTAAGAGCCATGATCTGTCTCAAAAGAAGTTAGTAGGCCAAAATGTGGAATCAACTCACTCAACAAACGTTTAGCAGCTGTGAGGCACTCCGATCTCCGGGTAGGATAAGCTCTACCCATTTAGAAAACAAGCAGACAATGACCAGGATATATTTTAAGCCATTACAAACTGGCATCTCCACAAAGTCCGCTTCGAGTCCTGTATATGGGCCTTGTAATGTGTCAATATGATTAATTATAATCAATACCCTTTACCCTGCTTATTTTTCTGGCACACTGTAAGAAATTGGGTAACTGGCAGAGAGGGTTTGAAACCCTTCTCAAGCAGGAACCACAATCCTTGTCAGGGTGAAGGCACAAGCAAACACCAAATTAACCTATGCTCAACACTCTGATAGCTTGGCAAAGAGCACTCAGGCTTAACTAGAGGCAATGTTTAAAGTATCTATTCAGCACTTCAAACAGTAAAGGCCTTATTACGAGTTTGGTGGTCCAGTGGACCGCCGTATCGGCGGTGGTGGTACAATCTCGGTGAGCTCGGCAGCCTGACCGCCATATTATGAGTTGGCCAGATCGGCTGGAAGGCCGCTAGACTGCCGAGAGCACCAGCAGACTGCCGACCAATAGGTTCGCGATATAGGAAAAGGAGCTGCTGCAGGGGAGCTGCACCACTCTGCATATTACAAGTTGCCTCTTCCAAGAGCGGACCACGGCGCTCCAACTGCCAACTTCAAGGTGGGGGTGACAAAGGATTTGGGGTGTGTACTCACCCCTTTCCTCTTCTTCTTCTTCTTCCAGGCAGATTCCAATGTGGATCCCCTTCTCCAGGTCCTTCCTTCACAGCAGGATCTTCACCCCGAGGATTACGACCCTGTGTGCTGTGAATTACAGGTGAGTCCTTTTCCTACCATATACCCATTGCCAGGACAGCCCACATATAGGCCATATATCATGCATATGTGTGCATCCGACACATATGCAGTTGAAATGCACACACAGGCATCAATATATTTGGTAATAGTACTCACTATCGCTGCAAGATTCCCGCCTCCACACCACTGGCCCCGTGGTCAACTCGTAATGCAGTGGTCTTTGGACTGCCAGCACCATGGACTGCTGGCAGGGGCGGACGCAGTCCTATGGAAGTCGGACCGCCAAACTCGTAATAAGGCCCTAATTGTAGGAAAGTGCCCTTTTTCTTTGGTCATCCCCACACTTTTTGCTCCAATGCTCCAATGCTGATGGTTATGACTCTGAAAGTGGGCTGGAGCCTGCTAACCAGGCCCCAGAGCCCTCTCCCTAAAACTGATGTATGTGAATTAGCAACTCCACTTGCCAAGGACTTTAATCCCCTTATAACTTCCTGGTAAGTGGTACCAGTGGTACCCTGGGCATGGGAGTTAAAGGGGCCACCAGCGCCTGAAGCACTGATTGTGCCACCCGAGTGACCCAAGTAAACAGGTGACAGCAGGCCTACCATTGTAGACTTCAGGAGCAGTGCAAACTTCTCCGACTCGACTTTGCTCTCACCATGAGTGGCAAGTTTACAACACTATTTTTAATACATGTTAGTCACCCCTAAACTAGACCTCCTGATCCCAAGACGCAGGGTGCATTTTATTAAAGGTGTGGACATATAAGTGCAAGCTTAAATGTCCCTATGGTAGCCTCTTTCCATTAAGGGCTACTATGAGTGTTCAGGGGGCCATAGGCTAGCATGGGCAAGCACCTGGGCACCCCGGGGTTTCCAGTTGCATTATAGTCCCACTGAGATATGTATTGTTTGAAGCACTCCGGTCCAGCACGGAGTGTTCCGTTTGTCTGGAGGGAGGTGCCTGAAACCGGAAGTGAGAATCGACTGCTTCCTCCCAACTTCGACGGGAGGTTAGCAGTCTAGTGCCACATCTATTTAGTCTATGCCTAGTCAGACACGCAGCGGACGCGCTTAAGCTGACATTGGTGATCTTCGCTAGAACGGGAAGGTAGCGCCTGGTAAAGGGCTCCTCTCTGCATTACGCGCTGTTTTTTAACAAAGTACGCTTGCCTATTTTTCACATTTCTTACCTGATGCACTTGGAGAGCGCCTGGTAATGGGCTCTAATGTTTTATACGTATTTTAAAAATTACTGTTTTACTGAAATTGCATCTTTGCACATTTGGCCTGACTCACCTGCACTGATTAGTTGATCACTCGGTAGCCTCCCCGGTCCAGCCCGGAGTGTTCCGTTTGTCTGGAGGGAGGTGCCTGAAACCGGAAGTGAGAATCGACTGCTTCCTCCCAACTTCGACGGGAGGTTAGCAGTCTAGTGCCACATCTATTTAGTCTATGCCTAGTCAGACGCGCAGCGGGCGCGCCTAAGGCAAGCCTGTCTGCGCCCGTCCGCGCCTGGTCGTCGTCAGGAGCAGGAATCCCTGATGGTTTTGTTCACGCTCAGGTGGATAAAGAGATAGGCTCTTTTACTTACACGAGCAATGAGCTGGTGATAATTAAGAACGCCTATATGAATAAAGTTACCCTGACCTGCGCCTGCCCCTCCCCTACTGAAGTGTGGGGACCTTTTTCTTGCATAAACTGTAAATATCAAAGCACTCCTACCCACCCCATGAGAACTATGACTAGGTCCAAGCAGATCATTAACTCTGTTCCCCATTGGGGGGGCGGAGCTTGCTCGCGACCAAGATGGCCGCTTAAGTGCAGAGCTCCGCCGCATCCTCACACTATTCTACAATATCCTCCAGTTTCCCGGAGTCATCGGTCCCCAAAGCGGAGCATGGTGTGTCGGAACGTGCGGGGTGTAGGTGGCAGGAACCCCGAGTCGGATCCGTGCTCTGCGGTGGTTGCAAGCCCGTCCTAAAGACTGCGGCCTCTGAAGGCCCGAATCCCCGGGCTGTAGCATAAGTCAACCGCGCTGACCTGCCTGCAAAGGGCCGCGACCTGAAGAGCTGCCGCGGCGTTCCAGGCGGCAGACGGACACAACCAGCGCGGCTCCCTCCCTCTCCCACAGTGGAAGACCTGAAAGCCGACGCCAGGCGGCAGTTGCGGCCGCCAGGGAGGTACGGAGATTGCCGGGGGGAGTACTGACTGGCCGGTAGTAAACGGCTCGGCGGGGCCGACGACGGGGGACGCTACACGCGCCATCATTGCGCTGCCTCCCCTCCACCCTCTGAAGGCGGCCCCCACGGGGGCGGTGCTGCCGTGGCTGTCAGGGAGCGAGAGGTGCAGCCGGGCGGCGAGAACTGAAGCGGAGTCCTCCTCCCCTCCGGTGACACTGGGCGTGTGTCCCGTTTTAAACACCAACGGAAAAGACCCCGCGTGAGGAGGGCTGGTGCGGCGGAGAGCATAGCAGCGGCGTGCATTGGCTGTGGCGCTTGCACGCAAACAGAGGAGTGACATTTTGAGATCACGGTGCGGGAAACTGCCGCTTGGGAAGCCCCTGGTGGCCCTGGCTGGGCTGAAGTTGAGAGGGGGCGCTGGAGACGGTAGTACTGCCAGTTCCCTTGTCGTGTCCCCATTTGTAGGGTTGCAGAACAACTGCTGGGAGCAGAGACACCCCCCCAAGACAGAAGCGGCAGCCACAAACCGCGGTGCGTATCGCTTGGGGCCCTGCTATCCAGTCACATAACCTTCCGCGGTCGGTGTGACCTCAGAGCGCAGCTAGTACAGACGGTGAACAATAAGCACGGTCTATAGGTGTGAGATCTATAGCGGTCTTGATAGAGTCGGCAGTCTTACAGTCGCGGGGACCCGGTTGGGGCGGACAAGAAGAGACGACCTAGCAGCCCCAGCGGCGGGGGGGGGGGACACCTACAGCTTGGCGACATGGGGAAGACGGACAGGGCTCAGCCCAAAATTTCCTTTGACCAGAAGAGGTCGAAATCACAAGACGCCACGGTGGCGGGGGCGGAGCGGGCGCTGAACAGATCTATGTCGGAAGAACGCAATCCAGATCTCCGTGATCTACTGGTGACCATGGAAAAGAACCTGCAAAGCGGGATTAACTCATTGGGAACCAAGATGGATGCCCTCTCCTACCGCATGGACAGAATGGGGGAACGCATGAGACAAACATGCGGAGCGCTTGGATTCAGTCGGAGCGGCGATTATGGAGGTGGAGGAGGCCCACACTACTCTGGACACAGAACATAAACAACTGGGGAGAGTGCTGAGAGTCCTCCAGGACAAAGCGGAGGATTTGGAGGCACGTTCCCGCCGCTGCAACCTCAGGATCACAGGTTTGCCGGAGTCCACCCCACTGGAAACATGGAACAATACATCGAGAAACTGTTGGTCACTCTGATAGGGAGGGTGTCTTTTCAGCTATGTATGTGGTGGAACGGGCACATCGTTCGCTGGGCCCCCGCCGGGAGCTCCGCCTCGCCCTATCATCGCAAAAATGCTCAACTACAGGGACAGAGACGCAGCATTGAGAGTGATACAAAAGGGGATGATGGACGGAACGTTTGAGCCAATCAAACACTCACCCCCAGTCAACTGATCTGGGTTTAATCCATCATCATTCTTTAGCTCACTCCACCACCCCAGTTCAGACATGGCCATATGCAAATCAGTCTGACCCTGTGCCTCATGGGAACAGTCCAGCCCGAACTGCCAAGCCATGTCTTCCCTGGACCGAAACAAGCATCCTAGGACCGGTTTCTGGCATTTCAGCCGTCATCAGCCAGGCTTGCTTGAATCCAGTGGCAAAGTGAGCAAGGGACCCACGTCTGGGCATACCCCGCCAACTTAGGGCGACCAAAGCGATACAAAAGGGATGATGGACGGAACGTTTGAGCCAATCAAACACTCACCCCAATCAACTGATCTGGGTTTAATCCATCATCATTCTTTAGCTCACTCCACCACCCCAGTTCAGACATGGCCATATGCAAATCAGTCTGACCCTGTGCCTCATGGGAACAGTCCAGCCCGGACTGCCAAGCCATGTCTTCCCTGGACCGGAAACAAGCATCCTAGGACCGGTTTCTGGCATTTCAGCCGTCATCAGCCAGGCTTGCTTGAATCCAGTGGCAAAGTGAGCAAGGGACCCACGTCTGGGCATACCCCGCCAACTTAGGGCGACCAAGCGATACAAAGGGGATGATGGACGGAGCGTTTGAGCCAATCAAACACTCACCCCCAGTCAACTGATCTGGGTTTAATCCATCATCATTCTTTAGCTCACTCCACCACCCCAGTTCAGACATGGCCATATGCAAATCAGTCTGACCCTGTGCCTCATGGGAACAGTCCAGCCCGAACTGCCAAGCCATGTCTTCCCTGGACCGGAAACAAGCATCCTAGGACCGGTTTCTGGCATTTCAGCCGTCATCAGCCAGGCTTGCTTGAATCCAGTGGCAAAGTGAGCAAGGGACCCACGTCTGGGCATACCCGCCAACTTAGGGCTGACCAAGCGATACAAAGGGGATGATGGACGGAGCGTTTGAGCCAATCAAACACTCACCCCCAGTCAACTGATCTGGGTTTAATCCATCATCATTCTTTAGCTCACTCCACCACCCCAGTTCAGACATGGCCATATGCAAATCAGTCTGACCCTGTGCCTCATGGGAACAGTCCAGCCCGAACTGCCAAGCCATGTCTTCCCTGGACCGGAAACAAGCATCCTAGGACCGGTTTCTGGCATTTCAGCCGTCATCAGCCAGGCTTGCTTGAATCCAGTGGCAAAGTGAGCAAGGGACCACGTCTGGGCATACCCCGCCAACTTAGGGCGACCAAAGCGATACAAAGGGGATGATGGACGGAACGTTTGAGCCAATCAAACACTCACCCCCAGTCAACTGATCTGGGTTTAATCCATCATCATTCTTTAGCTCACTCCACCACCCCAGTTCAGACATGGCCATATGCAAATCAGTCTGACCCTGTGCCTCATGGGAACAGTCCAGCCCGAACTGCCAAGCCATGTCTTCCTGGACCGGAAACAAGCATCCTAGGACCGGTTTCTGGCATTTCAGCCGTCATCAGCCAGGCTTGCTTGAATCCAGTGGCAAAGTGAGCAAGGGACCCACGTCTGGGCATACCCCCGCCAACTTAGGGCGACCAAGCGATACAAAAGGGATGATGGACGGAGCGTTTGAGCCAATCAAACACTCACCCCCAGTCAACTGATCTGGGTTTAATCCATCATCATTCTTTAGCTCACTCCACCACCCCAGTTCAGACATGGCCATATGCAAATCAGTCTGACCCTGTGCCTCATGGGAACAGTCCAGCCCGAACTGCCAAGCCATGTCTTCCCTGGACCGGAAACAAGCATCCTAGGACCGGTTTCTGGCATTTCAGCCGTCATCAGCCAGGCTTGCTTGAATCCAGTGGCAAAGTGAGCAAGGGACCCACGTCTGGGCATACCCCCGCCAACTTAGGGCGACCAAGCGATACAAAGGGGATGATGGACGGAACGTTTGAGCCAATCAAACACTCACCCCCAGTCAACTGATCTGGGTTTAATCCATCATCATTCTTTAGCTCACTCCACCACCCCAGTTCAGACATGGCCATATGCAAATCAGTCTGACCCTGTGCCTCATGGGAACAGTCAGCCCGAACTGCCAAGCCATGTCTTCCTGGACCGGAAACAAGCATCCTAGGACCGGTTTCTGGCATTTCAGCCGTCATCAGCCAGGCTTGCTTGAATCCAGTGGCAAAGTGAGCAAGGGACCCACGTCTGGGCATACCCGCCAACTTAGGGCTGACCAAAGCGATACAAAAGGGGATGATGGACGGAACGTTTGAGCCAATCAAACACTCACTCCCAGTCAACTGATCTGGGTTTAATCCATCATCATTCTTTAGCTCACTCCACCACCCCAGTTCAGACATGGCCATATGCAAATCAGTCTGACCCTGTGCCTCATGGGAACAGTCCAGCCCGAACTGCCAAGCCATGTCTTCCCTGGACCGGAAACAAGCATCCTAGGACCGGTTTCTGGCATTTCAGCCGTCATCAGCCAGGCTTGCTTGAATCCAGTGGCAAAGTGAGCAAGGGACCCACGTCTGGGCATACCCCGCCAACTTAGGGCGACTCAAGCGATACAAAGGGGATGATGGACGGAACGTTTGAGCCAATCAAACACTCACCCCCAGTCAACTGATCTGGGTTTAATCCATCATCATTCTTTAGCTCACTCCACCACCCCAGTTCAGACATGGCCATATGCAAATCAGTCTGACCCTGTGCCTCATGGGAACAGTCCAGCCTGAACTGCTAAGCCATGTCTTCCCTGGACCGGAAACAAGCATCCTAGGACCGGTTTCTGGCATTTCAGCCGTCATCAGCCAGGCTTGCTTGATTCCAGTGGCATGCCAGAAACCGGTCCTAGGATGCTTGTTTCCGGTCCAGGGAAGACATGGCTTGGCAGTTCGGGCTGGACTGTTCCCATGAGGCACAGGGTCAGACTGATTTGCATATGGCCATGTCTGAACTGGAGTGGTGGAGTGAGCTAAAGAATGATGATGGATTAAACCAGATCAGTTGACTGGGGGTGAGTGTTTGATTGGCTCAAACGTTCCGTCCATCATCCGCTTTGTATCGCTTGGTCGCCCTAAGTTGGCGGGGTATGCCCAGACGTGGGTCCCTTGCTCACTTTGCCACTGGATTCAAGCAAGCCTGGCTGATGACGGCTGAAATGCCAGAAACCGGTCCTAGGATGCTTGTTTCCGGTCCAGGGAAGACATGGCTTGGCAGTTTGGGCTGGACTGTTCCCATGAGGCACAGGGTCAGACTGATTTGCATATGGCCATGTCTGAACTGGGGTGGTGGAGTGAGCTAAAGAATGATGATGGATTAAACCCAGATCAGTTGACTGGGGTGAGTGTTTGATTGGCTCAAACGTTCCGTCCATCATCCCCTTTTGTATCGCTTGGTCGCCCTAAGTTGGCGGGAGTATGCCCAGACGTGGGTCCCTTGCTCACTTTGCCACTGGATTCAAGCCTGGCTGATGACGGCTGAAATGCCAGAAACCGGTCCTAGGATGCTTGTTTCCGGTCCAGGGAAGACATGGCTTGGCAGTTCGGGCTGGACTGTTCCCATGAGGCACAGGGTCAGACTGATTTGCATATGGCCATGTCTGAACTGGGGTGGTGGAGTGAGCTAAAGAATGATGATGGATTAAACCCAGATCAGTTGACTGGGGGTGAGTGTTTGATTGGCTCAAACGTTCCGTCCATCATCCCCTTTGTATCGCTTGGTCGCCCTAAGTTGGCGGGGGTATGCCCAGACGTGGGTCCCTTGCTCACTTTGCCACTGGATTCAAGCAAGCCTGGCTGATGACGGCTGAAATGCCAGAAACCGGTCCCAGGATGCTTGTTTCCGGTCCAGGGAAGACATGGCTTGGCAGTTCGGGCTGGACTGTTCCCATGAGGCACAGGGTCAGACTGATTTGCATATGGCCATGTCTGAACTGGGGTGGTGGAGTGAGCTAAAGAATGATGATGGATTAAACCCAGATCAGTTGACTGGGGTGAGTGTTTGATTGGCTCAAACGTTCCGTCCATCATCCCCTTTGTATCGCTTTGGTCGCCCTAAGTTGGCGGGGGTATGCCCAGACGTGGGTCCCTTGCTCACTTTGCCACTGGATTCAAGCAAGCCTGGCTGATGACGGCTGAAATGCCAGAAACCGGTCCTAGGATGCTTGTTTCCGGTCCAGGGAAGACATGGCTTGGCAGTTCGGGCTGGACTGTTCCCATGAGGCACAGGGTCAGACTGATTTGCATATGGCCATGTCTGAACTGGGGTGGTGGAGTGAGCTAAAGAATGATGATGGATTAAACCCAGATCAGTTGACTGGGGGTGAGTGTTTGATTGGCTCAAACGTTCCGTCCATCATCCCCTTTGTATCGCTTTGGTCGCCCTAAGTTGGCGGGGTATGCCCAGACGTGGGTCCCTTGCTCACTTTGCCACTGGATTCAAGCAAGCCTGGCTGATGACGGCTGAAATGCCAGAAACCGGTCCTAGGATGCTTGTTTCCGGTCCAGGGAAGACATGGCTTGGCAGTTCGGGCTGGACTGTTCCCATGAGGCACAGGGTCAGACTGATTTGCATATGGCCATGTCTGAACTGGGGTGGTGGAGTGAGCTAAAGAATGATGATGGATTAAACCCAGATCAGTTGACTGGGGGTGAGTGTTTGATTGGCTCAAACGTTCCGTCCATCATCCCCTTTTGTATCGCTTGGTCGCCCTAAGTTGGCGGGGGTATGCCCAGACGTGGGTCCCTTGCTCACTTTGCCACTGGATTCAAGCAAGCCTGGCTGATGACGGCTGAAATGCCAGAAACCGGTCCTAGGATGCTTGTTTCCGGTCCAGGAAGACATGGCTTGGCAGTTCGGGCTGGACTGTTCCCATGAGGCACAGGGTCAGACTGATTTGCATATGGCCATGTCTGAACTGGGGTGGTGGAGTGAGCTAAAGAATGATGATGGATTAAACCCAGATCAGATGACTGGGGGTGAGTGTTTGATTGGCTCAAACGTTCCGTCCATCATCCCCTTTGTATCGCTTGGTCGCCCTAAGTTGGCGGGGGTATGCCCAGGCGTGGGTCCCTTGCTCACTTTGCCACTGGATTCAAGCAAGCCTGGCTGATGACGGCTGAAATGCCAGAAACCGGTCCTAGGATGCTTGTTTCCGGTCCAGGGAAGACATGGCTTGGCAGTTCGGGCTGGACTGTTCCCATGAGGCACAGGGTCAGACTGATTTGCATATGGCCATGTCTGAACTGGGGTGGTGGAGTGAGCTAAAGAATGATGATGGATTAAACCCAGATCAGTTGACTGGGGGTGAGTGTTTGATTGGCTCAAACGTTCCGTCCATCATCCCCTTTGTATCGCTTGGTCGCCCTAAGTTGGCGGGGGTATGCCCAGACGTGGGTCCCTTGCTCACTTTGCCACTGGATTCAAGCAAGCCTGGCTGATGACGGCTGAAATGCCAGAAACCGGTCCTAGGATGCTTGTTTCCGGTCCAGGGAAGACATGGCTTGGCAGTTCGGGCTGGACTGTTCCCATGAGGCACAGGGTCAGACTGATTTGCATATGGCCATGTCTGAACTGGGGTGGTGGAGTGAGCTAAAGAATGATGATGGATTAAACCCAGATCAGTTGACTGGGGGTGAGTGTTTGATTGGCTCAAACGTTCCGTCCATCATCCCCTTTGTATCGCTTAGTCGCCCTAAGTTGGCGGGGGTATGCCCAGACGTGGGTCCCTTGCTCACTTTGCCACTGGATTCAAGCAAGCCTGGCTGATGACGGCTGAAATGCCAGAAACCGGTCCTAGGATGCTTGTTTCCGGTCCAGGGAAGACATGGCTTGGCAGTTCGGGCTGGACTGTTCCCATGAGGCACAGGGTCAGACTGATTTGCATATGGCCATGTCTGAACTGGGGTGGTGGAGTGAGCTAAAGAATGATGATGGATTAAACCCAGATCAGTTGACTGGGGGTGAGTGTTTGATTGGCTCAAACGTTCCGTCCATCATCCCCTTTTGTATCGCAGCATTGAGAGTGGCAAGGGAAAAACGCACGTTGCAATACGAGGGCTCTGCAATCTCCTTGTATCCCGATTTCACACCCCGGGTTCAGGAGGCCCGACGTCAGTTTGTCCCTATGAAAAAGCAGCTACGTGACCTAGGCATAGATTATGCGATGCTATATCCGGCAAAACTTTGTGTCAATCGGCAGGGCCGCTCCCACATATTTACAGATCCGCAGGCCTTGAAGAAAGCCCTAAAAGGCTGGACTACAAACCAGCCCCAGAGCCCGGAGAAACAAGTGGAACTTGGGGCGACAGGGGGCACTCTCGAAGATCAGGACTGATGCGGCTGACAGCAACTGGATGTCCAAAGGGAAGTGCTGGACTAAGAGGGGGGTCCCCCCTCACAGGTAGCTAATTAGATGGGCAGCTAACAGACCACAGGAGTAAGAAGTATAAAAGTCACACTGTTATTGTTCGTATATTATGGCTGATGGGGGATGAGTATGGGAAACTGTTCATTCCTTTTAAGACGATGCGGGGGGGAGAGCTGGTTACCGTATTCTGGCGGTACTCCATTGCTTTCTGAGCGACATCTGCCCCCGAGTGTAAAACACCAGGGTATCACAAGTTGGGGGGGGGGGGGTTTTGGGTGGGTGAACGGGGCGGGTAAAGGCTGGGGGGGTTACATCACGACCAAGTTGGGGGAGGTATGTTGTGGGAGGGGGGTGGTTGGTTACAGGGGAAATTGATGTTTTTTATAGTAGAGTTCAGCCCTGCGCCAGGGAGTTTTAACAACAGCAATCAGTGTTCTGCATTGGAGGATAGACCACATAATACGCAACATTATGTTAGATGACTACGCACGGTGAAACACATAATTTAGCGGCCCAAGACACACTACGAGCTCTTACCTGGAATGTACGAGGGCTAAATGACTACCGAAAATTACGCAAAGTACTGCAATATCTGCATAGGCACCATATAGATGTAGCCCTATTGCAGGAAACACACCTTCCAGCGACCAGCCCCATACTCCGCAGCAGAGGCCTGCTAGGTAATATTAATGTTTCTGGATTTACGACGCATGCTAGGGGAGTGATGACTTGGGTGAATCCCAAGTCCACTATTAAAATGGTACAACTGGAATCGGACAGGGAGGGCAGATACGTTTTATCCAAATGTCAGGTCAAAGGAATCGACTTCATAGTACTAAATGTATATGGCCCCAATTATGATTGTCCGGAGTTCTTTGCTACCCTAACCAGTATTCTCTATAAGTATCCGGACTCACGTTGTATATGGGGAGGAGACTTCAACTTGGTACGGCAACCGGAGTTAGATAGGTCAGGGGGCCCGCAGAGGCGTACTTCGGCGGCTGCCAAATCTCTGGGAAGTGCGTTGTTGGGTTTGGAACTATGTGATGTCTGGAGAACAAAACACCCGGAGAGAGGGGGCTATACGCATTATTCAGCATTCCATAATCTACACACTCGTATAGATTATTGGTTTTTCTTCCCAGATGCTGGAGCGAGTCCGGGAGTGTCAGATACTTCCGCGGACGCTATCGGATCATTCTCCCATATTGTTGACACTTAGTCTCCCGGGAAGGGCAATTCCCCCGTTCACTTGGCGATTCCCCCCCTATTCCTTGTTAGATCCGGTTTTTAAGGCAGAAATGGAGGAAGCCATAGACATCTTTTTCGTGAAGAATATAGACTCGGTGGAGGACTACCAGGTTGTCTGGGAAGCTTTTAAGGTCTACATAAGGGGGGTGGCTATGGCAAAACACTCGGGTATTCTGCGTACTATCCGACAGAGATTGGCGAGCCTGGAGCGGCAATTGAGCGAGCTCGAAGAGCAGCAATTGGGGAATAGCACAGAAGAGGTTATGCGTGAAATTAAGGAACTTTTGGGGGAATATCAGGAAGTGGCGGACAGCGAAGTTAAACATCTAGGAAAGTATTCCACGGCCCGAGTGTACGGCGAAGGGGACAGGCCGGGCTCAGTTCTAGCTCGGATATTAAAGGCTAAAAGAGCCAGAACGCAGGTCTTAGAACTTAGGGCTGCAGACGGATCGCTCATAACGAAAGGAGATGAAATAGCGGAAAGGTTCCGTCAATACTACTCGGAATTGTATTCGGCCCGCTCGTCCGGATCTGAGGCAGAAATACTCCAGTATCTAGAACACATTCAACTGCCTTTCCTAGATAACTCCCATCGCGAATTCCTCATGCGGCCGATAGAGAAAGAGGAGATTACCGCGGCCCTTAATGGTATGAAGGCTGCAAGCGCCTCAGGTTCAGATGGACTAACGGTCGGCTTCTACAAAAGCTTCGTTGACTTATTGCTTCCACACCTCTCCACCCTCTTTGAGGACATGTGCATTTCGGGTACGATGCCGCCGACTATGAGAGAAGCGATAATAGTGGCAATCCCCAAGCCGGATAAGCCGCTGGATGATTGTGGATCCTACCGCCCTTTGTCTTTATTAAATGTAGATGCAAAGTTGTTTGCTAAGATTCTCGCTAACAGACTCACGCCCCTGACGTCCCTGCTGGTTGCCCCGGAACAGTCAGGGTTTCTCCCCAATAGGAACCTCACTTACAACTTGCGCACGGTGTTTGGGGCCATACAACATACTAGACTAGATACCAGTGCAGTCGCCGTCTTCCTAGATATGGAGAAGGCCTTCGACTCAGTGGAATGGCCCTTTATGCGATTAGTACTGACCAGGATGGGGCTGGGCCCCGTATTTCTCCAACTGATTGGGGTACTATACAACTCCCCTGTGGCGCGTGTTAAAATAGGAGACTTGGTGACTAAAGCCATTACGATAGACAGAGGAACGAGGCAGGGTTGCCCGTTGTCCCCGATTCTATATGCCCTAGTGGCGGAACCCCTTGCGTGTGCACTTAGGGAATATCATGGCCATCGGGGTGTCCGGTACCCAACTTACAGAATGATTGTGTCTGCATATGCAGATGATACACTATTGTATGTTCATAATCCGGAGTACAATTTATCCCCTGTGCTGCGTGAGGTGGTACACTTTGGGGCGCTGTCTGGCCTCTGTGTCAACTGGTCCAAATCTGTGATGTTCCCCCTTACTCCTTGTACTCAATACTTCGAGCCAGACTACCCGTTACAATGGTCCACTGAAGCGATTAGATATCTTGGTATCCGCATTCATACAGACTCGGAGGTTGTATTTCGGGAAAACTATGGCCTTTCAGTTAACAGGTTGGAGGACGATGTGGAAACTTGGATAAGATTACCACTGTCCCTGCTGGGGAGAATATCCATAATGAAAATGGTTGTATTGCCGCGCTTCTTATTTCTTTTTACTAATATACCCTTAGTACTTCCCCGCCCCTTTTTCAGAGGGTAAATTCATTACTACTTAAATTAGCCTGGGCTGGCAAACAAGCCAGAGTGAGCTGGCGGACACTGACACTTCCATACCATATGGGGGGTCTGGGGGCACCTGATTTAAATGTATATTATAGAGCAGCGCAGGGAGCTTTAGCGTATTACTGGATGCATGGCTCGCCTGACATCCCGTTTCTTCGTTTGGAAAAGCTAGTACTGGAACCCCTCCCCCTTCCCGCTGTGATATTCCAACCAACAGATCGCAGGACTGGAATTTTAGACTCGGTTAACACTATACGCCATGCGTGGCATAACTTATTGCAAATGCAGGCGGGGTCCCTGTTATATGCGCCATCCATGCCCATTGAGTGGGCATATTGGCTCGCTCCGTGTAGAGACAAGGGGGTCATTCGGGTGCTGCAATCCTTAAAGATACAGACGATGGGGGATCTATTTATAGACGGAGTGGCGGTAACTTGGGAAAAGGTGAAAGACCCGGTAGCCCCTGATAGCTTACTGCAGCGGTTCCAATTCCACAGGGTGCGACGGGCACTGGGCGACCTATTGGGAGCAGATCTATCAGAGCCCCCTGAGGTCCCGGAGCTGACGCATGTAGTTAATGCTGAGTCACCGCAGAAGATGGTAACGAACATCTACAAAATAGCAATGTCACATAGGAAACACACGTACACCAAGGCTCGATTGGCTTGGCAACGCGACTTACAGAAGCCTATAGACGATCACACTTGGACCTATTGTTGTACAGGAATTAGGCGGGTGTCGCTACATGGTAGGCATAGGCTGATTCACTTTAAATTTATAAATAGAGTGTATTACACCCCGGAGCATCTACAAAGATATGGGCTAAGGGACACCTCAGCTTGTGAACGATGCGGAGTACAGCCAGCGGATTTTATTCACTTAGCGTGGCACTGCAAGGGGGTACGCAAATTTTGGGAGATTGTGTTTAAAGAGGTGGGGAGCATTGTGGACACTGCCCTGACCCCGGACCCACTTTTGGCACTATTGGGGTATTCCAGAATGTTGCCCAGACCAATCCGTAGGCTAGTGGACATGGGGCTACTTATAGCTAAGAGACGAGTCGCAATATGTTGGTTGAGAGGTCCCTTACCCACGATAGCACAATGGGCACAAGACATGCTGTACTGCAGTACACAAACAGAGACTTTTAGTGAACTCCTTCCGCCACGGAGCAGACCTAAGAACTTTTGGGGACTTTATAAGACCTATCTGCTCACTCGAAGGGAGAACATTAGCACTGAGCAACCAGGGGACTCGGAGGGCGTTACCCACATGTTGACTAACTAACTTAGGCGGTGTGACGAACCGCGCATCCCAGTTGGGGCTTCAGCGGGAACTACACAACAGTGTACTGGGGTTCTGATACCACACACCGAATATAGCGTGTCTCACATAGTGCACAGATTTGTCAATGGTCTAACACAGTATACTGAATTAAGAAGTTAGTCCAGATGGCGCAGGCTGAATAGGATTTATTTGTGATTAAAGGGTAAAATTATTGGATTTACGTAGGCATGTTGCCAAAAAAGAGGCGATGTTCGAGTTTGCTGCCTGCCCCCTGTTGGGGTTGTTGGCTGAAGAGCTCTGTAACTCTTATTTTACTTATACATTTTCGTATTATCTATCTTTGCGCACAGCCGACCCCAGGGTTGTAGGCTGAAAGTTAAACTTGAATGGAAAGTATGCATCAAAATTAATAAATACATAAAAAAAATTAAAAAAACTCTGTTCCCCATTCTACAGAAAACAGACACTCTGCAAGTGCAGATACCAATAACAACTGGAACTGTTTTCTGGCTAATGTAAGATCACTGCCCAAACATGCGGCTAATATATGGGACCTGCTCTCTTCCAACAATCCCCAAGTAGGGTTTCTAACGGAAACATGGACTAAACCCCACTCCAACCCTGACCTAGCTGTAGCTCTACCCGATCTCTACCATATATTAAAACTAGATAGACCTCATAGGACGGGGGGGGAATTGCCATAGTATATAAAAACCCGATTAACATTACCATACTAGACCAGGTATGTAATGATCAGCTGGAAATTCTGGTTTTCAGTATGAATCTGAACCACAATGTTAACTGGAAAGGAGCTATAGTCTATTGCCCACCAGGACCACTAACCAATGCCACCTCACAGATCATTGAACTCATTGCACCATATGTCATCTCCTCTAGGAACTTCCTTCTTCTTGGTGATTTTAATATACATAGCGAAATTCTTGACAACCCAGAGACTTCATCTTTTCTGACCGAACTGGCTGCACTCAATCTTATTGTTATGAACAAAGATGCTACTCACCAGGCAGGACATACGTTGGATATCATCTTAACTAACTCCCCTGACTTATCGTATGTGGCTACGACTCCTTTGATTTGGTCGGACCACTCGATGGTCGAATTTCGCATCAATAACCACAAGGCCCACCCCGCTCCTAAATGCCATCTTAATAAAAGCTATAGAAAGTGGAATTTAATTACACCAGAACTTTTTGAAGGGGCATTCTGTCCACCTCATTATGCGAATACAGACAATGTGGAGAAACGCCTAGCCATTTTTGATACCAGACTACTTGCCACGCTAGATAGTTTAGCACCTCAGAAAAAATGCTCCACTAGCATAAAACGACGCAAGGCCCCGTGGTATTTGACCTCACTGCGACTAGAAAAAGGCGTATGTAAAAAACTTGAACGCCATTGGCGCCGCTATCAAAACATCTCAGACAAAGAAAAATTCAAGGCGGCTCTAAACCATTACCACCACAACCTAAAAAATGCAAGGAAGACCCATATCGCTGCCGCTCTTGAACAAGCTGGGAGCTCTCAAAAATGCCTTTATCAGATTCTAAAAACTTTCACCAATCCTTTGGCCTGCGACACGGCGTCAGCACCCTCTCAGGCGCTGTGCGATGATATTGCTAGTCACTTTATTCAGAAAATAGACATGATATATAATAAAATCACTGCTACCTTGAACTCCCAACCTAAATCAGGAACTGAACCCAAACATGTCCCACCGGTAACCAACTCATTAGGAAACTTCCCATTACTCACAATAGAAGGTATTGAAGCCCTTCTAAAAGGCGCAAAATCAGGTTCTCCGTTGGATCTGATACCTGCCAAAATAATTTCCACTCTGGCCAGACAGCTTGCGGATCCTACTTGTAACATTCTTAACAGTTCCCTGAAGGAAGGGGTCCTCCCTCCTGATTGGAAAGCTGCTCAAATACTGCCGATCAAAAAAAACCTCAAAATTTCATCTGAAGACGTAACCAACTACCGTCCCATCTCACTCCTTCCTCTGCACACCAAAATCTTAGAAAAACACATCAACACTCACCTTTCTAACTTTGTTGAATCCACTAATAGCTTAGATTCCTCACAATCAGGGTTTCGTCCCAGATATAGCACCGAGTCAACCCTGGTGGCAGTAACGGACAACATTAGGATGCTATTGGACAAAGGTCAGGCGGTACTTCTGGTGCTGCTCGACCTATCCGCTGCATTCGACACCATATCCCACCAAATTTTACTCAATAGACTGAGGGATATAGGCATCACAGGAACAGCTCTTAAATGGTTAACTAACTTTCTGTCTGACAGAACTCAGACCATTAACCTAGGGCCTGACCACTCTAAGACCACCAAGGTTACCAAGGGAGTACCACAGGGCTCATGTTTGAGCCCTACTTTGTTCAACATTTATGTGGCTCCCTTGGCGAGACTGTTGAGAAATTTGGGTTTCATCCCCATATCTTATGCTGATGACACCCAATTACTCCTCTCGCTTGACAAATCCAACCCCAATATTCAAACCACCTTTGGTGAAGGCATGAAATCCATAGCGGAATGGATGAAATCGAATTTTCTCCAGCTGAACGCTACCAAGTAGGAGATTATGATATTTGGTGAGGCCTCTGTGAAATGGTCGCCTAGCTTGTGGCCAGAGAAACTGGGTCCCGCCCCTTGTCCTAAACAAGTGGTGAAAAACCTGGGAGTCCGATTGGACCAAAAACTCACCCTGAGAGATCATGTTTCCTCAACTATTGGAGCCTGCTTTCATAACCTGAGCATGCTCAGAAGAGCCTTCCCTTTCCTACCACTATCCTTGAGAAAAACCTTGATCCAAGCATTGATTCTAAGCCGCTTGGATTACTGTAACGCGCTGCTGATCTCTGCTAATGAGAGAGACATTAACAGACTACAGGTGGTCCAAAACACCGCGGCTCGTTTGGTAACTAATGCCCCTTCAAGAACAGCCTCCTCTCCGCTGCTGCAGAAGCTTCATTGGCTGCCCATTCGGAAAAGGATCCATTTCAAAATATGTTGTATGGCTTATAAAGCCGTATACAGATTGGGCCATAGTTACCTTAATGACAAATTCATTAATTACGTGCCCTCCAGACCTCTCCGTTCAAGTGACAAAGCCCTGATTATAGTCCCACACTTTAATAAGATGCGACAAGGTGGCAAGGCCTTCTACCATCTGGCCCCACGCCTCAGGAACAGTCTTCCCATTCATTTACGACAATGTACAGATTACCTGGCATTCAGGAAATTATTGAAAACTTCACTCTTCTAACTTAGTCCCCTTAGGTTCGCTTATGTGCCCTCAGCGCTGAGATACCCTTATGGGGTGATTCACGCGCTCTATAAGTGAATAAATAAATAAATAAATAAATAACCCAACCTTATTCTAAAGTCAGATTAATGTGACATGCACCCAGGTGGCTACCTTAGAGGTTTCCTACCAGGTTGTCCAAGCCTTTCCTGTGCCCCGGCTGACATCCTAAAGCTGCTACCACCAAAACAGGAATCTGACCCCCTGCTAGAAGGTGTGAACACTCCCAGGAGTGAGAAGCAAAGGCCTGGCTGGGAAGGAGGTGACACCTCCCTCCTCGAAAGAATAGCTAGTAAAATGACACATCATGGCTGCGAGCTTCAAAGATTACACTGCCTCTGATGTGCCTCCAGGCGGCCTTCCAGTTCAGGAAACAGCCATCCCCCTGCCCCCAGTCACATTTGCTTCCAGGCAGACTGGAAAATTAGGTATTCAGGAAGTGTACACCCTCAGAAGGCTAGTCACACCGCTAGGATAGGCTTCCTGGTCTGTACAGACAAGGAAGGTTTCTGCCATTTTTACAAGTGACAGAATAGAGGATTCAGTGTAGAAAAGGTGACACACCCCCCCGGATGTGGTCATCTCAGGGGCAGATTAGTCACTGGGGCTAGTAGCCCATTGACTACTTGCACCCACACCCCTAACGCCCCTAAACCTAGGATGTAAGGGGCACCCCTGACATCAGAACCTCAGATCTGATTTGACTTGCAATGAAAGACAAAGAAGAGACCTGAATCTGCGACTTCAGGACGTGCACAAAGCAAAGGCAGGATACTCTGCACCTGTTGCAACCACACTGCAACTGCATGAAAGTGACTCATCCCAGACGAGAGATCGGTTCCCCAGGCAAGAAGAACTTCTCTGAGAGCCAATGGCAACTCCAGAACTCCCTTGTACTAGAGGTACTAGTCCCCTGCAGCCCGCAGGCACCGAACGCTCATAGAACCATAGAATCACTGGCCTTTGGGCCTGCAGAGGGATCGCTCAAAAGTAAATTGTCTAGTGCATTTTGGGAAATGTGGTCCTGACCTCCAGCAAGTTTCAGGTGGCTACCTCTTTCCTGCAGACTCCTGAATGTCGAAATAACGTCAAGTTAAGATTGACGCTGCCAAGGCTTGTTGGTGGCCAGTCCGGCTATTACTACCTTTGTTCGATGCTGTACCTTGAGGGAACCTCGCAGCATCTTCAACTAGCCATCTCAGTGGCCCCGTTGTTGAGTTTTTGCATCGGTTTCCTCACCAGCACCATCAAAGCGGTAAAACCAGCTTCCTCGTGGCTCCCGCTTCAGCACCAGGCACAGCCAGGACAAATCTGCACCTGGGCCCTATGAGCTAGGTAAAATTTAACTAACTATCATGACCTGGTTTTGGGACCCACATCACCTTAACCCCCAGTGGGTTCCACTCAACTTGACCTGCAAGTGACTGATTTTCACTAGTGCTTTTCTCCATTGACCCCAATGTTAAGTTTTTATCGTAGTGAATTGCACTAATTTATTTTTCCCTCTAAAATCCATAACTTTAGTTATACTCATTAGATTGTGTTTGTTTTTGTGTCTAGATTTATATATAAAATCTGCTTTATTTTTATAAATTGGTGTCAGATTTCTTTCGAGTCATGTCAGTTACTTTTCATCCATGTTGGTACTCTGAAATGCTTAACATGTTCCTCTAGTAAAGCCTGACTGCTCTGTGCCACACTTCCAGGACTGACCTAGTGATTTCTATTTTGGGGTTTTGTGAGAGTATTACATAGTGAAGTCTAACCAGCCTCAGTGCATAATACTCCACACACAGGAAAAATACCACCTCAATTTTGAAAGAGAGAGTACATTTTAATTAATAAATCAAGACCAAAATGACAAGAAAACAAACAGTAGAACCGGAGATATTCAGGCTTAACAATTTAGGTGAATATAGTGCTAAAAAGCACAAAGAGCCAACTGTGGCTATCTGGCCATGCTAGACTGCTGCAAAGTCACAAGTTCAAGCTGACCACAATTGAGTTCAGGCTGGCTACAGGGACCCAGTTAGGCCTGCTCAACAAGAATACCTTAAATCGTGGTTGTGAAGAGCTGCGGAGTCTTGTGTCAAAGATGCGTTGCGCATTGGCTGGTTCTGAAGAAGCTACGCAGCTTGCAAAGCAAAGTCCTGCATCATCATCGAGGCTGCTATTGATGAGAAGCTTGCAATGCGAGGACCTGCATTGAGGATGCGTTGTGCAGCAACGGTTCCGATGAGGCTGCAGGCTGGGATGCTTGGTCCAGCAACCGGGAAAGTCCGCGCAGCAGAGGCACTTTGTCAGTTCTGCCCAGGATTGAACCACACAGCAGAAGGATAAGTCTGTTCTGCTGGATCCACATATGGGCTGACAGAGCACCTTCAGGCCCACTTCCAAGGATCCAAGACTGGGGTGGCACCACTTAGCAGGTTAGGACTCACAGATGGAAAAGTTCAGGTGGTGGGTTCAAGGTTGTTGGAGCCTTCTGTCCCTGAGGCTCTAGTCAGGAGGCCAGCCAACTAGCCATTGGAGTCATTCTGGGGTCCTGGGTTCAACAGATGCAGGCTCAGTCCCTCTTACCCAGGCAAGAGGGCAGCAGGAAGCCGGTCATCACAGCAGGACAGCAGTCTTTCTGAGCAGCAGTCCAGCAGAGTGTTAGTCCTTTCAACAGCACAGCACTCCTTCTTCCTGGCAGAGTGCATGGGTCCAGAAGTGTACTAAAGAGTTGGGTCCAATATTTATACTTGTTGCCCACTTTGAAATGGAGGAAGCTTCTAGAGGGTTCCATCCCTCTTAGGTGTCAGGCATCCCCTTCCTTCTGTCTCTGGCACCAGCCTGTCTGGGGTCGCAAAAGGAACAGGGCTTTTAATTTCAATTCTTTAGACACAAAACTCAACTTGTCTACCTACTGACATTTGGAAGTTGCAGCTTATTAAATATAATAATGTAACTCCAATGTTATCCTATGGAAGAGGTAGGCCTTGCAATTGTGAAAAATGAATATAGGAGTTTTTTCACTACCAGGACATGTAATACTTAAAAGTACAAGTCCAACTTTTTAAACACACTGCACTCTGCCCTCTGGGCTGTTTGTGGCCTACAGGAAAAGTATGGGAAGGATTGGGCCTGGCTAAAGGCTTATTTTTTTAGTGGTTGAGATGCCCTCAAATTACACAATTTTAACAAAATTATTGTGAGTTTCAACAGTAGAAATAAACGTAGTGTGCAGTGCTGTAACAAGCCCTGCTTAGACTCATGGAACAAATTTTAAAAATCTAGATCACAAAGGTGTACTAGACTCAGCACAGCTGGTGCCCTAGAGCTTCATAGTAAACATAATCAATCAATATGTGTCAAATAGTCAAATAATACAGTACAATGAGATTTTGAAACAATGGTGCAATTATACAAAATTATTTAATTGCTTGTAGGCTTGTCGTGTTGTCACAAATGTTACGTCACACTTGTATGCGACGAAACAATGACATTCTCAGCTTGACAGGTTATTTATGGTTGAAAAATATGACACAATGCATTTCGGGTGAAAACACCCTTCATCAGGGGTAACTGTGAATTCAAGGAAAAAGGAGGTTCACTGATTGTACATAAAATGAAGCTACACAGGTTCAAAAAGAGACAACATTATGAGAGAAAGGACAGAAATGCAACTATTGAAAGTCCTAAAGTGTAATATCATGTACGAAACATGCAGAGAATGTCTGCGTGCTGTCAACCCAGAGTGGAAAAATGAATATAGTTACTGGGCTGCAATGAATGGCACATATGATCCCAAAAGGTGGTAAAACATATGCAAGCAGAGTCAGTCTCTTCAGTGAATGAAAAGAAATTAAAGAAAACGAATGAGACTACATATACCAGCATGCCAAAGTCTTGGTGGCAAAGATCCAAACATTCTGCAGGAACCCACCATTGTGAGTAATACCAAAGTTGTGATAAGCGTGCTGAGGTTGGACCATGCACAAAAACCATTGATGTGAGGTGAAAAGTGGTAATTAAAAACGCAATGTTGGACATGCGCAATGAATGAATATATGTCGTTACTTCGCGAACCAAAACAACGCATACTTTTACAACGTTGTTTTTAGTTCGCAAGTACCGTTACTACGCAAGTTTTAAGTTCGCATTGTCGTGTAGTTCCTATAGTACCCATGCAG